>JANAVB010026199.1:25576780-25671010 GCA_029216955.1 Iris pallida | reverse complement strand
TATGTATGTATGTATGTCTATACATATATATATATATATATAATATATATATATATATATTATATATATTATATATATAGATATATAAATATATAAAAATATATATATATATATATATATATATATATATATATATATATATATATATATATATATATATGTATGTATGTTTGTATGTATACCTATACTCAAAAGTATATTTATATATGAATGCAATAATTTACTCATTCCAACTTAATTAATTATAACTCAAATAGGAATATTGTACGAATAGCAATAAAAGAAGAGGGTTTACATGCACTTGGGTTGGGTGGTTTGGGTTATAATGGGCTAAGTTTGGGCTTGGTGCGATAATGACTACAAATTTAGTCGTTTGTGATCATTGATCAAATAACAGCGTACGGGAGCTTAATTAGATGGTACAAGTGGCATGTGCATAGTAGACTTGAAATATGTCAAACCATATATTGGGTTGATTAGGTTGGATCGATATCGAGCCCCCAAATAAAATTGAAAGTTAGGTCAAGTTTTACGGTAGATGGTCAAACGGTCTAAATCGACTAGAAAGTTGTGCAATGTAAATAGATACAAGGGAACAACTTTGAGTGTGACATGATATACCAAACTGAAGATAATCTTATCTACTACAAAACTTTTGAAAAAGTTTTTAGAGGTCGACATCTTTGGCGCTCCAAAAATCAAAGTCACAAAAATCTACATTTAATAATCAAAACTATTTATAATATAATTATTTATGGAAAATAATTCATTCAAAAATTTCAAAAAAAGGCCCAAAAATCTAGGGGGCTTACATTGCAATCAAGAACTCATGTGTTTATAAGTCTTCGTACATGATTCAGGAAACTCAACTCCAAAAATGGTGCAGACTGAATTTCCACTATGCGCATTGTTGATGGTGTAAAGCTTCAACCAGAAAATGCACATTTTGACTTTATGCGCCTTGGTAAGCTGTCGCATGAGTGTGGCTACCCCTCACCTATGCGCTCTTTTATGTGTTCATAAGTGATAATACATTGAAGAAATAGACAGATGAAGGCTATGCGCCTATTTTTTCACAGAGATACAAGTCATATGACTAACATTATTCCTTTTTCGTTTGGTTGTGCATTTACCGACCAATGTTATTGGAGAGTGCTACTTAGATGCTCCTGAAGGAATGTTAGATATAAATTACTCTAAACTAGTGTCTCACATGATGGCTCAAATCAACAGCGATCAAGCTACTTCCAGACAAGAAATGATTATTAATCAAACTCAAAGCTTTCTACAGCAAATGTCGACTAGTGATGATTTCACACTAAATAATGAGAAGTTTTTGAGACCAGTTTTTCTATTTGGAGTTGCTTTGAAATTGACAGGCTATAACAACAGTAAGCTTAAGAAAGATAAGCATTCTTGGGTGCTTGTCTCGAAAAACTGGAAGATGTTTATACCATCTGCTGAGCGTCATCTACCCTTGACGTCTTACGCTCCGGTCGCCTTATCGAGGAAGACGAAATATTCAATCACTCTTACACAAGCTAGGGCTGCTGTCGGACAGATTGTTCATTGGGCAAATGACGCCAATTATAATACTTTTGAGTGTAAGAGAGATGCCTCTTTTATTCAACTCGGTTTATTGCCCGGAATTATCAAAAGCGATATCGGACCAGGCATTCTGGGTTTTGTTGCTGCAACCCTCACTAACAAATTGCTATCTAAAAACTTGTCTTACCCTTCTGGTGCTTTAAAACTGCTGAATTGGATTCATAGTGACAACACATGGAGTATTGTCTCAGAGTGGGTATTGACCAATTATAAAGCAATCTTGAAAGAGTCTGACTTGTACTATATAGTCAAGGCTACTTGTTATGGGTTACAAATGAACATCCATATTTTTATTGCTCTTGTAGAAATGTACAACTATGACATTGGTACATTCTTCACACCTATTAGTGAAATGGGTTTAGCTCTTTACGAGATGCAGACGATCTCTAAAGTTCCCTGGGGTGTTAAGCCTTTTGAAGAATATACTCCAACATATACAAAATTAGACGCTATGGGAAAGACTAACCCGGACATGTTGGATGTGTATAAAGATTTGTTGTTTCATCATAACATTTGTTACAGAAGATACAAGTCAGGAAGGACTGAAGGTCCAATTCCTCATACCAACCACTGGATATACAATCTTTTCAAATCCCCAACAAAGAATTCGGTCAGAATGATTATATTATTTGTCCGACAATGACAGACGAGGAGATTCAAGATTTAATGAAGGATCCTAACGAAAGGAACTTGAAAGATGACGATACCAATTCTTCAGCCTCTCATTATTTCTACCATCTACTTCATCCTCTGTCTGATAAAGCAGTTGTAGCAGGGTATCTGATGGCTTAGTTAAGAAACTGTGTGGTTTCAGGTGGTGTAGGGGCCATCGAAAGACTAAGTCGTAGTTTCATCCTTCCTGCTATAAAACTGGTATTTGGTCACAAGTTAGCTTTACTTCCGGCCATGTTATGCAGCATTCATAGAGGATTGCTAAATTTCGTGGATAATGCATTATGCAGCCGTAGGAAAAAGGATTTTGTCAGATCGGAACTACCATTTCATTATTTGATGTGTTGGTTGATCCTATACTGTCCAAAATTGATGCACCCAGGACTGGAATCAGAAACCTTGCCTGAGGATAACACTTTTAGATGCTATAGGGACAAAACTTGGAACTTCAACAGAATAGTGTCTTATAGAAAAGTGATTGGATACCTGCAGGCTTATGACTTAAAGATATTCTTAAAATTTGCTGGTAGTGAGGAAGGCAATACTCTAACAGATATAGGTTTCAACAATGCCTCAGCTTTGTCAGAAGGGGCATTCCATTGGCTTCAATCCATCTGTCCCTCACATCTGATTTTACGAAGACAAAAGGATGTTTATCTAGAGCCTTATTTACCTAGTCGCTTTGCGGATCGTCAGTTTGGCTATAGCCAATGGTTTTTAGGAAATGTTAGCTCTTTTTTTAGTACCAGGGAAATTTACTTAACAGGATTAGAAACTGACAATATTATATTGACAGAGGTACCAACACCTCCTTTACTATGCTAATAAAAGTTGATTAGTGCTCATATCCTGTATGCTGCTGGCAAGTTCTATTATAGCATAAATTCTCCATCAACTGACTATGATCGTGAGTCAAGTTTCATACTGAATCCCAGACTAAAACCATCTGTACATGACATCAAGAATGCTTAAAAATAGCTTTTCGATGAAGGGACCTCATAGGGACAAAACCCATTTTTTAGCCAGAAGCAGAAGACTCTTTGGATGACAAACAAAAGAAGGGTAATAGTAGAAAGAAATTGAAGTCTGCTCCTCATCCTCTCCTACTCATAAGAAAATAAAGGTTGCCGTACCATCTTCTTTGGCAAAAATAGTACATCAAAAGAAGATAGCCCATAAAAAGCAAAAGTCACCTGAAAGCCATCATCCTTCTCCTGAAATAGATCTAGAACTGGCTGCCCAGGCGGTAGATGAACTAGCGAATGCTTTCACACCGCCAATTAATCCTTCTGTTAGGGGTAAACTTACTGCTGAGATAAAAGCCCTCCAAGATGCTTATTCTTTGGAGGAGTCTTCTCTGGCTGAGAATACTAAAAATCGAAAGATTTTTCCTACTCAAGCAAATGAAGCCAGGAACAAGGTCGAAAGGCTGGATCTTGAACTCGCTACCCTGGAGGGGAAGCGTGAACTGAAACCTTTCAGGGATGATGCTTCCAAACAGGCCGAATCCAAACGTCGGGAAGCTAGTCGGAAGCAATCTGGTATTGATAATTTAAAAAAGGAGACCACAGAGCTCTGCAAAGTGCCTAAATATCTTTGAAGCTTTGTAGTTTTCCTTTCTTTTTTTTCTTTTTTTTTGTAGTTGGTGAAATGAAAGTATTTTGTATCCTTACTGGATTTTTGAAAATGAAGAAAACTTTTCTTGTTTCTAGGGGTATTTGAATTTTCTGATATTTCTCTAGAGGTAATATGGACATAGAAAGACATCGTAATTGCGTGGAACTATTATCAGTGACATGCTTAATTCATGCATAGATAATAGATATGAAAATTAGTCACTATCAGAGGTAATATGGACGTGATAGATGTTATGAGTGGACCTATTATCCTTGGTGGACCTGATTAGGTATAGATAATAGATATAGAAATTAATGACTGATCACTATCAAAGATAATATGGACATGATAGTTAATCCTATTACTTGTGATGCATTCGATCGTATGCAAGTATTAGGAAATGATCATGAATTTTATTAGAGGATAAATATTTCTGAAATAATTTATTCAGAGGTAATATGAATATGGCAGATTTATAGGATTCTACAGAAGAGTCAATAATATAGAATATTTTAGAGGTAATACGGACATGAATATTCTTTTGGAGTAAATTTGCTCAGAGGTGATATGTACGTGGCAAATTTATAAATTTCTACAGAAGACAAGTGTCATAAAATAATTTAGAGGTAATATAACATGATTATTCCTTTAACAAAATGGATTATTCCGATTCCGACTGGGGAATTAAAATAATATATCATTAGAACAACTTGGCTTTAATGACGAACTTTTGTAAATTGGAGAATTTGTTAAGAGGATTTCAATTACAAGAATGTTTTGTAAGAACTAAAGGTAGTTCCGTTGGAGAATTTATGAGGACCCATTATTTATAACTTATCCAAAAACTATTGGGATAAAAATAATGGTTTGAAATAAAATAGTTGTTTAACATACAATGTATTCATTACTCCAGGAAGAATGGTAGTCACTATACAAAACTTGCTGGGGTAGACAAAGTAATGTCTATTTGTGATTAGACATAATACTTTTTCAAGAAGTTGCCGTTAACGGGCATCATTAGCATATCTCCATCGGGCTTTGCTAGTCTGTATGCTCCATTTGAATACACCGATTCAATAACAAACTGACCTTCCCACTTAGCTACAAATTTTCCTTTGCTTTTATGCGTCATAACTATAGGTCTTCTAACTGAAAGAACTAGGTCGTCGACCTAGAAAACTCGTTCCTTTACTTTCTTATTAAAAGCTTTGGAAATGCGAGCTTGATATAGCTCAATTCGCTGTTGAGCCATTAATCATTTCTCATCGAGTGCTTCCAATTCTTGTAATGGTAGATAATCATTATCTTTAGTTGTTAACCGAAGAGACGGGATTTGAATATCCAGAGGAAGAACTGCTTCACTTCCGTAGACCCAAAAAAAAATGTTGTGCCAGTGGGAGTTCATACTGTAGTTTGATATGCCCAAAGACCTTCACCAAGTTTTTTATTCTAATTATGTTTATTAGTTGAAACGAACTTCTTGAGTAACTTGATAATAGTTTTGTTGAAGGCTTCAGCCAAACCGTTAGCTGCGGGATGGTAGGTTGTAGAGGCCACATCTTGAATCTGGTTTTTTTTCATAAAATCGATGAAATTTAGTGCTCGCAAGTTGTGGGCCATTGTAATAAACAATCCTACGAGGAAGCCCGAAATAATAGATTATATGATGCTTAATAAAACTGTTAAAATTAGACATTTTCACTCCAATAAGTGGCAAAGCTTTCGCCCATCTTGAAAAGTAGTCGATTATAGCCAAAATAAATCAGTATCCCTTGGAGGAAGGAGGATTAATGGGTCCGATGACATCCATACCCCATGCTTCGAAGGGCCAAGACGCGGCCGTAGGGTGCAAAAATTCTGACGGTTGATGATGAAATTCACATGTATTTGACAAGCTTTACATTTTTTTGCATAATTTATGGCATCAGCTATCATAGTAAGCAAATAGTAACACAAACGCCTTAACCAATCCTGTAATTTCGGGCCGGGATGATGTTCTCCACAAGTACCATCACGAGCCTCATAAAGGGCTTGTTTAGCTTCCTCATAAAATAGACATCTAGAAGAAGTCCATGATATGATCTTCAATACAGCATTTTACTAGCTGCGTCATAAAAGAAATGAAGAGAACGTCTCTTGATTGAAATAGCTTCTTTTGGATCATCAGGGACGGTTCCATAAACAATGTATTTTATAAATATGAATCTCTAATCTTTAAAGTTGATATTCGCTATTGCTGAATAACTTTGATGAACATCCATATTATTCTTAGTGCAAAATAGTTCTCTACCAATCACTGTGTTTGACTTCTAGGTATTGACAAGGGTTGCCAGTGATGCTGCCAAACCTGCTAGCGTGTCTACTTTTGTATTTTCCAACCGAGGCAGATACTCGATGAAGAACCCAGAGAAAGTAGTAGCTATCCCGAGCACTGTTTGTTGGTACAGAATAAGATCTTCATGACGAACCTCATATTCTCCTTGTAATTGACTGACTATCAACTTGGAATCACCATAGACTTCTAGATAATCTACCCGCAGCTATTTAGCCAATTAGAGTACAATGAGTAGATTATTATACTTTGTAACATTATTAAAACATGGTTCCATAAGAGAATAAGCATGATGGATGACCAAATTGTCAGGAGATATCAATACTACCCCCACTCCTGCTATGATGTTGCTTTTGGGACACGTTCTTAAGGCTCCATCGAAGAACATCCCCCAAATTGACTCTTCCACCATCCTATTAGATTCCAATACTTCATCAAGAATTTTATCATATAGCTAGGAAGTTTCTGCTATCGGGTGCACAGCTAAGAAATCAGCCAAGGCTTGTCCTTTAAGAGCCTTCTGCGGTACATAGATCATATAATAGAGGGATAATAACGTTGCCCATGTTGCAATACGAGAATTGAGCACACTTCGTTTAGTCGTAAGAACCTGAGAGGGTTACCCTGGATATAACATGAATGTTTTGTCCAATTACATAATGCCGCGTCTTTTGAATTGCAAAGATTGTTGGCCCATTGGCTAATGGTCATACCCGACTTTGATAAGAACAACGACTTTGGTTAAAACACAAAATATATGAACTGCTACATGATACATAAATCAAAGACAAAGAACATTTATAATGTACTGCTACATAATATTACATCGTCATCCAGAAGCAAATCGTATTGGAATCCAGATCGAGTAATTTTATATTTTCTTCTGTACTTTAAATTTTATTGAGTATAGGAAATATAAATGTGAGGTCGTTCGAGATTATGCTAGCTTAGGTTATTCGCAGTCCACATATCCAAATAAGCCTACCAACTTATCCTCAAACCCCTAAAATTCCAAAAAGCCCAAAACATATGCAATTTGGCCCAAAGCTTCTGAGTTCTGACCTAATAGAAGTCTGGGCGAGCTCTGAACGAGTTCGGTCAGAGTTCAGCCCGAATTCGGTCGAACTAATTTCAAAATAAGTTCGTACCAAATCTGCATCCAACGTTCGAATACGAGATTCATGTATCCGAATTCTGCCCGAATTTGGTCCCCAAAAACACTATAAATATAGAAGGATTTTCATATTTTAAAATCACTCATTCACTCTCTCTTCTCTATCTTTTCTAAAGTATTTTCAATGATCTAAAAGCCTTCATATCTAGCATATACTACTCTTAGCCAAAGCTAGTACAGCTTGGTTCGATCTAGTATTTTGGATCCGAAGAGTTATATCAGAGGTTGCAATTTAGAAGACGTTCCAGTTTTTAGAATTAAGTTTGTTAGAGTCGGTCGTGTGCTCGTCACCAAGTCACGTTGTTGTAAGTGACTACAAGCTCTCAATTAGCTTGTGAATAGTAGATTAACATCGAAGAAGAGTACTTGAGACTGGAGTAGTCCTCTCAGAGGGAGACCAGTATATATTGCTGTGTTCACTGAGTTTGATTCTCTGATCTCTTACTTACTGTATTTTATTTACCGTCTCTTATCTACCATAGTTCATAACTGCTTAATTTTTTATTGGTGATTATTTTTGCTAAACACACATGCACTCTATTCACCCCTCTCAACGGTCCTACAATTGGTATCAGAGCAGGTTATATTCAAATATAACACTCTATAGAGTATATATGGCAACCGTGAAATCTATATTCAACGACGAAGGGAAATCCACAAATAGACCCCCACTATTTGATGGAAGAAACTACACTTATTGGAAAACACGAATGAGTTTCTTTCTCAAATCACATGATTTTGATCTATGGTCAATACTAATAGACGGCTATCAGAAACCGCCTAGAATTTTAGTTGATGGTGATCTAGTAGGCAAGCCACACGACAAATACAAAGACCAAGAAAACACATAGGCTAGTCTAGATGCACAAGCCATCAATGTACTATTCTGTACAATTGATAAAATCGAGTTTAATCGTGTTTCTACCTGTACTACATCTCATGAAATTTGGATACTTCTTGAGGTGACTCATGAAGGAACTTCACAAGTAAAAGAATCCAAAATCAGTTGACTAACTTAGGAACATGAGTCATTCAAGATGAAACTCGGCGAGTCAATTATACAGATGTTTACTTGTTTCCTTGATATTACTAATCTTTTACAATCTCTTGGTAAGGATTACAACAATCACGAGAATATCATAAAGGTACTAAGGGATCTAACCAAGAATTGGAACCTGAAGGCAACTAAGATCATAGAAGGAAACGATCTCACCACAATGACTCTAGAGATACTTATGGGCAAGCTGATGACCCATGAGCTGGACTTACAAGAATTTGAAGAAGCAATCCACAAGAAAAAATCTATCGCCTTCAAAGCACAGCAAAAAGAGCCACATGCAATGACTCTGATGAAGAATCATCTAGCAGTGATGAGCAAGCCCTGCTAGTAATAAATTTCAAAAAGTTCTTGAAATTTGAAAGATCAAGTCGAAAGAAGAAGGACGTCCACGAAAGCAACGAAGAAAAAACAATCTGCTTTGGATGTAAGAAGTATGGGAATATCAAGAAGGATTGTCCATTGTCAATGAAAAGCAATCCATATGATCGATTAAGATCAAGCAGAAAAGCCACAAGAGGTCGAAAGAATGCTAATACAAGCATATATCAGGCACAAAAGTGAGGCCAGTAAATAAAAGGAGAAGTACAGACCTAGCAGTAGTGTAAATGTTTGTCTGATGGCATTTGATAAGGTATCAATTAACGCTCTGTACTATGATTTTAATTTTGATGAACTAGAGACCGCCTTTAGCGAACTACTTGAAAAACATAGAAATGTGTTGGGTAAGTACAAGCAATCTCATAAAAAGGTTAAGGCTTACACAACCGAAGTAGCTAGACTATCTAATCTCGTTGAAGATATAAAAGATACATCTACTACCGGTAACACGGATGAGATAGCTAAGCTAAAAGTAGACTATCATAAGGCTATCCTCACCATTGAAAAGAAAGAAAGAGATTATGTCAAAGTGTAAGAGCTTTATGACATACAGAAGAAGAGACAGTCACAGAGCAAAGACTCATTGATATGACTACCAAATATGAGGAGTCTTGTGCGATCTCTAAAAAAATTAGACAAACAGGCCATCCCTGTTACAAAGCCTAAGGTTAGTCCTAATGCTAAGCATATATCTAAGAGGACTAAATCACAAAAAGCAAGCAAGCAACACATTTAAACAATATGCTTTCACTTATAGATTTCCAAAGAAGATACAAAAGAATGTCAACCTAGAAACAAAAAGCACATTTGCAAAACTTACTTGCACGTACTATGGTACTCACGGGTACATATTACAGTATTGTTGAGCAAGGAAACTTTTTGACAGTCACTCACAGGTTTGGATTCCTAAGACTAATCAAAATGGACCCTTCAAGAAATGGGTACCAAAGGATTCATCTACTCGTTGTGTAGGTGGTCCTTCAACCCTCTCATGCTAGAAGCAAGTGGATTCTCGATAGCGGATGTCCGCGGTGTTAGGGTTATATACTAAAAGCATCACTTTTGTATTAACTTTATTTCCTTAAATTTTGAATGAGAATCATATGGGTAAATGTTTGCATATTATATTTGTTGCAAGTGTTAATGCACGTGTCTAATATTCTACGTTGTGGATAATATGGTGTGTGGTGTCACACATAAGATCATATTATCAGTTTCCTATAGAATATATAAATAGTTCACAACCTAGATGGACTTAGACAATCCATTGGAAAGGTTGTAGTGTAATCAGGTATTAGCCTATCTTGACTATAGGTTTACACTAGTACACTTTGTGTGTATTGAATATGACCACTTGAGGTTGTTCTTTTTATACTGACTACATAAGAAAAGAAACACCTTTGTTATTATAGATGCTTGTGCTCTTAATTCGGATATAATAACAGACATGTATATGTAGTATGTATTACTTTAACTCATAAAAGAGTGAGATTCATTATGGGTCAACAACCTCTATGAATTGGGTAATAATATTGTATGTATGATGGGCTGTTGATTATCAAAGAAATCCATATCCCGATACGTCGGGTTGATGATGCCTCCTTAAGGAGCTCATAAGGATTGTCATGCAAACTCTGCAGGTGGTATATATCCGATAAAACAAATAAAGTTGAGTGGTACTACTTAAGGATAAAAGATATCTATCAATATAGTTTTCAGTAACTTAATTTGATCGACAGACATTCGATATCTTAACATAGGGAGCCAAACGAGCATATAATAAAAGGAGCCCATAATCATATTTTGGGATTATGAAGGTAGTGCAACAATAGCTCAATAGTAGACTGAGCTATTGTTAATGGGCATGGGTTCTGTGTTCGGGCTGAACACGGGATACACAGATCCGTTAGGAGATCTAATCCTAATTTCTCCTCATGGTCCCAGCCGTAGCCTTATATATATATATCCTTTTCTAAATTCGTGATTCACGTAAGGAGAGAAAGGGAGGGCTGCCAAAGAAAAGAAAAGGATGGAAGATCGTCGCCTACACGACGTCCAACCTGGGGAAGGAATACGTACAGAAGATCTTGGGGTCATGACTGCTCGAGATTACTAAGAACTGTTGTCTTCTTTCCGCCGCAAGTATAATTCTTGAACCCTAGTTTCCGACTATGAAGGGTTAGAACACGTTTATATCTGTTTAACTTTCTATCGATCAATACGCACACCAAACTAGGGTCTTGGGAATCCCCAGTTCTATTAATTAGTATCAGAGCCACTTTGGATCTGCGTATGGATTGATACATCCATGTTATCCAATAAAATTTACGTTGTGCAATAGTCAGTAGATGTAGATCTGTTCTAACTCAGTTTTGTAGGCATCTTAGATCCAACTATTATGGTATAATGTATGTTTTTGTTTGTGTTGTTTTTAACCACAGACATGTCATGGATGTTATTGTTGTTCTGGATGTAATTAAAATCACGAGGGTTGATCGTGCTTATAATTTTAAATTTTCAATCTAGATTATGTGTGAATTCCTTTGGGAGGCATAGGATTGATGTAATTTTAACTATTTTTTGATCAATCGTGATGGCGGTGGTGGTTGTTTCTGCGCAGCGCCAAATTTTAGATTCGGATAGTTGAGGACGGAGCAGGAAAGATGAACATAATAGTTGGATATTTTTCTCTGTTTGTTATCATTTTGCTTTTTCTGATTATGCATGTTTATTATTTTGTTAATTTTTTTTATGAAAAACTAAGCCTGCATTAATAATGTACAACATGGACATAATATCAACTAGTAGAAAAACCCTTATTGTTAAATAATTAAGTGGGAGAGGATATTTATTTAGCATAAATCCTATAGTCTCCACTACTGGTTTGTAGGTGATATAATTATACTTGTGCATTGGCTTTAGTGCCTTCCTCTATATCGGATGAGTATAATTATGGATCACCAGTAGAAATTTTCTTAGGGATAATTATAGAAAGTTACCTAGTATGTGTTCACTTCTCCATCTGAAGGAACTCATTACAAGGTATTGGACTTAGTATTAAGTAATGGTATATACTTAAATACAAATAATGGTATCCTCCCCATTGGAGTCACTGCTATTATTTGTATGACCAGAGCAAGAACAACATATTAATTTTATTTATCATAAAGTTATGTTGACATGATAGTAAAATTAATAAAAAAATCGTACTTGTACAAAGTTGAATTTGTATACGTCCACACTATCGTGGCATGCTAAATTCATGGTGTTCAAGGTGTTGGTGAATTTTTTATTACTGTTTTGAGGGAATCAATATTTAACTAATTCAAAAAAAAATATGCCCTAAATAATTTTTATCTATGTCATTCCCAGGATTTCAAAAAAATGGGTTCTTTCAGTCCATTTATGGTGATTCTTAAAGAAAATAAACTTACTGGACCTAATTATATGGACGGGAAACGTAATTTGGACATTGTCTTGATTGCTGAGGAGTACAAATATGTACTTGTTGATGAATGCCCACTTAAGCCTGATGCTAACTCTGATAAAGAGGTCAAAGAGGCTTATAAGAAGTGGAAAAAAGCAGATGAGATGGCGCAGTGTTACATTTTGGCATCCATGTCAAATGTACTGCAACATCAGCATCAGACCATGGCCACAGCTTATGACATGATTTATAACCTCAAGGAACTCTACGGACATCATAGTAAAGTCGTTATGAAGTTTGCCACGTAGTGTTTGATGAATACAAAAATGGCTGAACGTACACCAGTTAGGGACCATGTTATCAAGATGGTGGGTCATCTGAATGAGATGGAGATGCTTGGAGCTGAACCTACTAAAATACAGCAATTTGGCGACGGACAATTAGCGACAGATTTTATCCGTCGGTAATAGCGACGGACTAGCGACTACCTTGTGACGGACTACCGTCAGAAAGCAATGGATAATTTTTTTATTTTTTTGTGTCAAAATCAGTCGCACATCCGTCGCTAATTTGACAAAAATGTAGCGACGGATTTTTCTCCGTCGCAAATATGTCGCACATTGTGCCGACAAAATCTGAAAAAATGGCGCAATAAATTAGCCTCTAACTAGCGACGGATTTTCGTCGGTAATCTAGTGGGTATTTAGCGACTACCGAGCGACGGATATATCCGTCGTACATTCTGTAACCTAACTTAAATTGAACCGACGGGGGAGAATTTTTTATTCCCCCCAAAAAGACTCTCTCTCTTCCCCCTCCCCCCCCTCTCTCTCTCTCCAGCGGCGAGCTCTTGCCGACAGATCTCTCTCTCCGACGAAGCTCTCTCCGACGGGTCTCTCTCTCAGGTATGCTCTCTCTCTCTTCCTCTCTCTCTCTCTCTCTCTCTCTCTCTCTATCTCTCTCAGTTTAACATATAGAGTTTCGGGTTTGGGGGGTCGGCTGTCGCTGGGCCAGCGGGGTGGGGAGAAGGGAGTGGGGGCGGGGGGGAGGGTATTGAGGGCGGGGGGCAGGGTACGGTTTAGGGTTTTGGGGCAGGGGTAGGGTTTCGGGTGGGGGGGTCGACTGTGGTGGGGGCCGGCGGTGGGGGGGAGAGAGAGGGGGCGGGGGGGTGGATGGTGTTGGATGCGGGGAGGGAAGCAAGGGGGTGGGTATTTACTGTCGGGGGGGGGGCTTCCAGAACATTTGCAAGCGTGGTGGAATGACGACGCGAGACACGGGAATCACATTGTTGCGGCTGCAATTGTTTGGTTTCTTTGGAAGAACCGAAACAAAGTTAGGTTTCAGGAGTACACGTTCCGTAGGAAACAATTGGTATCGGAAGTTCGCCGTCAAGTTGATATGGCGACGAGGTGTAATCACCATCATGTTTCGTAAATCCCAAAGGATCTTCAAGAATCCAAGGAACCAGAGATAGGTCTCTTTTTTGTTCGGGGTCGTATAGAGATTTTTGTAGATCCTTCATGGAGTTACATCTGTTTTTGCCATTGTAATTCACGTTTTGCTTTTCTTTTGGTGGGGTGTACTTGTAAAGGCTGCCAACATTTTTGCCTTTTTCCATATATATATATATATATATATATATATATATATATATATATATAAGAAGGCGACTTCATCTTCCTGCAGACATAAATTATACTATTTGGGAGGTGGTGCGAAATATAGTCAGTAGGAAGCGAAACGGTCTTCAATGGTATTCGAAGGCTCGACTCAGATTAGCTGCTGCGGTGTGACATATATGAAGGGAGAGAAATGCATGCATTTTTTAGTCAGTTCAGACCACGGTTAGGGCTTTATTACATAACATTGAGTATGATGTGTCATGTATGAGTTTACCTCGTGGAGACACGAATATTGGCTGAGATGTATCGAACCTTTTTTGAATGATAATTACCCTTTTCCAATATAGTGGTTAGTGTGGAGGCATGTTATCACGACCAGCACCCTAGAGTAAGGGCACGAGAAGTGGGTACGTCCAGCCTACGCCGCAGTGTCGACGGTAGAATGCTGTCCTAGGTCTCATGCATCTAACTGTATAAGACTAAGCAGTTTATACTTTTCGAATGGGGGTGACATAGCAGAATGTAAACTCAGTCACATCTAAGGTAGAGCATAATGGAAGATAGATAAAACATGAAATCCAAAAGAGATACAGCAGATAGAATAAGTGTCTAAGATACACAAACCCAGAAATACATCTCAACGCTCAAATACAGTAATCCATAAATACAATTCAAGACAACTGAAAATAAGCTATAAGCAAAACCCTAGCTATCTATACAACCTCTACTGTGTCTCCTCTAGGCTAGCAGGCAACCTCCAGGCTATCTGTAAAATTTATCAACAGGTCCAGTCAGGACAGGAGCGAGCACAATACATCTCAACAGTTCATAGCAGGTTAGAAAATATAATTATGTAGTAAAATAAGATACAGGTACTGAAAGAAATGCAGTATGTAAACAGAGAGAGAGAACTGTAATAGAAATATCTACTATACATAGAGAACTAACAGTGGCTAGTGAGTCAGAGTACAATATAGATATGTAAATGGCATAGGATGATTCTGATTCTACACTATGGAATGATTCTGATGCTATACGACTTGGATATTATTCACATGTCCACTTCTACTCCCCCGTACCCCAATCAATACACAAGGATCCAACCAGGTTATGTTATAATTCCATGCAACGGCCCCCGAAGGGTGGTACATGGTAGTCCCATAAATAGGGATTCTAGGAAACCTAATAAATGGGATAAGGATTCAAGGAAGACTCTGTGATCATGAGAGTACATGTCACAAGTGATCAATGAACCAATGAAGCATAGTGATACGCCATGTAAGTGAAACGCACAGAACATGTAGTACCCGATGCTCCCGGAAGGAATAAATCTCAAGAAGGAATCCATATAGTACTAATCCGTGTGACCAACGTGACAGTAACAAGTAAAGTAATTTAAAGCAGGAAAATAATTCTAAGCAGGATATGAAATGATCAGAGAATGTACTCGCCTGATAACCTGAACAGCTGATAAGTATAGGGGGTCCAACTGAAGCCACAGAGTCCTATTTAAAGCAACACAGGTTACAAGATGTTCAAGTTGTAATAAATGAATCTCTACAAGCAATCTATATTATCCTAGGTTCTTCTAAGTCAAATCAACTCTAGGTCAACTTCGGTCAACAATCTAGTCGAACTAGGTCAAGTGTTGACTTACAGTTGACTTTTGGTCAACTGGTCAACTCTGGTCAAACAGGGTTAATTCTAGTCTAATTATTAAAGATATAAAGTATACTTCGTTATTCGTACGTCGAAACTTACGACACATAAATCGAGATAAGATGATTAACGGTAAAGTTAATCATCTTATTATAGTGATCCACGTGTCCGTCTTGCCAATTTCAGCGATGTGAGATCACTGGAATTGACCAATCTCAGTTTCGTTGTACTAATCCCGAAATACGAACATTATAAGAATTAATTATTAATTATTTATAAAAAGGTTAAACTTATAGAAATTATCAACAAACATTGTCGGACGATGAAATAAACATCGCCAACGTGTCCAGAATGGTCAAATTAGCTAGGATAGCCTACCCATCGGTCCAATTTGAACACAAGGGAAAAAAGGTAATTTCGGGTCAAAACGGTATCCGTGTCGGAGCCGTTTTGCACCAAAAAACGTGCAAAAAAATAACTCTACAAAACATAACAAGTTATATGTTCACGAAACCAAAATGGCGATACGAACCCAACGGCATATCCAGAATTGGATTCCGTTGACCCGATCTCAATTTGGTCCGTTGACCAGAACTTGGAATTTCGGTTTGCACGAAAATGCGTGCGAGATCCAATGTTCTTAAAACTCAGTAAACTATTTGTCAACGAGTCCAGAATGACGATACGAACTCAACGGTATATCCGGAATTGGATTCTGATGAGCCGATCTCAAAATGACCTGTTGACCCGGATATTGGTATCCGACTTGCACCGAAATATGTGCCGGATCCAATGTCCACCAAAACCTAGCAAATTATATGTCAACGAGTCCAGAATGATGATACGAACTCAACGGTATATCCGGAATTAGATTCCGATCAGCCGACGTCAAAAAGTCCTGTTGATCCAGACTGTGGGACCCACTTTGCACCGAAATACGTGCCAGGGCCCACGTCCTCTAAATCTAACAAATTTTATATGAAAACATGCCAGAACGACACCACGAGCATACTGGTGGTGTCAGAAATGAAATCTAGAGTCCCGTGTTCAAAAATAGAATTTTACAAGTTGGAAATTACGAATTCGGACGACCAACTTTGGCATCGAATTTAACCAATCAAACAAGCTCACAATAAAACAAAACTGGAGGGATAGCAAGAGGGTTATACCACCTTCGCACAGGAACTGGTAGCACGCCAAACAGAGCTGCAGTGGAGGAGGTACAAGCCGACGAAGTTGGCTCCGCAAAACAGTCCAAAATTAATACAATTTAAATAGTCAACTTGGTGGCCGGTTTTGATGTATCAAACGATAAAATTAACGGACAAAAATTGACAGGAGTGAAGGTGGTTATACCGAGACCATGACGGAGCAAAGAAATTGCCGATCCAATGGTCGGATTTCTCGAAAATCGTGTGCAAAATTGTTGTGACGGGGCACCAAAATGGACTTGATTTCGCGCGCGTCACGACGGGAATTCGTGCGAAATGCACGAATCGTCTATACATCGCACCGGGGAGGAGGGCGAACACCTCGGGGTGGTCGCCGGAGGGGCGCCCAGCCTAGGGGGCCCGGCCATGGCGGCGTACGGCTGGCGGCGGCGCTGTACGCGCGCGCAAGGGGTGTTTCCCGGCCGCCTGTGCAATCGCTGCCGTTGTGCGGCGGCACGCAGCCTGGCGCGACGGTGCCCGGCCAAAGCGCAGGGGCAGTGCGACCATGGCGAGGTCGGCGGGGGTCGCACGGAGGAGGTGGTGGCCGATCAACGTGGTGGTGGTGGCCGAATGGTTGGTTGTGGTGGTGATGAGGATTGGTTTGTGAGGGAGGAGAGGCTGGTGAAGCTCGGCCGACGGCCTAGGTGGATGGCCGGCTCGGCCACGGCGGACCTTCGACCAGTGGGAGGTCGGCCACGGCGGGTGAGCTCGGGTGAGGAGTGGGTTCGGGTGAGTTGTTGTTGTTGATTCAATATGGGAAAAATAGTTTAAGAAGGGAGAGAGAGAATGAATAATTTAATGAGAGAGAGAGATGAGAAATATTCTCATCCTCAAATTTAAGGCCGACCATGTGGCTACGGGGTGTTGGGGAGTTTTTCATGTAGGGATTTAAGGGCTAAGATTAATTAGGAGGTAAATGTATGGCTAGGAATTAATAGGGAATTGGATTCATTTTTTGGGATTTAAAATTAATGAAATTACACTCAATATTTGAAATAGAAAACTAGATATTTAATATTATTTTTGGGCAAGAAAAAATAAGGGCGTCATGATGGAGAGTAACATGGAGCTTGGACTGGGTTCGGTCAAGCCGGGTTGGATCAAAACCGGACATGGCAAAATAATCGAATTTAAATAGGCGTTGATGATCATGGGTAAATAAGTAGCACATGGGAATTCCAATAAATGGGACACAAGTGTCGTGCAGGTAGTAGACTCAATGTGGGCCATGTCCATATTTGGGGCTGACAAGTTTTGGTCGACAGGGTACCCACAAATCAATTTAGAAAATAAATGTGACACCGTCTGGTGAAATAAAATCGGGTCACGTGTCAGGAAAGTTGTGTGGAGCAAATGGAGCACAAAATGGTGTGTCTGAGTAGGACACGAAGGTCATGGATGAAGAGCGTCTCGAGTAGATCATGCATGATGAGTTGGTTTCAAGAAAATGACTGGTCTGGTGCTCCCAATTCAAAAGTCACGGTAACGTGCTAATAATGATCAAAAAAAAGAGTGGGAAAATTAATTAATGATCGAATGGTCTAATTCGATCCGAAGTTGTGCGAAGCAAAAAGAGTACAAGGGAACAAGTTTGGATGGGACATTATATACCATCATGAAGGTAATTATGTCCACTACAAAACTCATGAAGAAGGTTTTCAGAGTTGAACATTCCTGACACTCCAAATATCAAAGGCACGGGAAAGTACACTTAAAGATAATTAAACAGAATAATTCATTTATTGAAACTAAATAAATCAGAAAAATTAAAAAAAATCAACCCGAAATTCAGGGTGCTCACACATGTGGCTCTTGTGGGCAGAGTTCGAATACCAATGGGAGCGATTACCGAAATTATTTACATTTTCTTCAAATATATATATATATATATCATGTATAAAGGTATCGATATCGGACTTTTTTATTGAGTATCGGAATCGGTATCGGTATCGGTATCGGTATCGGTATCGAACTAATTATATTTAGTTTGTCTTACGATACAGATTTTCACATCTAAATTGAAATGGATCGTTACTTCGTTGATCGTACATGGATTTACCAGCGGATCAACCTCCTCGACCGTAGGTACTTATAAGTATTGACCGTATCGATCTATCGGTTTGGTATGGGCCATATCGGTTGGTATTGGTCTTAGTGAATTGGTATCGTCCTATACGATATGTATCGGCCGTATAGCTAGGATTCGTATTGGCCTTATCGATTTGGTATTGGTCATATCCGATAGAAATCGGCCGTGTTGGATTAGTATTGACCATTTCGGATTAGTATCGTGGAAGGTTTAGTAACAACTGTACTTGGATTTCTCTCTTCTAGAACTAGATTACCATTGCAAGAGAGTCACGAGAGCGTAGTTGGCCAGTTACAGAACATACATGCTTTCTTTTCAATCTCGTTTTTCCTGATGGAAAAGAAAGCATGTATGTTATTGTAAGTGGACAATCACGATCTGGTGACTCTCTTGCAATGGTATTCTAGCTCGAGAAGAATGAAATCCAAGTACAGTTGTTACTAAACCTTTCACGATACTAATCCAAAATTGTCGATACTAATCCAACACGGCTAATACCTATCGGATATGACCAATACCAAATCGATAAGGCCAATATGAATCCTAGCTATACGGTCGATACATGTACATATCGGATAGGACGATACCAAACCGATAGACCGATACCAATCTGATACGTCCTATACCAAACCGATAGACCGATACTAATCTGATACAGTAGATACTAAGTACATCCGGCCTATACCAACGGATCCACCAATTACTGTACGATAGGCCCAACGACTCCAGTTACATCCGGTTATTGGTGAGTACATGATTACATAGTAATTATGTTAGTCTTGTGATGCAGATTTTTACTCTCTCATGCTACCAACGTCACAATGGCTTCTTCCTTCTCCTCTCCTCCACCATGGCACTTGTGATACATGATTACAGATTTTTAGCCTTGTGATACAGATTTTTAGTCTTGTGATACATGATTACATAATTCTGTTAGTCTTATGATACATGATTACAGATTTTTAGTCTTGTAAGTACATGATTACAGATTTTTAGTCTTGTGATACATATTTTTAGTCTTGTGATACATGATTACATAATTCTATTAGTCTTGTGATACAGATTTTTAGTCTTGTGAGTACATGATTACATAGTAATTCTGTTAGTCTTGTGATACAGATTTTTACACTTTCAAGCTTCTTCCTTCTCCTCTCCTCCACCATGGCTGTGGACCCATCTGCTCCTCCCTACTTTCCTTTTTCTTATTTGACTCTCTCAGCCACATATGATATCCAGCTCAAGTGTAGAGTCGGGGGAGAAGAAGTGGGCAGAAAGAGGATGGGGAAGCAGCACAGTCGGCGGCATGACCTGGAGGAAGTACAGAGGTTTTGCTGGAGGTGCTGGCAATTTTCCCAGGATGGTGTTGAGGAGCAAGTGTAGAGTCGATCGAAGGAGCAGCTTCCTTCGGCCGACTCTACACTTGCTCCTCAACACCATCCAGGGAAAATTGCCAGCACCTCCAACAAAACCTATGTACTTCCTCCAGGTTATGCCACCGGCTGTGCTGCTTCCCCCTCCTCTTCCTGCCCACTTCTTCTCCCCCGACTCTACACTTGAGCTGGATATCATATGTGGCTGTGAGAGAGTGATCAAATAAGATGAAGGGAAGTAGGAAGGAGCAGATGGGTCCAGAGCCATGGTGGAGGAGAGGAGAAGGAAGAAGCTTGATCAGAACGGAGGAATGGATGGATAGAAGAGAACTAGAAAGCACTGATTCTTCCTGTTTGTGCGTCAGTGTCCCTGTTATTTGTAGGCGTCCCCCTAACGTGCCATGTATGGTGGCGCATCACCCTCCTTCCCGTCCGACCACTACGACACGCCATCTCCAATGTCGTTTTATTACTCCGATTACAATTTCGATAAACTTCTTACTTTTTTTATAATTTGAGTAAATTTCTTTACCCAATATGAAAAATTTTGTTGTCAGAGAGATGGCTCCCAAGACTCCCCGAGGTGGTGCTGCTAGCCGAGGAAGAGAACGAGGAAAGGAACCCTTGGAGGTCGACATGGACGAAGTTCCCGTCGTCAAACAAGAGCCGGTGACTGTTAAGGAGGAGGTGTTACCAAAGCTCGAGGTCAAGGAAGAACCGATGACCATCAAGGAAGAGACTGCTCCCAAGGTCGAAGTTAAGGAGGAGCCACCGTCAGAGAGTAGTAGCATCGGGACTGACACTCCTGTCCCTACAGAAGACCTCAACCAGATTGAGCCTTCGTATGCAAAGTGGCTGATAGAATGGTACATGTCTCAACACAACTATGATCCCTGGCTGTGAGGATTCATCGTCTGACTTACGGTCTTTGCTGAGGCCAAAGTCAATTTTTCTTTTTATTGAATATTTGTGTTTAAATATTGAATATTTGTGTGTTTTGGGTGAACAATTTGAATGCTTGGGATATTTGTGTGTTAGAATTGTTTGTGTATTTTGTATATTGGAATATTTGTGTGTTGGAATTGTTTGTGTGTTTTATTGAATATTGAATATTTGTGTTTTGTATATTAGAATTGTGTATATTGGAATTGCTTGGGATTATTTGTGCATTTTGTATATTGGAATTGTGTATATTAGGAATGCCCAGTTTTATGCTATCTTTTTCAAAATATTCCCAAATACCGATGGACTGGCGGCTACTTTTCGACGGACTATCCGTCGCTAACTGGGGAATTCCCAGTTAGCGACAGATGGGCGACTAAAACCCGACGGGCTATCCGTCGTCGAGGTCCTGGAATTATGAAAGATATCCAGGAGCGTGTCAACGAAATATCCGTCGCTACTCTGCCGCTCGTCCGACGAGGTTGCTGACGGATAAGCGACGAATTAGCGACATATTTTGCGTATCAGAAACCCTCTGATACGCATTTAATGACGGTTTAGCGACGGATAGCGCTGTCGCTAAATGTTCCTATATTATAATTTTAGACTGTTGAAGTTGACAGAAAACCATCGGCTAGCCATCGCTAACTGTTTTGATGTTGCCAACGGTAATCCGTCGCTAAGTAGTCGCTAAGCGACGGACTAGCGACGGACTAGTTTTAGCGACGAGGTTATTCCCGACGGATTTTTTAGCTCATATCCGTCGGTAATTTCAATTAGCGACGGATAGGACCGTCGCTAAATCGTTGTATTTTAGTAGTAGAAATCGAAGGGGAATCCCAGGTCGATATCATTCTCGGAACTCTGCCTAAAAGTTTTGACAATTTTTGCCTTAATTACAACATGAACAAAATGTTGTATAGTTTGGCAGAACTTACAAAAAAGCTACAGGATGCTAAATCTCTTTTTTAGGCAGAGTGGTCATATTTTTGTTTCTCAAAAGGCTTCTACTTCTAAGCCAAAAGGCGGTAAGAAGAAGAATAACATTCAGAAATAAGCAAACACAGCAAAGAAGGGCATGAGACCTCAAGGTGCTGTGAAAAAGCTGAAAGGCAAATGTTTTAAGTGCAAAGGGTTAGGACATTGGAAGAGTGACTGTCGACTTCTTAAACAAAGGAACACAGAAGGTATATCTTATTTACTAGTAGTTGAAACATGTTTAGCGGTGTTATCTATCGGTACCTGGTGTGTGGATACATGAGCCACTAATCATGTCTACAATACATTGCAGGGGTTCCAGAGAACCAGGCGTCTTAGTAATGGAGAGATATGCTTGTTCATGGGTGACGCTACAAAAGTAGCGATCGTTGCATTAGAAGATGTTACTTTATCTTTTGGTAGAAATAAGTCGTTGACATTGAGAGATTGTCTTTA
This sequence comes from Iris pallida, assembly GCA_029216955.1. Lineage (NCBI taxonomy): Eukaryota > Viridiplantae > Streptophyta > Magnoliopsida > Asparagales > Iridaceae > Iris > Iris pallida. The sequence continues at coordinate 25,648,415 of JANAVB010026199.1, read as the reverse complement.
TGCACCATCACTTAGAAAGAATTTAATTTCTATATTTATGTTAGTTAATGATGGATATTCAGTTTATTTTAATGACAATATTGTTATTAGAAAGAATAAACATTTTATCTGTTCTGGTGCAGCTTTGGGTTTGTTTGGGAATAAGGTTTAAGCCAAGAATACCCAGTGCTACTCAGTTTATATTTTACTAGACTCAATAAATATAAAATAGTACAGACTCTGAAAATGAGTACGTTGTAGGAGAGAGACGACGTCCGTCTTGTACTGAGTTCTGTCTTGATGTGTCATATGAATTATGACAAGTATCATATTGTCAATTTGTCAATATTTGGTTGACTGTGATCCAGTTTGGGTCAACAATCTCCCCCATATTGATAATTGACAAAAATAATATTTGTATATTCAATGTTCATACCTGGACACAAGTTGAAAGGGGTAGACAAGCATAGAATGCAGTAGCTCTCCCGTAATTATAGCTCCCCTATAAACATAGCTTTCCCGTAGACCAAAATGCCTTGTCCTGATATACATTATCTCCTCTAAAACATAGATATCACACAATATGATAGAAATATGAATATCAAATAGAATATCAAATAGATCTCCCCCTTTTTGGCATTTATCAAAACGAACACAACACAGACAAGCAGAAGACTGTATAAAGGATTAACTGGCAAGCACACAATAATAATAATATGATAACTGCAGATAAAATCTAAAGATCCACAGAAACTGAAAATGCACTCATACAAGAAAATGAAATTATATAAGCATAAGTCCATAAAGCATAAAACTAAAGAAGATCATCAGCAGTAGCAGCAGCAGGTACGAAAACACATCCATCATGGAGCACAAGATGGTCCAGCGGTGCCAGATGGATCAGTATCAGAACGACGAGGATCCACAAAAGCTGCATCCGGATCTAGATATCGCATGACCCAAGGGTCGTCAATATGGTAACCGGCACGAGATGGATCCCGCTCCATACGAAGGGGCATAGTAGAATGCCGAGACATAGTGTACCGGATGTCATGTAATGAGTTGCTGATGGCACTCATCTGTAAAGTGGTACGATAATCCAGCTGGGTCCAGCGGTCGTCTTCCAATATGAAGGGATCACGTAGCATGGTCTGAATAGACTCGAGAGTAGCAGGTGACTCGGGCGCAGCTTGCCCAAGAGCAGGTGGATCAGCCTGAGCATCAGACCCGGAATGCTCAGACTCAGCAGGAGACTCAACAGCTGCTAGAAGCCGCCTTGCCTTAAACAGATAGACAGGGGCTGGAAGGAACTGGCACTCACCAAGAGGAACGTTGAACGCACGAAAGACCATTGGCAAATATAGGGCATAGACCAATGATCGAGGTCTCTTCCGTGCACTAATCATCCAGTCCATCATAGTGTACGGAAGGTTAAACGGGACATGGAAGTGAAGATAATAGAGTACAGAAATCTCAAAATAAGAAACTTCATCAGTCGATTCTGCTTTGGGCAAGATCGTGGGGAAAACGATACGATAAATTTCATAGAAATATGGGTTAAGAAATTTAGCAAGTAACTTACGTGGACGAGTGTTGGGAGTACACAAATCATCCTTGAAACTCTCAAGGGACGATCGATCGGGAAATTAAAACTTGTGTGCATCGACAAGTTTCTCCCAGGAATTGAGTTCTGGGATCTCGAGATATTACGTAAGTTCGAAATTATTAAAAGTGATGTCTATTCCAGCGACACGAGAATAGCTTCATGTGTCGTCAAAAATGAGATTACAGTAAAACATTTGGATAGCATTCAAATATATAAGAGATGATGCAGATACTAACTCATCTTGACAAAGGTCATGGAATAATGAGTCATATCGAGAAAATATAGTAAAATTGATAGGATAACCCGCGTACACACTCCTTGAACGAAAGTCATTGAACCATTCATTGGAAGCCTCGAATGAAACAAAAATTTGTTCATTGAATGTGTTGGGGTCATGAGGTGGTGGTGGATTAAAAAGTGGATGAATGGGTTGAACATCTTGAGGAGGAGGGTTAGATAAGGAAGCACCCTCGATTCTTGCCCTCTTTCCCCTATTGAACAACCTAGCTACCATTGATAATGATAAAAGTTTGAAATTTGAGATGGAGAAAATAAGAGAGTATACCTCAAAAGAGTAGGAGAATATGGAATAGGATAGCCCCAAACCTAAGCTCCTTGAAGTTTGAGAGTGAAAGATCCAAGGGTTAAGAGAACTAGGGTTAGGGTTTGGAGAGAATGAATTGGAGAGGGTTTAGAGGTGGAAATGGTGAAGAAAGAGAAGGGAATTCCCAAAAATATGAAGGTAAGGTCGGCTGGTCGGGTTAAATCTGGACCATTGGATCAAAATAAATAGAAGGCTGAGAGCGCACTAGTGTTCTGGAAATAGAAGATCGAACTCGGCCCGAACTCTGTGTGAGGCAGAGTTCGGCCCAAGTTCTGGGTGCTGAGGCCAGAACTCAAAACAGTAGAAAAAAATGACCAAGTGTTAGAGAAAAATAAATGGAGTGTAAAAGATGGAAAAATTTGCAAAAGTTTGATAAAAATCAAAAGGGTGATTGTAAAAGAAACCATGAATGTAATAAATGGAATTAAATTTAAAAAAATTTGAATTAACTAAGTTACAAATAAAATTGAACCATATAATAAACAAGGATTTATGACAACGATCATTACGATGAAACTGCCATGGGGTAGCTGTAGGGGCCGGATCCCAGCTAGCGGTAGTCCGAAGACTAGTACACCGTATCACTTAGGCTTTTACGCCTTGTTGTCAGAAGGATCCTTTCGGCTTGTACCCATAGCAAAGTCACCTTAAAGATACATGACATAATCGATATTTACGCAGGCCAATTTAATAAATAACTGTTTCATCCAAAATTTCTAATTCACGACAAAGAAAGTTGAATCGCTCTTCGGATAGTGGTTTTGTAAAGAAATCTGCCAGCTGATGATCAGTGTCAATAAATTCTAAATTTATAGGGTCGTGTTGTTGATGATTACACAAAAAGTGGCGACGAATTTCAATGTGTTTCGTACGTGAGTGACATACTGGATTTTTAGTCAGATTAATAGCACTAGTATTATCGCAGAAAATAGGAATGTACATAAAAGATAGGTTATAGTCTGTAAGGGTTTGCTTCATCCACAGAATTTGTGCACAACAACGACCAGCTACGATGTACTCAGCTTCTGTTGTGGATAGTACGACGGAATTCTGCTTCTTGCTAAACCATGAGACTAGAGCCTTGCCTAATAAATGACACGTGACGTTCGTACTCTTATGGTCGACTTTGCATCCCATAAAATCAGCATTCGAATAACCAATAAGGTCAAAGGATGTGGATTTGGGATACCACAAGCCCACTGTAACAGTACCTTTAAGGTATCGAAAGATACGCTTAACGACGGACATGTATGATTCCTTAGGACTAGCTTGATAGTGAGCACACAGACAAACACTAAACATGATATCGGGAAGACTAGCAGTTAGGTAAAGTAGACTACCAATCATACGTGGATACTTACGTTTGTCAACAGGTTTGTCGCTTTCATCAGGTTCCAGCTTGGTTGTAGTAGCCATGGGAGTGCTGATTAGTTTGACGTTGTCAAGATCAAACTTTTTTAGCATATCCTTTGTGTATTTTGATTGGCTGATGAATGTTCCTTGCGAAGTTTGTTTGACTTGCAGTCCGAGAAAGTAATTGAGCTCCCCCATCATGCTTATCTCAAATTTGTTCTACATACACTTAGCAAAATCTTGGCATAGATTTTCATTAGTGGACCCAAATATGATATCATCAACATAAATTTGAACTAAAAGAATGGTGTCTTGAAAAGTTTTGATAAAAAGTGTAGTGTCAATTTTCCCTTTTGAAAAACCTTTATCTAGTAAGAAATTGCTTAGGCGTTCATACCAAGCTCTGGGGCTTATTTGAGGCCATAGAGCGCTTTCTTGAGCTTAAAAATGTGGTCAGGAAATTTATGATTTTCAAAACCAGGGGGTTGTCTTACAAAGACTTCCTCTTTAATAAAATTATTCAGAAAAGCACTTTTTACATCCATTTGAAAGAATTTAAAATTTTAAAAGTTTGTAAAGGTACAAAGCATCCGAATGGATTCAAGTCTTACAACTGGAGCATACGTCTCATCGTAGTCGATACCTTTCTCTTGGTTGTATCCTTGAGCTACTAGACGCGCTTTGTTGCGAGTGACTGAACCATCTTCATTTACTTTGTTACGAAAAATCTATTTAGTACCAATAATCGAATGGTTAGCCGGTTTAGGAACAAGTTCCCAGAACTAGCTTCTTTCGAATTGGTTGAGTTCTTCTTGCATAGCAGAAATCCAAAATTCATCATTAAAAGCTTCTAAAACATTTTTAGGCTCAATTTACGAAATAAAAGCAGTGCTAGCAATAGAATCTCTTAAACATGATCGAGTACTTACTCCCCGTGATACCTCACCAATTACCAAGTTTTTTGGGTGTGACGGATTGAACTCGAAGTTCTTCGGTAAGCCCTCCAGAGAATTTGTTTCAGGGGTGGTATTCATTGGTGTGGAAGTTGATGGTTCAACATCATCATCGGGGATATCCGTTGTACTATTTTCCTCATCAAAAGACACATTAGTAGATTCTTCTACAATTATTGAGCGTTTGTTGAACACTCTATATCCCTTACTCTTGGCAGCATAGCCAAGAAAAAATACCATCGTCAGCTTTGGTATCAAAATTGCCTAAGTTGTTTTTGGTATTCAGGATAAAACAGCGACAACCGAACACTCTAAAATAAGAGACATTAGGAGTCCTACCAAACCAAAGTTCATAGGGTATTTTTTTCGAAATAGGTCGAATAAGCACCCTATTTAAAACATGGCATGTTGTACTGACAGCTTCTGCCAAAAAATATTTCGAAAGTAAAAATTTATTCAACATGACGCTAGCCATATCGCCAAGAGTCCTATTCTTTCGCTCCACAACACCATTTTGTTGAGGAGTTCTAGGACAAAAAATTCATGATCAAAACCATTTGTTTCACAAAATTTTTCAAAATCAGAATTTTTGAATTCGCCTCCATAATCACTTCGGATTCGAGTAATCATGTAGCCTTTTTTGTTTTGGACCTTTTTGGCAAAGATTTTGAAAACTGAAATAGTATCGCTTTTGTTTGTAAGGAAGAAAACCCAAGTAAATCTTAAAAAATCATCTACAATAACAAATACATAGAGTTTTCTACCAAGACTGGCTACTCTACTGGGACCAAATAAGTCCATGTGCAGTAATTGCAAGGGTCTAGTAGTACTTACAGTGTTTATAGATTTAAATGAAAATTTGGTTGCCTTATTCAGTTCACATTCGGCACATACCGTATCCTTCTTGAATGTGATGTCGGGCTGACCTCTTACTAGCTTTTTTGTCGATATCCATATTGGCATGACCAAGACGCTGGTGCCATAAAAGTCTTTCATCTTTGTGGGCGTAGAGCCATCTTCCTGCACTGTTAGTATTTCTAGATAGATAGGAAATATAAATGTTATCTTCTCTTATCCCTTCAAAAGTAATGTCTCCAGTTGACCTAACATAAATGTAGCATCTATTCTTTTCGAAGTTAATATCATATCCATGATCAGCAAAATGACTTATGCTGAGCAGGTTATGCTTTAACTCGGTCACTAAGCAGACATCCTTTATTACAGGAGAAGGAGGATAACCAATAGTACCATTACCTATGATGTAGCCCTTTAAATTGTTACCGAAGGATACATATCCTTCCCTCTTCATTAATAGTGATGCGAAAAGATTTACGTCTTATGTCGCAAGCATCCACTATCGAGAATCTACTTGCTTTTAGTTGAAGAAGGAAGGTCCACCTACATCACGAGTAGATGTTACCTTTGGTACCCAAGTTCTTGTGGGTCCTGAAATGTTAGTCTTTGGTACCCATGCATATAAATTAATATCAACTAATTTCCTAATTCTATACTGTGGTAAGATATGAACATATAATCCACAGTATGTGCAAGTAGCATGCCTATTTGTGTTAGGAGCAGGTTGATAGTGATATCTATATACAGTATGGTGATAGTGATGTGAAACAGCAGGATAGTGACTATGTGTAGCAGCAGGATAATAGTTGCGACTATGTACAATAGCAGGATAATAGTTATGAGTAGGTTGAGAATGATGTCTACGTGCATGTGGTTTACGTGCTGTATGGGAGTACGTGTACATATAAGCATGGTTACGTGCTGCATGTGGGTGACGTGTTTTACTATTATGAGTGGTCTGATATTTTGTGTGTGTTTTGTGACTGTGAGATTGAGTTTGAGGTTGAGCAACCTGTTTCCCCAACCTAATCTTTAATTTCTTAGAGACAGCATTCAGTTCATTGCACTTAGCATTCAGACCATCAATCTTAGCAATAGAGATCTTGTGTTTGTTCTTTTCTTCAGCCAGCTCTTTGTTGAGTGCTAAGATCTCACGTGTTTGCTTCTCAATAAGTGTTTCGGCATCATGTAAGCTTAATTTAAGCTTGGATACCTCATCAGTGACTTCCGTGGGTGGAGTGTCTATAACATTATCAAGTAAAGAAGAAAGATTATGAATCTCTATTTTATAGCCTTTGATTTTCTTCTTAGCATGCTTATATTTACTAATAACTTTCTTGTGATCATTGAGTAAGTCATTAAAAGCATCGCCATGTTCATTAAATGTAAAGTCATCAAGAGTTTCGTCAGTTACCTTATCGGATGTTGCCATTAGGCAGACATTAGCAGTGTCTCAAGGAGAGTCATCTTCTTCCTCAAAATCATTGGCTTCATTTTTGAGCCAAATACTAGTGTTGGCGTACTTTCGCAAAGAGGGCTTCTTGTAGGGCTTCTCATATCTGTTATATTTCTTTGCAAAGGGACAGTCCTTTCGAACATGTCCAGTCTTTTTGCAGCCGTAGCACGTAGGTTCTTCCTCGTCATCTTCTTGTTGTTCCTTCTTCTTTCGATTGAAACGAAGGAACTTCTTGAAGTTATGGACTAGAAGAGCTTGATCATTACCTTCTGAATTGCGTCGTCAGTCTCTTCAGGATCAGCCCTTCGACGATGAGCTTTTAGGGTAATCTATTTTGCCTTTGGAGCATGTTCATCGAAGTCTTTGATGTCGAGCTCGTAGGTCATCAGCTTTTCCATCAAAGTTTCTATAGACATTTTGGTGAGATCATTGCCTTCTATAATTGATGTTACCTTAGGGTTCCAGATCTTCGGTAGCCCCTAACTAACTTGCGAATCTTCTCATAATTGGAGTATTGTTTTCCAAGAGATGACAGAGGATTGATGACATCAAGGAACCTTGTGAACATTTGAGTGATCGTCTCATTCGGCTTCATCTTGAATGCCTCGTATTCTTGAGTCAGATGACTGATCTTAGATTCCTTGACTTGAGTGGTTCCTTCCTGCATCACTTCCAGAAGCTTCCATACTTCGTACGAGGTGGTGCATGTTGAGACCCTGTTAAATTCATTCCTGTCTATTGCACAGAAAAGAGCATTAATAGCTCTAGCATCTAGACTTGCCTGTTTCTTTTCCTCGTCAGAATACTTGTCGTTGGGTTTTTCGATGAGATCTTCCTCGACAACTACTCTGGCGGGCTTTTTGTAACCATCGGTAACAATGGTCCACAGGTCAAAGTCTAGAGACTTGAGATAGAAACTCATCCTAGTTTTCCAATAGGTGTAGTTGGTTCAATCAAATAGGGGTGGCCTATGAGTGGACTGTCCCTCACCATGGTTGTAAAACATAGGTTGTGTGGTTGCCATGGATCAGCTCTAGGATGTTAGTCCTTGTAAGAGAACAGAGCTCTGATACCAATTGAAGAACAGATAGGCAACTCTAGAGGGGGGTGAATAGAGTTTATAACGATAATAGCCAAATAAAATTTAACTCTTTTTACCAACAGTAAATAATCAGAGTAGTAAATGCGAAAATGAAAAGATCAAAAAAACATACACAAAAATAGTCGTTTTAACCTGGTTTCCCTCGTGGAGGACTAGTCCAGGCCTGAGAACTCTAGCTCAGGATTAAATCCACTATTTGTGAAATAGTAGTTACACCCCGTGCCTTTTCTTCAGAAGAGCACGTCAACTTCTTACAAAGATCGCTGTGGCGAAGCTTAGAATTTTTCAAGCGACTTTCTTGACTCTTGCACAAACTTCTAACTGAATAGCACTGAGCACTTTTAGGCTTAGGAAGCTTATGGCTAGTAGATGAGAAGGTTAAGGCTTGTATGAGGCTTATAGAGAAGAGAAGAGAAGATAATTGGATGATTGAAAATGAGAGAATTCAAGGCCTATTTATACTAGTTACGATAGGCAGAATTTGGCCAAAATTCTGTGTCATGAATTCAAATTTTTGGCCGTTGGACAACTAGCATACATCAAACCCTAAAAATTAGGGTCCTAAAAATCAGGAGGCAGAGTTCGGCCCAAACTCTGTGTGGGGCAGAGTTCGGCCCAAACTCTGTCTCCAGAGGACAGAATGTTCATATGGGCTTTGTGGGCTAGTTTGAATTTTGGTGGAGCTTTGGGTTTGTTTGGAAATAAGGTTTAAGCCAAGAATACCCAGAGCTAATCAGTTTACATTTTACTAGACTAAATAAATATAAAATAGTACAGACTCTAAAAATGAGTACGATGTAGGAGAGAGACGACGTCCATCTTGCACTGAGTTCTGTCTTGATGTGTCATATTGAATTATGACAAGTATTATATTGTAAATTTGTTAATATTTGGTTGACTGTGATCCAGTTTGGGTCAACAGGGCCGGATTCTAAGCACCGTGCCACCAAGTCACGGCCAAATCCCAGGTATACCGGATTGTTGTCGGAAAAGCTAGTTAGGAGATTGGAAGGGTTGTTCTCTAATTTGCATTTCACATAGGAAATACACGTTCTTATATGCATATTAAGTGTCTATGTAAGAGAAAAATTACACTAATATTGAGAAATTAAATTTAGATTCTTAAAGGTAAATCTAACTCCCTAAATTTCGGTATATATATTATTTATTTATGTCTTTCCAGTCTTTTTCACTTTTATTTTTATTTCTTTAACCGTTCTTGACCGAGGAGTTGCTTGTCATTTCTAAACGACCTAGTATTTGTTCAATAGGAGGAGATGACGAAGGTAATATCAGAGAATAGATGTTCTAGAGAACCTCAAAGGACGGCAACCAACATTTTGTAGTCAGTTGTATATATAATATCTTATTGTACAGACTTGTAGTTAATGTCTCTTAGAAAAACTCTTGATGTATAATATAGTTGAAGTTGTGTTCATGAATATAGTAATTCATTGTATTTTCCATTCTGCTGATTTACGGGCGACAATCACGAATTTGGCATATAGCCTGGGGATGTGTTCATGACGTCACCATTGAATCTGGGATGCGGGACGTGACAGGCTTAGTCAGTAAGGCCATCATACTCTACCTGAGTAGCTTTGTCTGCTGCCACTAAGCCTACAAGGGCATAAAGGAACAGGGTCATCAGATTCCTATCAGTCGGGGCGGAGGCATTTGCGGTCTGAACTGAGGTAGGAACTTGGAGGAGGAGGTGGTGGTGGCATATACCCTCCCTGGGATACTACAGTCGGCTATCCATTTTGTTCCCACTTGAGGTGCATGGGTCAGAGGGTTCTGCTGCAAAATTAGTGGAGTCATGTTGGGCTATTATTGTCCCTGTTGAAGTGGTGTGGTAGGGGATATCATCGGGGGTTGTGATGGTACTTGCTCCTCTTGGACTGCTAAATCACCAGATGTGATAGCAAGAGGGGCAACATGTCTGCTACGAAGGTTCACTTACTGGCACGAAGTAAGGAAAATGTTAGAACAGATTCAAATAGATGCAAATCAAGCAGTCGAATGAGAGTTCAATAAGGAATCAAGGGAGGTAATCAAATAATTAGTGGATGAGATACTATAATATAATCCTGTAATCCCCCCTATTTTTCATTTTTTTGTATTTATAATTATTAGGAAATTCGATTTATAATTGTGAGAGTTATATATACACCAATTTTACACATAGGTCACATAACTAGAAAATATTTGACACTGTGTTAGATATGTCCCTTAGAGACTCACATCCAGCCTTAGAAACATATTTTTATTTTTTAGAATTTTTGGAAATATTTGGATAATCAAAACTATATACCTAATTTTCATGGCGTTCAGAATTGACTGTGGGACCATACGAAAATATTTTAGTGTCAAACTTTATTTTAGGGTTAGGAGTTATTTGGGATTAAAACAAATTAATAATTAATTTCTAAGATTAAAAATTGAATTATTCGGTCAACAATCCAGTCAGCATACTAGTCTGCATCTTGGTCCCACATGTCAACTACGTGTCAGTCGCATCCACTCTATATATATATATTAATATAAAACCCCTTTTTTTGCCGAATTAATATTAGAGGAGAGAAAAATGAGTTGTTAAGGGGAGGTTTCTTCGGTCTTTAAATTTTACGGAGCGATTGCAACCAATCCAGACATCAAAATCATGGGCCATTTTTTGTTGGAACCGTATCCAGATATGGTTTTTGAATCTATAATTTATTTCATTAATTCAAAACCATAATTTCTATAGTATTATTTGAGTGTCTGTTATATGATTTTGGTTCATTTTTTCGAGATTCCTGGAGATATCAAAATTGTTTTTATGATCCGTTTAATATTTTGGAAAGCTGACACAGAGAACTACAACATATAAATTTTTAGAATTTAATAGGTTAAATTTTTATTATGTTTGATTTGTAGAAGTCCTAGATGACGAGTAAACCACCGTAACTATAAACCGTAAGCCGTATTTGCAATATCTTACAAACGATTTAGAATTCATGCGAATCATCAATTCCAGCGTTCCTGTAGCACTTAATCTACATATTTTTGTACTCAAATTTATGGTTTGTGTTGTTGACATTTGTTGAATGGAATGCCTCGATTTGCGTGCCATGAATCTTAAATTTTTTAATACAGTATAATTTTATATTTAGCATTGAAATTTAGAATATAAATAGGAAATACAATTATTATGGGGAATAGTGTGACTTAGGTAGATAATTTGACTAATAGAATTATATATATATATACATATATATATATATATATATATATATATATATATATATATATATATATATATGATATATCATCTTTTCTTCCGCTCGCTAGGGTTCCCGTTTTTTCGGAGCAGCGACCGGATGGAAATCTCAGCGGGGGGCTCCGACCCCCCGGATGGATCGATGGCGGGGGAACCTGGCCACCCCCATCTCCTGGCGGGTGGCGCCGCCCTGGGGGGTGGCCTGAAGGGTGCATCTGGGACCTCGGCGGGGGGATCCGCCCCCATGGAAGGCCTGTCGGTGGGAGTTCTGGGCCACCCCCGTCCCCTGGCGGGTGGCGCCGCCTCTGGGGGTGGCCGGACGGCGACCGCGTCAGTAGGCGCCGGGACTGTAGGTGGCTCGGCCACATCAGACGCAGTAACCTTGGGGGCCTCCGATCACCCGGGACGGCCGGGAACCGTTGTGCTAGGCTCGACGGTGCCGTGTTTCGCTCTCCACGGGAGCGGTCCACCTGCTGGAGGTGGTCGTTGTGATCCTTGCGGCGCTGATCGGGTGGAAGTTGCGTCGGGGGGTTCCGGTTCTTCGGGCAATATCAACGCTCGGAATACGGGGAGGGGGGCTGCCCCTGTCCAGAGGGGACCTCCGCCCCGGGACAAGGCGGTATTGAGGGTGGAACCTCCGGTTGTGGAGGTGGCCACATCGAAGGTGGCAAGTGGAGGGATGGGCCGTACGGAGCGGACCTTTGCTGCGGTCGTGGACGGTTCTGCGTCGGCGTCGACGGGTGGAGTGCCGTGGGTGGACTTCAGACCTGCCATTGACTCCGATGGTCGAAAGGTGGTTGTGTTTTCCCAGTCTGACATGGAGGCCCTCACGGCGCCGTGTGGATTGGATCTTATTGGCAAGTTTGCTCGGCGGAGACTTTCGGTTGAGGCTATTCGTAAGGCTTTCGACTCGCGGGGTTTCAGGGGGTTGATCGACGTGAAGGCTATTGATGATCGTCACGTCCTTATACGGCCTCATGTTGAGAGTGACTTTCTCCGGCTGCGGTCCAAGGACTGTTGGTTCGTTGGCCGTGTTCCGATGGCAATTTTTCGGTCGTCGGTGGACTTCTCGCCGTTGAAAGAGGACCCTGGGGTTCGATCTAGGTAGCCTTTCCCGGGCTTCCACATTGTATGTTTGATACCAATACGGTGCTCTCCATCACATCTGGTCTCGGCACTTCGCTCAGTACTGACCGGGCTACGGCGTCCTTTTCTAGACCGGGGGTGGCCAGAGTGCTAGTTGAAGTGGACGTCAGCAAACCACTTCAACATGAGGTGTTCTTCCAGCTACCTGATGGTGTTTGTTCGCAGCCTGTTGTATATGAACGGAGGCCACTATACTATGTCTCTTGTGGCCACCATGGTCACGTAGAGAGTGCTTGTGGGCGGCCCCAGGTGGTGCCTCCGTCCGTGGGAGTAGCTGATAGTCCGGCCATCACTGTTGACCGCGCTCCAGGAGATGTGCATGAGGAGGACGATCCGGTGGGTGGCCGTGGGCTTAGCAGGGGTCGTCGAAGACGACGATCAAGGCACGAGAAAGGAAAGGGTACACGGCAGATATGGAGGCGCATTGAGGGGCGTGATGATAGCGCGAGGATCACGCAGCACGGATTGCACGGGTGTAGTATTACTCGAGCGATGTCCGCCCCGCCTTCCTGGCATGTGGGGGAGTCTTCTTCGGGACAGCTGGCTCTTGGGTCGGATGACGGGCGGCCCATGTTGGAGGAACACAGTGATCCAGGCTCTTGTTTAGATGGGCAGTTGGGCCCTGAACGGGCCATTGGGTCTATTGATTTATCGGTTCTTCCTATTATTATCCATAGCCAGCTGGGACAGGGAGTTATAGCGGCTGATTCTGACACCGAGGATCGTAGCCTGGTGGTGTGGGAGGAGGCCGGTCACGGTTCGTTATCGGTCTGGGGTTATGATTCAGCTTCGGGTGATGACATGGTTTCCCTGCCCGAGGGTAGACCATCCACCTCTATCTCCGAGGGCCGTGAAGAAGACTGGCAAATGGTTCCGTATAAGATAGCGGCTGGTAGGCGGAGGAAGTCGATGGCTCCTCAGTCGGATAGATTGTTTCGATCACATGCTTCCCGAGTCAGGCGGGACCCCAAGAGGGTCCATGGTTAAATTCCTTATCTGGAATGTTCGGGGGACGGCGAACAGAGCTACTTTATCCCGTCTCAGGTCCTTGTGTCGGACCAACTCTATTCTGATTCTTGCCATTATTGAGCCCAAGGTGATATCCTCTAAGCTTCTTTCTTATCAATTGAGGTTGGGTTTTGATGGTAGCTTTTGCAATGATAAGGGGAATATTTGGATTTTCTGTAAGTCGGTCTTGGGATCAATTGTATTGACTCCTGTGATCAGGCTATCACGGTGCAGCTTTCTTTGAGTTGTTTTTCGATTCCGGTGCGGTTGTCGATAGTCCATGGTGCAGGGACACGGTAGGGGAGGAGGACTATATGGAGGCATCTTCTGGACGTCCAAGCTAGGGACATTGCTATGCCCTGGCGGTGGGCGGGGGCTTCAATATCATTACATCTCCGGAAAAGAAATTTGGAGGCCGACCTCCTGACACGAGGGCTATTGCGGACTTCCTAGACTTCCAGTTGGCTGCCGGATTATCCGATGCTGGCTTAAGAGGTAGCATTTATACTTGGGTGAACGGGCAGACGGGGCTTGATCGACAGGGTTCCCGTCTTGATAGGCTTCTCGTGACGGGTAGCTGGATGGATGGTGTCCAGGTTTCTTGCGAGCATCTTAATCGGGCTGAATCTGATCATTCACCTCTTCTGATATCATGCCAGCCAGCTTCTCCCCCCCTGCGCAGAGGCTTTCGGTTGCTTGACTTCTGGACTTCACATCCGGATTTTCTTCCGATTGTGGCTCGGGCGTGGACTTCATGTTGGCATTATGATGCACTTGAGCGGTTGGGTATGCGATTGAGGACGACGGGGCATGTTCTGGCTGGATGGAGCAGAGCTACTTTCGGGGACGTTTTTCAAGAGGTCCGTCGGGCCGAGGACGCTGCCTTAGCGGCGGAGCAGGATTATGAGCTTCATCCTTCGGAGAGGGGGAGGGCTTCCTGGATGGAGGCTGTTGCCAGATTGAAGCAAAAGGTCCAGGTTGAGGAGTCTTTCTGGAAACAAAAAGCCAGATTGAGATGGGATCTGGAAGGAGATAAGAATACTCGGTTTTTCCATGAGTGCACCAGGAGAAGACAAAGAAAGGCGAGTATTCAGAAAATTATTCGAGCTGATGGATCAGAAACTGGGTCTACTGCGAAGGTGGCGACGGAGGCGTCTTTATTCTTCTCGAAGCAGTTTAGAGCTGAGCCTATTTCTGATGAGGATGTCTTCCTTGATGTCATCCCTAGCATTATTTCTATGTAGGATAACTTTGATCTTGTTCGATGTCCTGATAGAGAGGAGCTGTTGGCGACTGTTCGGGGGATGGACCCGGCTAGTGGCGTAGGACCGGATGGTTTTTCTGGGAGATTCTTCTCAGTGTATTGGGACATTATTGCTGCTGACGTGGAGGAAGCCGTTGGTTCGTTTTTCTTGGGTGCACGCCTTCCGGTTTCCGTGTCGGATACCTTCTTATTTCTTATCCCCAAAGTCGAGCACCCGAGGAACCTTTCTGATTTTCCCCTATCAGTCTCTGCAATTTTTGTAACAAAATTATTTCCAAGATTATTGCTTGCAGGTTGAGGAAGCACCTTCCCAAAATTATTTCTCTGGAACAAAGTGCTTTTGTTCATGGGAGAGAGATTGTGGACAACATCATTATTGCTCAGGATATGATGGCTTAGATGAGGGAAACCAACCATGGAGGAAATGTTCCTATTAAGCTGGACATGCAGAAGGCCTATGACAGAGTCAACTGGCAGTTCCTCCTGAGGGTTCTTCGGAGATTTGGCTTTAATGAGGTCTTCTGTGATCTTATTTATCGTCTCCTGGCAGACACCCGGTATGCGGTGCTACTTAATGGCGCTCCTACAGATTTTTTTCGACGTCTAGAGGGATCCGGCAGGGGGATCCTCTTTCTCCGGCTCTATTCATTATTGCTGCAGAGGTACTCTCTCGGAACCTCAAGCTTCTTCAGGAATCCAACAGGAGATCTTCTTTTCACACTCCGATTGGGGGTCCGCGTATCTCGTATTTGGCTTATGCGGATGATGTTCTCATTTTCACTTCGGGGGATATTACTGGATTACGCGCTCTCTAGCATGTATTGCAAAGGTATGAGGCTGTTTCTGGGCAGAAGATCAATTATTCTAAATCTGCGTTTTATACTGCGATTCCATTGGATGTGGATCGGGCTCGGACTATTTCTACTCTCTTTGGATTTAGTACCGATACCTTGCCATTCTCTTATTTGGGGTGCCCGTTATCTTGCGGGAGAAGGAACGCGGGGATGTTTAGCTATTTGCTGGATAAAATCCGTGCGAAGCTGATGGGTTGGCAGAACAAGATTCTTTCTCCTGGGGGTAAGTTGGTGCTTATTAAGAATGTTCTTTCATCTATCCCTATGTACACATTGGCTGCATGTTGTCCTCCCCGGGCTATTCTTAGGACAATTGAGAGGATGTTTGCAGCCTTCTTCTGGGGTAGCAAGGATTGGGTGGCTAAGAGGAGTTGGCTGGCATGGCGGTTCGTTACTCGGACTAAGTCTGAAGGAGGCCTCGGAATCAAGTGCCTGAATGATATTATGGATGCCTTTTCTATGAAGCTGTGGTGGAAGTTGAGGCATGGGAAGGGTCTTTGGGTGGAGCTTCTTAAATCAAAATATTTTCGTAAGCGTCATCCTTGTGATGCGTTTATGACTTCCAAGTGCTCCCATGTTTGGCGACAGATTTTGCGGGGGAGGAAATTGGCTGAACCATT
The DNA here is from genome assembly GCA_029216955.1 of Iris pallida. Lineage (NCBI taxonomy): Eukaryota > Viridiplantae > Streptophyta > Magnoliopsida > Asparagales > Iridaceae > Iris > Iris pallida. Next base: position 25,632,353 of record JANAVB010026199.1, on the reverse strand, counting down.
TATCTCGTTTAGACTTGGGCGTGGTGAGGGTTCAGCGAGGTGTAAGGATTGGATTTCGGGGGGCCCGCGGTTGGATACGGTTGTTAGTCCTCAGGCTGATGGAGTGACTCCTGGGACCAGATGCGGAACGGGAAGACGGACTCAGGGGCGGAGTCGAACTCAGGAGAGGGAGTCTGCTGGGTCGACGATTTCACAGCGCTTGGGCACTAGGGAGCTTCGGAGATCGGCTAGATTGGCTGGGAGACGGGTGGTTCTTCCCCAACGTTCGGTGATTGTTCGGGTTCTTTCGGATAGGGGAAGAAAGATCAGAGATTCGAAGGCGAGGAATTCTGACAATGGTGGTCCGGCTATTAGATCTTTTTGGACAGACACTGGTTGGGATATACTCCTGTTTTTGGAACAGTTTGGAGTAGAGGCAGCAGGGCGGCTCAGAGAGGCGAATCTGGCATATACTTCGGCTCCTGATTCTTTGGTTTGGGGTGACAGGAAAGGTGTGTTCACGTTGGCTGCGGCTTGGAGATGTTGTCGGACTTCTCACCCTACATCATCATTTTTTTCTAATATTTGGGGCAAATGTATTCCGGCGAAGTGGAGCATTTTGATGTGGCGGGTTTGTCACAACCGGCTCCCTACTGATGACATTCTCCAGAAGATTGGATTTCAGCTGGCTTCCAGATGTCATTGCTGCCTGGCTGGACATGGGGAGGACCTTCAGCATATATTTTTCCATGGGGATGTTGCTACGACGGTTTGGTCTGCTTTCCGGGGTTTTTTCAAAGCACGGATGCATAGTGACTTTTTCGTCTTTCTTCAAAGGTGGTGGCGGGGTCCGGGTAGTCATCATCGGAGATCATTGGCGGGTGCGATCATCTCGGTGCTTTGGAAGAATAGGAATAAGCATCGGTATGAAGGACGTAGTGCTGGCTACGACTTCTTGGTTCGGGAGGTGAAGCGACAGTTTTGGAAGTCGCTTTCGAGCTGTCGTCATCTTCCGGCTATCCCTCATTGGGCTTTAGAGTAGTGCTTTTATTCATTTTCTTTCTTTGTACTTGTTACCATGAGGTCGGATGTACTCATTACCCACTTTATCAATAAAGGTAACGGTTTCTTAAAAAAAATTTATATATATATATATATATATATGACGATGATGAGCCTAGCCTGTGCGATGCGGGGCATCCACAACGTCGGAGGACTGACGAAAAATGGCCACGATCTGAGCTGGCGTGGGACAGAATGGGACATCCCGTGCATAAAAACACATCGGCTAGGGCGTCGCGCGGGCGGTCGAGGACCGGCACCATTCTACCATGGGTATAAACGACGGCTGACCACACGGCCCATCGTGCAGTGCCCAATGGGCGTCGAAAAGACATCGTAAGGGCGTCGGGCGCATAGAACGGGTGGCTGGGCGGAACCGGCTGTCGTAGGCATCGTGAAGACGTTGGGGGCACCTTCGGCATCGTGGGCTAAGCATGGCATTGAGTTGCTGGCGTCGAAAGACGTCGGCCGTCCCGTGAGGCTCTGGAGCGTGCGGCGAGCGCGAGGCGTACGTGCCGGGCGATGATGAAAAAGCCAGTGCGGACAGGATTCGCAAGAAGAGTCCGAAACGACATGACGACCGGCTAAAAATCGGGTAACTGAGCTCGCACCAGCTGGAGGAAATATATATATATATATATATATATATATATATATATATATATATATATATGTGTGTGTGTGTGTGTGTGTGTGTGTGTATGTATATGTGTGTGTGTGTGTGTGTGTGTGTGTGTGTGTGTGTGTGTGTGTGTGTATAGTACATATCTTTGTTTATTATATAAATAAACTCTACATATATGAATGTACTTATATACACTCAATATAATTACCATAATTAATCAAATAAAATAAAAAATATATATATAGTAAAATTTAAGGAGGGTTTTACATGGGAGGCTGACACAAGTTAGCCACGTACGTCCACTGGGAGGAACGACTTATAGGTACAAGTTATTGGAAGAGGAAAATATGACAGCGTGTACAGGTGTCTGGTCGTTGGCGTCACATTCATTGATTTACTCTAGAGCTTCTTAACCTACACAGTCACAATCTACTACTGGCCATCATAATCCTACTTCTGCTACTGGTATCTTTAGTATAGAGTAGATATCAACTACGATGTATGATTTTCATAGGCAGTTGAGAAAGATTACGGAGATGATGCATTCTCCTCTATGAGGTATGATTTTCATAGGCAGTTGAGAAAGATTACGGAGATGATGCATCCTCCTCATGCTCTTATAATGGTACCACTTCTATTGTTACTTATGTTGCTCCTCGAGTGAGTCATGATGCTCCTCTCCCGGCTACTCGTACTCATGCTCCTATAGCAACTCATGTTTCTCCTCCTCCCCGGGCTACTCGTACTCATGCTCCTCTGGCTACTTATGCTCTTTCTCATCTAGTTACTCATGTTGTCATTCCGAAGGTCATGCAGCAGGCATTGACTAAATTTATGATGCAGCTCATGCACATCCAGCAATACCAGCCGCCACAATCGCCACCCTATCGATAGAGTGATTTTGGCTAATATATTTTTAGTGATGTACTTACTTTTTCTTTTTTGTGGTGACATTATACTTTATTGTTGTGACGTTATTGTATATTATTATTATTATTATTTTAACATAACAGTATTATATGTATATTTTTTATTTACGTGTTTGGATTATTGTTATTATTTTCTATCATTGTTTGGATCAATATTACTATTATTATCATTTATATTTTGTTTTACATGTTGTCAGTAGCAGGTTTCTTTAAAACTTGAAAAAATTACTTAACTGACGACTGAACAACGATGGATTAGCTACCAAATTACAACAGATCAACGACGGAATCCAAAAAAATTTCTTGAAGGACGGACAAGCGACTATCTATCAGCGACTGGCGACGGGACATCAACTGGCGACGGAACATCAACAACTTATAGTTGTCGCTAAAGTCGTCGTAGATATAGTAACTGACGGATATGTCGCTCTTTCGACTAAATTTTAGTTGCTAGGTTTGTCTCCATTTGTTGACGTTGCGACGTATTAGTGACACATATTTTGGCGACAGAATCTTTTGGATGATTTTTTTTGCTATTTTGGTATAGCAACAGAATATCAATATAGCTTAAATTTTATGTCACTTTTTTATTTTTGTAGTAGATATTGCTAGTATTTCTCATGATTGACCCGCATGTTAGATAATCCCCTTATCTATTTACAATTGTGACTGCATTATCTGGGTGCCGATATACTTCATGGTACGTAGATGGCTTTGTTACGTTCTCATTCTCCGTATTCCGATACGAGGGTGTAACATCGTACAAAATCTTTCCCATCTCACGTTCCTAGAGTTTCCTAAATATCTAATTTGAAATCGAAAGAGCAATACTGATGTGAAATTTACCTGTTAATCTGAAAGTTTTGTTTCAAAGAGTGATGTCCTCTTCTTTTTTTTCCAACAATATTAATGCCTCGTTTGGTTCATGGAATCATGAGGTTGGAAAATAAAAGTCATTACTTTCCTATATTTGCGTGCGAAAGAAATTGAGGATAAAATGAAGGTGATTCCTAATAGAAAAGAAATTATGGAAAAAAATGGTTCCATCCATCCAAGTAAGAATTCACTTTCCCACATTTAAATATTCACTTTCACTTCCAATTTTCTTGGCATTTCCAAACACTAGAAAGAAAAATCGATGGAAATTATAATTTTTCAAAGGAATAAAATACAAATGAATTAATTTCCTTTCCTTTCCTTTCTGCGAACCAAACGAGGTAAAGGAAGAGAGTTTGTTTTAAGTATTCTTAATTTTGTTGTAAAAATAGAAGAGAAAGAGAAGTTGGTAAACAGAAATAACATACGTAGCTTTTCTCATTGATAACATATATATTAAGGGAAAAAAGAGAGAGAGAGAGAGAGAGTATTATGGGTATGGATAAGGGGCATCCATATTTGAGTTTATCCAAATCACAAAACTCCCTCTTGGATGCCTACTTTAATTATTGTCTCATTAAAAACTTTTCTAAGTAAAAACCCATCTCTTGGGAAAAATTCATAGGAAAAAAATTACAATAATATTCTTCAGAAATATGATTCTTTAGGAATCCAAGTGGGTACGACTTATATTACCTCGTTATAGTGCGCTTTAGTTGCGCTCGTTGCGCGAGCCACTTGCGCTGCCACGTTGCGCAAGCCCAGTTGCGCTGCCCAGGTGCGCGCCCGGGTTGCGCCCGGGTTGCGCTTGGTTGCGCGGGTGCGCTGGGTTGCGCAGGTTGCACGGGTTGCTCGGGTTACGCGGGCGCGCTGGTTGTGCTGCATGCGCCGCGTGCGCAATGCGTGCAATGCGCGCATCTCAGTGCGTGCTCTGTCGCACAAAGTGCAAGGAGCGCAGGGTGCGTGCAATTGGCGCAACTTGCAGCAGAACGTGCATTTGTACGTTCTGGGCGGTTGCTACATGTTCGGGGTGGTTTTTACCATGACCCTAACTTTGTGGCAACCGAGCAGTTGCTGCGGGGCCTATATAAGGCATCCTCTCTCTCACAAGGCTACAGATACACAAGTAATAGAAGCCACTACAGAAAGTTTACGAAGTGTTTTTTAACACAAGTAAACAGAGAATTCAGAAGTGTTCTTTAACACAGTTCTGATCGCAATTTGCTTGCGAATTCTAGCAGCCTTCGAGAGAGAGAGGAAAGGCGCCGCACCAGCATTGCTTTTACATGGGAGTTCGTGTCCATCCGAGGAGTCAGAAGAGTAGGAGTGTTCCAAGTTCTCCGACGAACTTGCTGGTTCCTGGAAGCTATTCGTGTTGGGCGAATAATAATTTAAGCAACGGTGATTATTCACCCCAGCAGGAGTTCTTCCATCTTTCGCAAGTCACCTTCTTCATTGCTGCCAGTAATTCTGATTGTATCTTCTTTTTAGAAGTACTACGATCGATTGTTGTTGATTACGAAATCTTTTTAGATTTTCGTAATTCAGAAACACCTTCCTTGAAGTGTTGATTTGAAACATTGTCTTTACAATCGCTTCATATTCTCAGTTTTCCATCGAAAACTTGTGCCGCGGCACTAACAATCTCAAAGCTTTATTGCTACGATGGAAAACGTTAATGCTTCACTCCTCAATACTGACTTTTGTAAATTAGAAAAGTTTGATGGAGAGCATTATCAAGTCTAGAAGAGAAAGGTTTATCTCACTCTTCAACTCAGAGACGTTGATCATGTGCTTCTTGAAAAGGAACCTACCGTTCCAGATACTGGGTCTGCTGTCGCAATCACTGCGGCTACTAAACTTCAGGCCAAGTGGAGAAGGAAAAATAGCATTTGCAGGCTGCTTATCCTGAATGCTATGGAGGATTCTCTAGCAGAGTCTTACAGAAAAAAAACCAATTGCCAGAGATATATGGGAGTCTCTGGAGAAACTGTACGAAGAAGACAAAAACAGGAACAAGATATTTGTGGTTGAAAAATATCACAAATGGCTCTTTGAGGACGAGAAGTCCATGTTGCCGCAGGTAAAGGAATTTCTGAAACTGCGACAAAAGTTGGAAGACGAGGCGATGCCCCTCCCCGACAAGTTTATTGTTGGAGGGATTCTCTCAAAGCTCCCTGCTGGGTGGAGTAAGTTCTATGCAAACATGCATAGGAAGAAGCTTGAGATCAGCCTTGAAGATCTCTTGCAGGAAATCTATGTTGAGGACTAGATGCGGCCTCAACTGAAGGTGGACGCACTGTCCAAGCAATTGGCTAACGCCAATCTGGTTCATACCAAGGAACAAAGGGGAAAGCAGACGGCTTCCCACAGCAAGAAAAAAGACCCTAACAATCTGAACGTGAAGGGGACTTCCTTCAAGCGAAAGAAGGCAAAGTCTCATATGGCTTGTTTCAAGTGTGACAAGAAGGGCCACTTCAAAAGTGAATGCAAAGCAAAGACCAAGCAATCAGAGCAAGGAGAGCCTAGTAAGGTATCTATGATCACTGACGTTGTTGCTATGATTGCGCAGGTTGATGCGGTAAGGACTGACTCTGACTGGTAGGTAGACACTGGAGCCTCCTGCCATGTCTGCTCCTGTAAGGAGTGGTTCACCACATACACACCTACTTCTGAAGTGGTATGATGGCGAACCAGGCACAAGCTAAAGTGCTCGGGATCGGGACGGTGGTGTTGAAGCTGACTTCGGAGAAGTCTTTGACGCTTCAAGGCATGAAGCACGTACCTGCTATCGCCAAGAACCTGATCTCAGGAGGCCTACTATGCAACGCAGGCCTCAGGATGGACATCAATGCTAGCCAGATGGTGATGTCTATCAAAAGAACATATTTCGGGAAAGCTTTTTATACCGAAGGAATGTTCAAGATTCAGCTTCTGAATCAATCCAATATAATTAATATAATTAATGCAATTACTCCTTCTGCTTATACTCTTGAGTTGTGGCATAATAGGCTAGGACATGTTCATTGTAAACGAATAAACAGAATATCTAGTCTAGGACTTATCTCCAAGTATGGGGGTAAGGTAGAGAAATGTGAAGTTTGTGCTCAAACAAAGATCACAAGAAAACCCTTTCTTCGGATTAACCGAAGTACAGATCTTCTGGAGTTGGTACACTCCGATATCTGTGACTTCAAACAGTTTTCTACAAAGGCCGGGATGAAGTATTTCAGAACCTTCATCGATGACTTCTCAAAGTATGCGTTCGTCTACTTGCTGAAGGCTAAAGACGAAGCATTCGAGAAGTTCAAGGAGTTCAGAGCCGAAGCTGAGCGGCAGACTGGACAACAACTCAAAAGAATAAGAAGTGATCGAGGTGGGGAGTACAGGTCTCATGAATTCGCATCGTTCTGCAAAGAACATGGAATTGTCAATGAGACTATGGCTCCGTACTCTCCTCAATCAAACAGAGTAGCAGAGAGGAAGAACAGAACGTTAACAGAAATGATTAACTCAATACTGTTGACTGCGGTCTTCCTAAGTGCTACTGGGGAGAAGCTGCACTGACGGCTACTTTTATTCTGAATAGTATGCCTCTTGCAACTTCTGACATTACTCCTCATGAACTCTGGTTCAAAGTCAGACCTAACTTGAATGCCATTCGAGTGTGGGGGTGTCCGGCATATGTCAAGCTTCCAGATCTGAAGATTCAGAAGCTTGGGACAAGGACTACTAAGGCGATCTTCTTGGGGTATGTCGAGAAGAGTGATGCTCGAAGATTTCTTGATATTGAGTCAAATCATATCATTGAATCTCGTGACGCAGAATATTTTGAAGACAAGTTTGTAAGGCGCAAGAATATTGTTCTTGCGGATGTACCGGAGAACAATGAGGGTGCGCCAGAAACTGAAGTCTTAAATGAAGATGTGGTCCAAGAAGATGTTGTTGTTGAAACAACGATTGAACCAGAACAAGCTGAGCCGTCAGCTAAGCGTATAAGGAGGCCGAAGGACTTCGGAAGTGACTTTGTCACCTATCATGTGGAAGCAGATCCGTTTACCAATAATGAGGCGATGAAGACCAGAGAAGCAGTTTTCTGGAGGGAGGCGATTGACAATAAAATTGAATCCATCACCTCCAATAACACTTGGGTGTTGGTTGATCTTCCTGAAGGAGCAAAACCCATCGGATGCAAATAGATCTTCAAGAAGAAAATGAAAGCAGACGAAACTATTGACAAGTTCAAGGCTAGGCTAGTAGCCAAGGGGTTTTCTCAGAAGCAGAGAATTGACTACTTTGACACGTATGCACCAGTAGCCCGGATGACTACCATCAGAATGTTGATTGCTCTCGCAGCGATACATAAGATGGTAATACATCAAATGGATGTGAAAACGGCTTTCCTAAATGGCGAGCTGACCGAAGAGATATACATGCAACAGCCAGAGGGATTTGTCGTCAAGGGTCTTGAAGACAAAGTCTACAAGTTGGTGAAATCTTTGTACGATCTTAAACAGGCTCCCAAGATATGGCATGAGAAATTTGACAAAGTTATAAGGTTAAATGGCTACATGGTCAGCGAGACGGACAAGTGTGTTTACACGAAGTTCGCTGATGGAAGAGGTGTAATCGTTTGTCTGTACGTGAACGACATGCTTATCCTAGTTACGGATATGAGCTGTGTCACGGAGACAAAGAGGTTCATCTCGAGCAAGTTTAGTATGAAGGACTTAGGGGAAGCTGATGTGATCTTAGGGATCAAGATCATCCGGACAGACACTGGACTAGCGCTGTCACAGTCTCATTATATTGAGAAAATGATCACTCGTTATGGGTATCAGGATCTTCCTGGGATCGATACGCCGTACAGGTGTGATCTGAAGCTGAAGCCTAATTCAGGGGAAAGTGTCAGGCAGCTGGAGTATGCAAGCATAATCGAAAGTTTGATGTATGCTACTACTGCCACAAGGCCTGACATAGCTTTCGCAGTAGGAATGTTGAGTCGTTTCACGAGTAACCCAAGTGCTGAACACTAGAAAGCTGTGAAACAGGTGATGAGATATCTCAAGAAGACTCAGATATATGCACTGTACTACAGCGGAGATCCGCCGGTAGTGGAAGGCTTCAGTGATGCCAGCTGGTGCTCAGAGGTGGAGAGCGAGAGGTCCACAGGTGGATTCATTTTCACAATGGATGGAGCTGCTATATCGTGGAAGTCGAAGAAGCAGACTATGCTTTCGCGGTCATCCATGGAATCTGAGTTCTTTGCACTTAATACCGCAGCCGAGGAAGCAGAATGGCTTCGGGAGCTCATGTATGATCTTCTAGTGGTTGGGGCACAAATATCGACGATACCGATATATTGCAACAACCAGGCGACTGCAGCGGTGGCATCAAATGACCTCTTCAACGGGAAGAAGAGGACTGTACGGTTGAAGCACAAGACAGTACACGATCTTATCAAGAGAGGTGTTATTACAGTGATTGATGTTCAGAGTCAGGAGAACCTGGCGGATCCGTTCACCAAGGGCCTCAAGCGCCAGCTGGTCGATGACACAGCTTGTAAAATGGGTTTAAAGACATTCTGATATTAGTTATTGTATTCCTACCATAAAGTTTTATGCTATTAGTTCAAAGATTTATCTACTAGGCATCTAGCTTTTGGTTCAAGGGAGGACCATTAACTGGAAGAATATCAAGAACGGTGGGTACATGTTCTATTGGGCATGGAGAGGTTACGGACCTACAACCACTGTTGTCTACTATTTTTTTCTGCAGAAAATGGTTCCTGTGGGAAGGTTGGCTTAATTGCCTTAATGAGTTCTTAGGCAGAGTGAATGCCTGGTGTGCTTTACAGGAAGTACGGTAGAACAGCACTACAAGGAGTGAAACTCCATGCTACAGTGGGGTGACTCCACAATGAGGTTCTTATATGTGGGGTGCTGCCCAGGAATAGGATAAAGCCTCGGCTTTGCAGGCCAAGTCACAGCGGCGTAGCACCGCAAATAGGCAGTTACCCTAATGTTGTATGTTAAAATAAAGACGGGTGTAATTAGCACTACAAAGAGGAGGAGTTCCTCATGTTACAATGGCACGACACCACGATGAGGTACCCGGTTAGGGATAAAGCCTCGGCCTTGCAAGCCATGTCGTTGCAGCGTAACACCGCAAGGGAGCCTAAGGCTTCATGCTGGGTAGTTTGGCACTACAAAGAGGCGGTTGCCTCATGCTACAGTAGCATGACACTACGATAAGGTTCCCGGTATGGGATAAGGCCTCGGCTTTAAGCCATGTCATAGCGGCGTAGCACCGCAAGGGAAGCGCAAAGCACTTTATATCATGTCTCTTTATAATGAACTCACCTATAGTGTATCGACAAAGAGATATCAGGCCGTCTCTTGAGGGTAAACTTGTAGACATCCAAAATTATATACTGAAACCAGGCTGGCACAGGGCCTTTAATGGGTAGCCAGAAGCACATGTAACTACATTATGTGAGTGGAAAGAATTTCAGCTATGATGCAGAATTTAAGGCTTAGTCCATTCTTGTATTATAGTCTGTTGTTTGAACCATGCGGGGAGATTCAAGTCGTCAGCGACATCTCTCCTAATGCATGATAGACAGTTACTGTGGGGAACACTTATACTCATATATAGAGATATATGGCGGATTGTTGGGTTTTGGTCTTTTTCAAAGTGAATTTTAGTCCCACATCGGCTAGACCAATTGACTTGTATCTCTATATATTAGCTTTGCAGGTTTAGAGATGCACATGTGGTGTGGAGGTGCACATGGGTGTGCCATGTTGGGTTATTTTACTAATGGGAAAAAGACTAAATCAACAATTGAAAGCATTCATGCTTTTTGCTCTTGGGAAATTTATTTCTATGGGAGCTAAGTCCCGTAGGGGCTTAGCGACTCGGACTCAGACTCGGACTCGGACTCGGGCTCATGGGCTCATGAGGCATAATATGGCATTTTGTTGGTGCACTTTGCACTTATAGTGCGCTTTAGTTGCGCTCGTTGCGCGAGCCACTTGCGCTGCCACGTTGCGCAAGCCCAGTTGCACAAGCCCGGTTGTGCTGCCCAGGTACGCGCCCAGGTTGTGCCCAGGTTGCGCTTGGTTGCATGGGTGCGCTGGGTTGCACGGGTTGCTCGGGTTGCGCGGGCGCCATGGTTGCTCTGTGTGCACGGCGTGCGCAATACGTGCAGTGCGTGCAGCTCAGTACGCGCTGTGTCGCACGGAGTGCAAGGAGCGCAAGGTGCATACAGTTGGCGCAACTTGCAGTAGAACATGCGTTTGCACGTTCTGGACAGTTGCTATATGTTCGAGGTAGTTTTTACCATGACCCTAACTTTGTGGCAACCGAGCAGTTGCTGCAGGGCCTATATAAGGCATCCTCTCTCACACAAGGCTACAGATACACAAGTAATAGAAGTCACTACAAAAAGTTTATGAAATGTTTTTTAACACAAGTAAACAGAGAATTCAGAAGTGTTCTTTAACACAGTTCTGATCGTAATTTGCTTGCGAATTCCAGCAGCCTTCGAGAGAGAGAGGAAAGGCGCCGCACCAGCATTGATTTTGTACGGGAGTTCTTGTCCATCCGAGGAGTCAGAAGAGCAGGAGTGTTCCAAGTTCTCCGACGAACTTGCCGGTTCCTGGAAGCTATTCGTGTTGGGCGAATAAAGCTTTGAACAATGGTGATTATTCACCCCAGCCGGAGTTCTTCCATCTTTTGCCTGTCACCTTCTTCATTGCTGCCAGTAATTCTAATTGTATCTTCTTTTTAGAAGTACTACGATCGATTGCTGTTGATTACGAAATCTTTTTTGATTCTCGTAATTCGGAATCACCTTCCTTGAAGTGTTGATTTGAAACACTGTCTTTACAATCGTTTCATATTCTCAGTTTTCTATCGAAAAATTGTGCCCCGGCACTAACAACCGGATCACCCCCGCCACCGCCATCAGCCTCCACGACTCCTCACAACCGCTATACTCTCCACCACGACCCGACCAACTCTGATCATCCACCACCTCCATCCACGAACCGCGCCACCGACTCTGCCACAGCAAACTCTGGCCATCCATCGATCTCCTCCATTCGTCTCCTCGCATATACTCTCCGACACCACCATGAACCGCCGGATCAACTCCGTTCCACCGCTGCCACCACATACACATATCACCACCGACACACCCACCAAGTCATAGAATCACAAACCTGAGCAGCTGTCTAGTGTCCCCGACCTCGGCGACCCCTAGAGCCGCGATCCACCGATGTCCGTCGCGGTGAGACACCGTTCCCCGAATCTACCGCACTTGGCCACCCCTCCACCGATCCCCTCCAGATCTACGACGTCACCCCAAATCAACACCTGTCTCGCCTCCGTGCCAGATTTGGCACTGTGTGCTCTGTCCATATCCGGCCCCGAACCGCTCTAGCAACCGCCTCCTACGCCGACCCGATTCGTCAAGCGCTGATGAGTAGTCTCATCGTCGCTTAGTGGCCAGATCGGGTTGTCCTCGAGCTGCCGAGTCAATCACACCGGTGATCACCATTCTCATCGCTCATCTTCTCCGACGGAGAACAGTCGAACAACTCTCTTCCGATCTCCCTTTCTGTCGGATCCGTGTTGGCCATCAACTGTACCCCAGGTACCGACCAGCCGCAGTGGCACGCCAGAGCTCCACTGGGGTGAGAGTTTCCCTCCATGCTCGTCGTGTTCCAGTCGATGTCGCCTCCGTTCGGAGCAGATCAGCCTTACGACATCCACCGCCTCTAGCATTAGAGCTCCATCGACGGTGAGCTTTTTCTCCAACCTCTTGTTCTCTCTCTTTCTTCCTCACTCGTCTCCTCCTCTTTTTCTTTTTGAATTAGGACGGCTGATCGATTATCTCTGGAGAGAGACTTAGGGTTCAAAACCTAAGAGACTGAGTTGTCGGCTTCAAAGCCCAGTGCTATATTTTTTTAGGTTTGGGAATTTATTTTGTGTTTGAGTTTAGACCAGTTAGTGTAATTCTGATATGTTGTTAGTTATTCTATAGGGGCTTGGGCTTCCAGCCCGGTAGCTATGATTTAACCTGGATGTATAATTAAGTATTTTATGTCGGGTTTGGGCTCAAGCCCAGAAATACTTGATGGGTTATTTTTTATTTGAGGATAAGTTTTGGGCCAGCCAATCATGCATATTTTTCATAAATAGTGTTATATCCTGTTAGGCCAGATTTTAGGTCCCTATAAATATAAACTATAGCTAGATACCTAAATTGTGTATATTAGTGTATTCATACTGTTTATAGATTAAATAATTATTAGTAAATTTTTTTATAAAAAATTGTACTAGTAGATTATAAATCTATTTTAGTAGGAAATCCATAAATATTAACAATATTTTATCTAATGTAAAGGTTATCTATAAAACCTTATGTACCAAAAGTATGATTTAGATTAATTAATAATATTATAAATATTTTTCTAGTATTCTTTGATAAACGATTTTTGCTAAAATATAGTTTAAGGTAGCTTACTAGTAAATATTTTGATTAAGATTAGGATACATATTTTTCTAAAAAAATGTTAGCTAGTGCGTATATATTAATAGTGAAATTAGTTTTTAGTTAGCGATATTGACTAGATTGTTATTCTAGAAACTAACCAATTCTTAGCCCTATTCTAGGTGGATATTTACTTTCCTATTCTCGATCTTCCAGAGCAAGGCAAGTACTTCTATAATTTTGCCTCATTTACTTCATGTCATGTCATTTCATATTGGACACATTGTTACACGACTTGATCTATATTATGGTTCTTGATCTTTAGATGTATTTGGAGATGGGAAATACTATGGACATGTGACCAAATCCCAACTTAGGATTCATGTTGATAGCTTAAGTCTCACATCGTGCGCGTGGGATTTAAGTCGTACTATTACTTGTTCTTGTTCATGTTCTTACCCAGTCGGTCACATATTTTAGTATGTATTTCAAATTCACATTTCATAATCTTTGATTTCATGTTTCAGTATGGTAGATTATGCATTTACAGTTCATGATTCAATTTGTTTCATTGTTCTTTTACTTGTTCACATGTCGTACTTGTTTCATTATTGTAGAATGTACTTTGCTCCACTCCTGACTGGATGTATTGCAGGTGAACTTGAAGCTATATAATCTATGTTCTATGTGCAGGAGTCCGAGACCTTAGCAGGATGACACCATGATCCAGGACCTAGGAGTTGTTGTTGTCTTTTTAGTTTTAAGTTTCATTTTGTATAATATATTTACTTTTGGACATTGTATTATAATGTACTCTGGGAACGTAATAGATGTTGTGATTGGATTCTGTCTTATCTTGTGAAGTTCTTTAGATATTTAGCACAACTTACTACAATAAGTCTACAACGTAGGCTAGGCGAGTCCGACTCGTATCCGATTATTTGGGAGCGGGGCGTCACAGCTACTTATATTATATCTTTTCAGGAGATTTATCTCTACAGTAGAATATCTCTTCAGAAGATTTATATTATCTTATCTCTTCAGGAGATTATAGTAGATCTCTTCTAGAGATTCATCATTTCGTGAGATTACATAAGATCTCTTCTTGAGATTTATTTTCAATCTCTTCAGGAGATATTTCAGATCTCTGTAAGAGATACTAAAATAAAATCTCTTCAGGAGATACTATGAAATCAAATCTCTTCTGGAGATCTTCTCTTCAAGAGGTACTTTCAACATCTTCTCGTGATCTATGTACATGAAATCCGTTTTATCGATCGAATCCGTTTCGGGATTGAATTCATTCAGGAATTTCTTCATAAATATAATTGTACATTTATTATCTTTCCTAGACATATACTCAATGAACGTATCAAATTCTTCTGGATGATTTTAGTCCATATATATTTCATTTGCAAATCCTTCAGAAGTAGCATGGTAATTTTTTAAATCCTTCAAGGATATACCTTAAATTTCAAATCCTTTGATAATTTCATGTATATCTTATTGTCTAGTTTATCATGATCGGAGAATATTTATTCATATTATATTCATGATTATTTTGAGAATCCTTGAGCTATTCATATGTTATTCATGATTATTTTGCGAATCCTTGAGCTAACATTGCTCAATACATTTGGATATCTCTTTTTCATTTAAACATGTCGGGTTTATTTCTTTTAGTTTTTGTACTCAAAGGCTGAACACTCCACGTTGTGCGAGAGATATCGTATCTTTCCATTATCATTTTCTACATTCAAGGATTATTCACGGTTTAGTGTTATCCTATTTTATCACATTTTTATTTTTTATTTGATAACGTCATTTATAACAAACTTTTCATTCAAAATTTCTCTTGAAGAAGAATGACTGAGTAATATAACACACCCTAAATGCTTTTGAAGAAGCTTCTCCTGCAGAAGCATCTTCCGAAGAGAAAGTTCATGACGATCCGAAAGATCTCATGAACAAAAGATCTAATTTCTCAAAGTATATCGCTCCGGTCGAGGATATACCTCAGATTCTAGAAGTGACTGAGAAAGTGGTACCGGTACCCAAGGAATCTATATTTTATGCATAGTCAATAGATTTGAATCTTTAGAACCTTTAGGTCTTACGTGTTCTTAATGTAAAACTTATTCATCTGCTGCCTTTATTGTCTTTATTTGGTTCTTTTGGTACTTTAGTTCTATTAGAAGATAGATTCATAGTTGGTATAACTATTTATACAACATAATCGAGTAAGCATTAAATTTATTTGTAATGAAGTACAAGAAATCATTTCCCCTAATATATTCGAGATTAGATAAAGTGGAAGTGTGCCATTATACATTCTTATAGAATGATGTTTTACGACGTTCTTCTGGAACGATGATTCATGAGGTTCTTCTATAACGATAATTCACGACGTTCTTTTGAAATAAGACATTTATCTTCTTCCTATCTCCTCCTAACGGCGGGAATTATGTCTTATTTGTTAGCCCAATGATTACATCGTGTTTTTGAATATGACTAATCAATTAAGTTTAACATAATGATGTCACTAATATTCATATACTCACTATCATGTTTCTACTTAAACTTAGCATTGTCCTAATTGTTCTATATTATATTGTCATGCCTGTATCGTACTGTAACATATTTTGCTCGCCTAACATGTATTTGTAGACATGCAGCAAGTATGATCAAACCAGGACATAGGCAATGAAGAATTAATGATGGACCAAAGACGGCGTCATACAAAAAGATTTCTCTGAACCGTCTAGCGACATATCCGGGGCCTCGCATCGGGGGTTCTGCTGCCCGGTTAGCGGACAGGGGTCAAGGGGCAGCGCCCCCCGTCGGGGGCTCGGGGGCGAAGCCCCCGAAAGGTATTCAGATTTCCAGATTTGCTTATCTTTGGACGACTGCTACCAAGGAAAAAATCGTCTTCAGGTCTGCTCCAATATCAGAAGAAAGGCATCATCAAAGGGCTCTTGGTTTTTCTATATATTTCGAGTCTATAATCTTCAATTTATTGAGTCTAGAAGAATGTGTACGTTGAGTCGCACTGTGTCATCTCAACCCCTAGATATATATCTCCAAGCTCTACCATACAAACAGACCAATTCCTGAACCAAACCAAATCACCATAGCCCATTAAGAACTTCTGTCCCATGGGAGACAGAGTTCGGGTCGAACTCTGCCCCTTGATTTTTAGCACCATAATTTTTAGGGCCAGCTTGATACAAGCTGTCCAACATTCAAAAATTTGGATTCTTGGAACAGAATTCGGACCAAACTCTGCCTCCCCAGAGTAGTATAAATAGAGCTTGAATTCTCTCATTTCAAATCATCTCTTACCTTCAAATATTCAAGCCTTCTAAGAATGTGATCAATTGTAGGCAAATTGAAAAAGAGATCGAATTAGCAAACATGAGTGCAATTTAGACTTATCTGCTCCCAAGGAGATAAAAGAAGGTAAGATCATATTCACCAAGGTAAAATTAGTAGTTACCTTCTTTTTTCACTCTAGTTTTACCTTCGACCAATTACTAATTAAAAAGATGGAAGGGGCTCATCAAAGAACCAACTCAGAGTGACACATTTTATAGATCTGTCAGCAAAATCCCAATTGTAGCATGGAGAGGATAAAAAAGACCCAAACCACCAAAAATTCTAGTGATAAAATATGAAAACTAATACATACATGGATGGATCTATACAAGTTAGTGGATATTCATAATGTTGTTACGAAAGAGATTGAGGAAAACTATACATTTGATATGGGAAGTTCAAGTTTTGAAATTAATATCCTACGACATAAAAACTGTTAGCCAAATGATTGTATCATATTTTTGAATATGACTAATCGATTAAGTTTAACATTATGATATCACTAGTATTCATGCAATCGTTATATTATTGATAGTTGAACTTAGCATTGTCATAGATGTTCATTAAATGTATCGTACTGCTTTGTTCGCCTAACATGTATTTACAGAAAAGCACTAAGCAAGATTGAACTTGGACATATGCAATAACGAATTCATGACAGGCCAAAGACAACGTTATAATAGAAGATTTCTCTGAACCGTCCAACGATATCTCCGGGGCCTAGCACTCGGGTGTTCCGCTGCCCGGTCAGCGAACATGGGTTGATGGACAGTACCCCTGTGGGGGTTCAGGGGCGAAGCTCCGAAAGGTATTAAGATTATCAGATCTGTTTATCTTGGACAACTACCATCAGAGGAAAAAGTCATCATTCAAGAAGTTTACAACCTGCTCGTGCCCTTATATTTTGTTCTATAGTTTATCTTTGTTTATAGGACCAAATGGACAACGGGTTCGCAATTGGCACTAGGAAGCTTAACCAATCCAAATCCACTAAAAAACCAGCTCAAGTCAAACCCAAATCAATCTCATCTAGTCAAACCAACTTTCTCGAAATGGAAATATAAAACTCGGCCAGAGTGCTGTCCTAGACAGAATTCAGATCGAACTCTGTACCCCCATAACAGAAACCCTAATTTGACTAATTCTTCATGGAGACTAGGTGCCAACGTTCTGACTTTGAATGTTAGGGGACAGAACTCAAACCGAACACTGTCGACAAAAACCCTTTAAATATCTATAAAATCTTGTCACGCCCCAGTCCCAAAAGTCACGGGACTAGCATGTGATACGGCCAACTGGTACATAGTCAAGGGTAACACCAAATATACACTTAAGCCGTCTATAGAGTCATAAGTCACAAAAATCTAGAACTAACATGGCAATCTATATTTCATCCACATAAGTAAAAAGATACAACTAAATCAAATGAGTAACATATAAGTTCTGAAGAAACTTAATAATGAAGAATAATAATAAAAATGAAGTTTCAAGTAAGAATTGAAGTCACGTCCGGTGGAGACAAATCCACTAACACTAGACGTAGATAGAATATAAAGTCAGGAAATAAAAAAAACTAAGTCCAACCTACACTAAGCATCAATAATGTCGTCAGTTGTAATGGTACCGTGGTCTGGTGTTGAACCATAAACTTGCTCGTTTGTACCTAGATTAACCTCGACTAAACCTGGAGAGATCACCATGTCCTCAGGGGACTAGCAAGATACATATAAATATGCCAAATATAACAATATAAAATAAGCATAAAAAATAAAAAAATAACCAAGAAGAATCAACTAAGGCATAAGAAACTAAGACACCAAGAAACTAAGACACTGGCATGACATACTAGTCGTGGATAATTGGCCAATCCTATATACTGTAGTCAAGGAAAGCACTCCCAATCTATAGTATCTTAATCATAGTCAAGAAAAGCACTCCCAATCGAGATTGTAGCCATTCCTAGGATCAAGTCAAATAATCCTATAGACCGTAGTCAAAGTAAGCACTCACAATCTATAGATTGTCAAGTCAAGTCATGTCAAGTCAAAGGAACAATGGTATAGGAATAAAAACTCTATCACGGGACACAAATGAACACGGGACACAAGTGAACACGAAAGCAGTATAACAGATAATGAATATATAACAGAAATCAAGAACCTACATGTAAGCTAGAAACAAGATAAAGTGAAACTAGAAACAAAATAAGTAAAAGTAGACACATGATATGTTTGCCATCGAAAATACAACAAGGTTTTGTTGATTAAAATTTTGGTATTTCAATTACAAACATAACAATATACAATGTAGGACTTAGACGTAGTCCTAGAAGTACACTTTTGTTTTTATTTGGGAACTTGTATCGGTAGAGCGAGTGGTAATGTGTTGACTCCGTTGACGATTTGACGACGATCTTGAACTCTCTGAAGGTCTGGGTTGCTCTGGATGCCAGAGCTTTACGAGGAGAAGCGGACGTTGAGTGTCTCTTATGGCCTCTGTATGTGGATATAACAGTCCTTGTTTGCCTTTTTATCCTTTTCTTTCTGTCTGTGTGTCTGTGTGTGAATTGAAGCTAAATCTGATGCTGGCGGGGGCGAATGGTTGATGTGCCCTAAATTGAAGCTAAATCTGCTGGACTGGTGTGCTGGGCAACGATGGAGCTGCCACGTGGCAGTCGCAGAGATTTGGTTGTTGCTGAGATCTTAGGTGGTTAGCACCCATTATTTGAATAGAACTGAGTCAAGGGATGCATGGCGTATGCACGTGGCTCAGAGATCTAGGTTTTGGAGGAGAGTGATTTGTCGAGGTGTGCCTAGGATTGGGTGTATGGAGGCAACTTAGTCTACGAGTTTTAGGTATCATAGACAAGTTTGGGCGTATGGCTTTTGAGGCGCATGAAGAGCTTCGTATCAGGGTGCACCTAGAATCAGGTACGGAGGAGGCAACTTGGTCTCATGATCTTTAGGAGCCATGAGTAAGTCCAGGCGCATGGCTTTTGAGGCACATGCATGGCCTAGTCTTATGTTGCTTGGGATCAGAAGTAAGCCGGGGGACGCATGTCCACTGGGGAGCATGAAGTCTTCTGGGCGTATGGCCACAAGGTGCATACAAATGATCGGTCTGTCGTATGGCAATTGTTGCCGACCCAAGGTATAATGATGGTGCTGACATCAGCGACGCTTTGCTTTCTGCATGGGCTGCTGATTGGACATCTTCGGGAGACGTGTTGCCGCCTTTTGTCATTCAGCATTAAATGTTTGATGGCGAGGGTTGCATTGGTTAATGCCAATCTGGGCGCATGGCTATGGCCCGCTGGACGCATCCATAGGGAGCGCATGATTTGACGGCACATCTGCCAAAGTGTCGTATCCTCTTTGGCCCGCCTGTTGGGTTCATCGAGGCGTTAATGGTTGCCTTAACTTAGCCAAATACGAGGCGACGGATGTATTTGTTATTAATGCAAATTCATTGCATGGAATTTGGAACGTTGGCCATTGGCACTCGGGTGTAGACTGCTCGTGCTTATAAATAGCCGTATGAGGGAAAGCTTTGCTTTCATTCTTCAAAAGATGAACTTGGCCGGAGCTCTGTCTTGGCGAACTGCCGAACTCAAGCTTTTTTCGAGGGTAAAGATGCGCTGCCCTAGTCTTTCCGTCGCTTTGAGCTTCTGTGATAGTGTCTGTTGCATCCAAATATTGGGATCATCGAGTCCCGACACATGCCGATGGTGCCTGTTGCATCCAAAGATCAGGGCGGTAGTGCTCCGTCTTTCGTTATGCTGGCAGAGCCACAGGTTGTCGAGTGTGCCTGTTGCTTCTGAAGATCGGGGCATCGTGTCGCGATCCTTGTCGAGCTAGGAGAGCTCCTCCTTCTGCTACACAAGTGCTGATTGGTGATGATGAGAGAGAGTGATTCGTTCTGACTATGCCTGGAGATGCGCATACGTTGAGATGCTAGAATGATGTGCCTAGACGAGACATCAAAATGATGTACCTGACAGATGATACGTCAGGCAGGGGGCGAATGGCAGTTTGCTGCGTCTAGCTGTAGCTTTAGGATCTTTATTTTTTGTAGAAGTTCTCCTTTGTAAAGCCTTTCTTTAGACATGTAATAAACTTTCATATGAAATAAAAGTCTTCTTTTGAATGTCTTTAAATTTGTACTTTAATTTTGCTGTACCAAGTCTCTGTTTGAGCTTCCTAGCGCATTTGAGTTGGTCGCATGGTTGAGTGCATGGGATTCTGGCCTATGGATGCGCCTGAAATTTTATGCTTTTACAGGACCCCCTTCAAAAATTTTAAAACTTTCTATGCAAGTTTTGGAATACTTTGAATAAGAAGCATGAGGATTAATGACTCTTGGCGCATGCCCTTCGCCTAGGCGCATGGCTCTTTTTGGCGTATAGTCGCTCTGCACGTCGCTGTGTGGAACGCTTGTTGTTTAGGCGCATACTGCTAGGGCGCATGCTTCTTCTAAAGAGATAACGCCTCGATCTTAGGAAAGATTAATGATGATCTTTTGAAGATAAGCAGCCGTTGATTTCTCGAGACCCGAAGCGACTGATTTCTGATGTCACACCTCATCGGTTTACGCGCGAGGCCAAGCCTATAAATAGGCAGCTTGAGAGGAGAGAGAGTCTTCTACTTTTTTGTAAAAGTTTTCTTCTTCCTCAGAACTCTTTTTTTCCTTCTTTTCTTTGTTAGAGAGATGGCTCCCAAGACTCCCCGAGGCGGTGCTGCTAGTCCAGGAAGGGGTCGAGGCAAGGAACCCTTGGAGGTCGACACGGAGAAAGTCTCCGTCGTCAGGGCGACCCACGCCGACGTTTGCCCGGAAGTGCTCTGTAGGAATTCTCTTGCCTTGGTCTGTGTTGCAGCGATGTCGGGGTGTCCCAACAGTAGATGAGCCACCTTATGTGGATGTGCTTAGGCTGGCACGCATGGACTTTTGTCCTAATGATGCGTCGAAGCCCTCTCAGTTGACGTGCATGGACTTAAGTCCTGATGATGCGCCGAAGCTTCACTTGCTGACGCGCATGGACTTAGGTACTGATGATGCGCCGTTGATGAGGTTCTATCTGTGCGCATAGGTTTCGACCCAGTTTGATACGCCAGATTTGTTGATGTATCTCAGATCTTGTTTTGAGCTTCTAAGTCTTTTTGCTAACTTTTCTTTGACTCTGTTGTAGTATCCATGCCGAAGGCGGAGGCTCTCGTGAAGGAAGAGATATTGTCTCCTCTCGTCAAATAAGAGCCGGTGATAGTTAAAGAGGAGGCATTACCAAAGGTCGATGTCGAAGAAGAACCGATGACCATCAAGGAAGAGATTGCTCTAAAGGTTGAAGTTAAGGAGGAGCCACCATCAGAGAGTAACAATATCAGGACTGACCTACCTGTCTCTGCAGAAGACCTCAACCAGATTGAACCTTTGTATGCAAAGTGGCTGAGGGAATGGTACATGCCTCAACGCAACTATGATCCTTGGTTGTGAGGATTCGTAGGTTGCTTTGCAATCACCGTTTTCGGAAATATGAATAAAGCTAATGTCCCTACTTTGTCTTTGTGTTTAGAAACCTGAAGATGTAGTTTATTTCTTTTCGATATCGATGTAATCTTTTGTTTTCTGTTTAGTTGAAGAAAATGAAAGAGTTTCCTGCTTTGTTTATTTTCTGTGATTTTTGTGGACCCATTATCTATTGCGCATCTTGGCTGGATGCAGATAATAAGTTACTCACGGAGGAAAACCGACATTCACTCAGAGGTATTATGGACGTGGTGAATATGGGGTAATTTTTTATGTAGACTTATCATCCTTAGCGTACCTTGGTGTTAGGTACGGATAATAGGTTGATAGAGAAAACCGATATATTTACTCAGAGGTAAGGTGGATATGGTAAATATGGGCTCATATGGTGGAGTTTTCCTACTTAAAAGTAATAAGGACATGGTAGGAGTGAACTCTGTAGGGGTTTATAGAACAACTCAGAGGTGATGTGGACGTGGATGTTCTATGGTACAACAACAAGGATTGTTGTATGGAATGTTTACTCAGAGGTGATATGGACATGGTAAACATTGCCTTAAGCATAATCCTACATGGTGCAAGATCCTGCTTGATGAGGTGTAGAGAAGCAACTCAGAGGTAATGTGGACATGGTTGTCCCTCTACTGGGGATAAAATACAACGAAATGGCCGGGTTCCAGAAGCATATGATTTGTCAAAGCAGGGGTGTGAAATTGGTTTGGTCAAGTTCACCGGTCCTCTCTCTGGGGAGAGGCAGTACATTCTTGACGGAGGTCAAGAATAGTATTTTTTTAGAAACTTGCCGTTGATGGGCATCATGAACAAGTCTCTATTAGCTTGAGCGAGACGATAAGCACCGTTTGAGTATACCGTCTCTATGATGAAGGGTCCTTCCCATTTGGGTTCGAACTTTTCTGATGTTTTGTGAGTCATGACCATCGGTCTCCTAACTGCCAGAACCAAGTCGTCCACTTGGAAAGTCCTCTGTCGGACTCTTTTGTTGAAAGTCTGTGATATGCGGGCTTGATAAAGTTCGATGCACTATTGAGCCAAGAGGCATTTTTCGTCCAGCGCTTCCAACTCTTGCAGACAGCGACGTTGATTGTCATCTTCCGTCAGCTAATTTGTGATCGCCACTCGGAATGAGGGGATTTGGATCTCCAGCGGTAGCACTGCTTCGCTCCCATAAACCATGGAGAATGGTGTGTTGTCCGTCGCGATCCGTACCATTGTACGATGTCACGACCCGCACCCACTGTGAGGGTACGAGATCGTAACAACGCCCAGCCTATGCCGCAGTGTCGGCAGTAGAACGCTGTCCTAGGTCAATCATCTAACAATGTAAACGTACCTGTACAGTATATACACTCCGAATGGAGGTGACATAATAGAACAGTCTCAATCACATCTAAGGCAGATACAGAATAGTAAAGGTAGATAGAGAGATCAAAAGCGCAAAATAATACAAATAAGAGGGAGAAAATCTAAGTGTCTAAGATAAGAACTCAAGAACATCCAGCTCAATACAAGTCTATAATATATACAACATCTCAGAAGAACATCTGAAAGTCAAATAACAATGCTGAAAGAAAACTAAAGCCTAGCTATCTAGCCTAGACTCTGGGAGTAGCATCCTGTACTGCAGCTGGGTCCTCCAGAGGAACCAGGTCGCAGGTATCGTCTAAGCCTGCTCCGTAATAGGTGGTACATGGGGCCTCCTCCTCATCCTCTGTAATATTTTCAATAGGTCCAGTCAGGACAGGAGCGAGTACAGTACATCTCAACAGATCATAGCAGGTTAGAAAATATAATCATGCAGTAAAGTAAGATACATGAACTAAAGAAATACAGTGTGTAAACAGAGAGAGAACTGTAATAGAAATATCTACTATACATAGAGAACTAATAGTGACTAGTGAGTCAGAGTAAAATATAAACATGTGAATGGCATAGGAGATTCATGACTACAGCTAAGAGAGTGATTCATGACTACAGCTACTGGGATAATATTCACATGTCTATTTCTACTCCCCCATCCCCAATCAATACACAAGGATATGTTCAAGTTATGTTAAGATTCGTGAAACTTCACATGGCTCATAAAATGAGTGATACGTGAAGGTGATTCATGATGGCTCTGTGAACATGAGAGTACATGTGTCACAAGCGATTCGTGAATCAGAGAAAGCATAGAGATACGTGACGATTCGTGAAACGCACAAAACATGCAGTATCTGATGCTCCCGAGGGAGATAATATCTCATGAAAAGATCCATATAGTACCAATCCGTGTGACCAACATGACAGTATCAAGTAAAGTAATTTAAAGCAGGAAAATAATTCTAAATAGGATATGAAATGATCAGAGAATGTACTCGCCTGGTATCCCGAATGTCCGAAAAGAATATACTGTCCGAGGAGTGGTGTCTGTCTCCTATAGAACAGTACAAGTCACAACAAGTCTAAAATAAGGAAATAGACTGCTACAATGCATCTACATGCTGTCTAGGTCAAACTAGGCTAAAGTCAACTCTTGGTCAACTCTGGTCAACCAAGAAGTCAAACCTAGGTCAAACTATGGTCAAACTAGCCAAACTAGGTCTAAACAAGTTAATCTAGGCTCATCAAGTCTAAACTAGTCTATCAAGTCCAATCTAGACTCAACCAAGTCTAGACTAGGTCAACACCAAGCCAAGCCTATACCATATATCAATATCATATATATAATCAAGGACCTTACATTCAACAATCTATGTAGTTATCATATCTATATATATATACATTACTAGTGTATATAGGCAAGCCTAAAGGAAAGCCTACCTATACCAATCCTATATAGAAATATATATACCATATCACTATTTTCAAGAATATAGTTAATATTTATATATGCTTATAGAGTGAGAGGGAAGACATATAAAATTATGTGTGTGTGGACATGAATGCCATAGAGTGTAGGCATGTGTCTAGCATGTGTGTGGTATAGTGTAACAGAGTGTGTTTAAGGAATGTGTGACAGGAATTTAGTATAGGGTGTGTGTTTAAAGTGTCACGTGTGGCTGTGTGTACATGCATTAGTGCCATAGGTGAATGTGCATTAGAGTGTATAGGGTGTCACATGTACATGGCATACAACATCACACTATATATGCCAAGCTATATAAATGTATTCATGCCTACCAGTCAAGTGTAAAACATACCAATACATCACATTCACATGTGTTCATTACTTGCATTCATTCCTGTCATCTTGTTAACATTGTATATGCATGCATCTACCTATACACACATTACCTATGCATTTATATATGCATATAGATACATACATATATGCATAATGTAAAACATGGCTAACCAATCCAATTGGGGACTGAACCAACCATAGATTGGACAATAGGGATGATCCTAAATATGAACTATACAGTAAACTTAAGTCAAATTCTGGACTGATGCAAGTGAATGCAAAGAATGGGCAAAACATGAAAGTTATCTCAGGTTTTCAGTCAACTGTGTGTGTGGGTGAGATGAGGGAGTGTGTGTGACAGGTTTAATATGTGACAGTAGGGCATGGAGTTCTCAGATTTTGTTGATAGGGTAAAGGGTATCAGGTTTTAGTGAATTAGAAATTCAGTTTGCATATAGGAAGAAATTAGCAGGTTCCTACCAATGGGAATTTCTCAGTTTTGTGTCAATAGTTCTCAGGTTTCTGGGAAGGATTAAAACAGTATGAACAAGTCCCTACCCATTCTCAGTTTAAACCAATTGATGGTGAAGGCTATACCTGTGTGTGTGTGTGTGTGTGTATGTGATTTGTGTGTGTGAGTTAATCGAAATTCAATCTCAGGTATCAATCTCAGATTTGTTTTTACATACAACAATCAATTGAACACTCAACCCAATTTCAATCTCCCAATCCTCAAACACAACTCCTAACTAACATTTGAGCATTCTTATATATATAAAAGAGTTAATCTAGGAAATTTAAATAGGGGGTTTGGTCTCAGATTTGCATTATGGGAATCTCAGCTAATATCAAAACCCCTATCCCAATCTCAGTTAAATAGTATTTGAAACCCACACATTGCCAAATCTTATTTCGGTTTTAACATTCCACAACCTTAAGTAATAGTAAACTCAAAACCAAACAAGTTTACTAAGAATCAAGCCCTGCCAAGTCAAGGCAGCCAACATTGCTGCCCCTGCTTGTTGCTGCTACCCATTTGAATTTGGCAAGGCAAAATGCCAAATCCTCACTGCCAAGCTCAAGGCAAAGCCTGAGCCTACTGCTACCCTGCTGCAGGATCTATTGTACTGCCAAAACCAAGCATTGTAATGCTGCTATCAGGAAAACAAGCCAGGTCAGCCCAATGCCAACTTGAACAACTCTAATGTAGGGTCCCTCATATATTCCTTCACTCTCTCTTAACCTCACATACATATAGGTAAACTTCCTAGGATATCTAAATGAGATAACTCACAAGTCCAAACGTAACCCAACTCAGGTAAACTCATTACCTGTCATGAATGCAAGCCCAAGATCTCAGTTCAGTTTCCTGAACCTGTTGACAGAAAACCCCCAACAAAATTCCCAAATCACTAACTCCAATGCAAAATAAAACCAAAACTGACCTAACAATCTCCTATCAGCTAACAGTTATGTGGGTGACTAATCTAACAGTTAACAAAAACAAATTTATAATCAGAAATTAATTTTCAGTATTAACATTCAGAAAGTATCAGTGAAAACAGAGAATGATAGGGAATTCGAAATTTCGATCCCAAAACACATCAAAACGACAACCCAATGGTTGGTAATAGATGTTATACATGTGAGGACACTAGGGTGTGCATTCGTGTCCAAGAATTGGACATGAATCGTGTCCAAATAGCTGCACGAACACAGCACCCAACCATGCATACGAAATCATCGTGCACGCATGCACGCGTGTCCCGCGCGTGACACAGGCCATGTGGTGACACGTGGCCTTGCGTACACGTGCGCCAGGGGTAGGGCTACCCCTAGAAATGCCTGCACAGTGACCATGATGCATGTCGTGTCCATGTCAGCTGCGTATCAGTGTGCAAACCGTACGCGCACAGCAGCCCGTGCGTGGCTCGTGCGACCAGTGCGGGGGCGATTGCGCCATGCACACTCCACGAGGTGCTCCCAAATTTTGGGAGCACGGTCGCAGACATTGCCCCTAGGCTCACACAAAAATTTAGGACACGGCGTGTCCTGTGTCGAGAGAAAATGAGCCCGTGATGCAGGACACAGTGTACGTATGTGTCCAACCCAAAATTCTGACACAATAAGACACTAAAACACTAGGACACCTTCACAAACATTGATACACACATCAAGATCTACAGGTCCATCAAGTTACATTTCAAAAATATGAAAATAAATTCCTATGTGGTATTTCTACAAACACCTAGTATGCCTATCATGATACGTGTCCGATACGGACACAAAATGGACACAAATTGTGCCCAAATTTTGGGGACAGCTAGGAAACCCTAAAACCTAACCTTATATGCAAAGAAATCAGGAAAAACTATGAGTTTAGATGATTTACCTATTGAGTATCAAAACTCAAGAAAAGCTTCAAAGAGGGGATTCCAAATGGCAACTCTAAATCTCCAAATTGCATGCAAACTGAGGTGCTCCTCCAAAATCAGTATATAAACATAAATTAGATCCTATTGCAAAAGACTAGGACTAAAAAGGAGCTAAAATGAATTAATTAGGAATTTCTAAGGTTGGGGATTTACCTCCTTCTAAACTTGAGATCTATTTCCACGAGAGGCTAACCCTAAATGAAGGAGGCATTAAATAGGGGTGAGAAACCCTAGATTAGCTGCCATGGGTGGGTTTAATTTGGTTTTGGGCCTATGGCTTAACACTAAGCTTTAAAATTAATAAATCATAAGTCATTGACTTAAGCCATAAGTCATGAACTAATTTCTCTTAAGTAATTCTTCCTATCTTAAGACTAATTTCTAATGACTAAAAGTAGGTTAACTAGAGTTAGACTAGAGTCACCAACTAGGGTTAGTTCTAGGTTAGTCTACAAATCTCAACTAGTCAAGACTAACATAACACATAGCAATATTTAATTAATATTAAATTCACACAAATTTCCATAAATCATAATAAATTCAAATAAGTCCTAAAATGACCAAAATACCCTCTAGGCTAAAATGTACTAGTCAAGCATCCTAATCACATGACTAGGCTCTAAGGTTACACTAGTCAAACACCAAAATCATAAGTCATAATTTAAATAGTTTTAAAATGATTAAAAATTACCAAAAATCATATTATTATTTAAATATCATAATTAAATAAATTACAATACAAAATTTCAAAATAACCCTCATTTTAGAAACTGGGTGTTACAAGTCTACCCACCTTAGAAAAATTTCGTCCTCGAAATTAAAATGATAGTAGTCTCCTAGGTCAAACACCCCCACAATCAAAGTCTCAAACATACCGTCAGATAATCATATGCGTCTGTCCAAAATCATGATACTCAGAATCTTCGTCGTGTTAGTGAACAAGGCTACGATAATCACAGAGTCCTCGACTAAGGCACATACCTCTAGAATTATGGTATTTAAAATTTTTGTATTACCGCATGCTTGGCAGCGAAAACCTTAAATTCCCACACCCGAGAAATATGTCCTAAATCTGACTATATATCCTCACTATGCCAGCTAAACACGACTGTCGAAGATTCTAGATTCCATAACTGGGTGACCTAGCCCATATGATTCATCTCAGAAGAAATCAAACATAACACAAGAACAACAGGACAAAGTTGATAGATCAACAAGGAACAGGGAGAATCAAATTTTTCAAGGCAGTTATAAGAGGCGATTGCAAAAATGAAATCAAAAGAACGGAACCTGGAACTAGATCTCCAATGGCCTGAGCATTCTCGACTGTCCTGGCGAAAGCTCGCTCCTGCTGGCCTCTCCTGGCCTGCTGCTGATGCTGTATGTACCTCTGCTGCTGAGTCGATAAGGGTAACCTCTTCTGCTGGCCTACCGGAGTCCTCGCTCCTGCTCCCTGAGCTGTCCATCTAAGAAACTTGGGACACTCTCTTAACGGGTGATATGATGCTCCGCAAAGTAGGCACATGCCTATCCTCATTCGGTATTCGCCCCAATCGTGCCCTGGTTCCCTACAGGAAGGGCAACTGGTAATCTGCTGCTGTCTAGGAGTCTGCTGCATCTGCAACGGTGGTCCCCTCGGCTGCTCTGTCGGACCCCTAGCTCCTGCTCCTGGTGCTGCTCTCTGAACTACTCGTCCCGTGGTCAAGGTACACTCCCTCATTTGATGGTCTGCTGAACCACATACTAGGCACTTGCCCAGTCTCTTCCTGCACTCACCCCATCCATGCCCCGGCTTCTTACAGTAGGGACAACTGATCGCCTTCGGGTCCTGACCCCGATACTGATGCTGCACCTGCTGAACTCCCACTGGTGTCTGCGTCTGCTAAATCTGTACATGGGTCCTCTTGGCCTGGCCTCCGCTGCTGCTGGTACCGTGAGCGTCCCGTCCCCTCTTGAACAACTGTTGCCGTTGAGTTTCCACTATCTGCTGGAAGAGGGAGAACAATCGTGCCACGTCCTCTGATCCTGATGGCGACTGCTGCTGAAGAATGTTCGGGACGACAGGAGAAAGTCTCGGAGTAGGAAGAGGTGTACTTCCATAAGCTGCAGATATCTCAGCCTGAGCTGGCATAACAGGAACTGCAGTCTCGGGGCCCTGCTGATCAGGACGAGGAGTGGTAGACCCCTCAGTGGTATCTCCCTGATCGAGACGATGAGATCGTGTCTCCATAACCATCCTGAAGACAGATCAAACAAGGAATCAATACTGAGATAGAAATGATAATTCAAGGGAGGACAGTTATTCAAGGAAGCAATCTTCAACAGGAATTTAGATAGCAGGAATCCAGTTAAGAATTTTTTCTAATGTGATTGAGTACCTCAAAAATAATCCTAATCCTACTGCAGGCTGTAGTGGTACTCTAGTTCGAATACCACTACACAAACTCGACCTGCATGGGCCACCACTAAAAATGTGTCACGACCCGCACCCACTGTGAGGGTACGAGATCGTAACAACGCCCAGCCTACGCCGCAGTGTCGGCGGTAGATCGCTGTCCTAGGTCAATCATCTAACAATGTAAAAGTACCTGTACAGTATATACACTCCGAATGGAGGTGACATAATAGAACAGTCTCAATCACATCTAAGACAGATACAGAATAGTAAAGGTAGATAGAGAGATCAAAAGCACAAAATAATACAAATAAGAGGGAGAAAATCTAATTGTCTAAGATAAGAACTCAAGAACATCCATCTCAATACAAGTCGATAATATATACAACATCTCAGAAGAACATCTGAAAGTCAAATAACAATGCTCAAAGAAAACTAAAGCCTAGCTATCTAGCCTAGACTCTGGGAGTAGCATCCTGTATTGCAGCTGGGTCCTCCAGAGGAACCAGGTCGCAGGTATCGTCTAATCCTGCTCCGTATAGGTGGTACATAGGGCCTCCTCCTCATCCTCTGTAATATTTTCAACAGGTCCAGTCAGGACAGGAGCGAGTACAGTACATCTCAACAGATCATAGCAGGTTAGAAAATATAATCATGCAGTAAAGTAAGATATATGAACTGAAAAAATACAGTGTGTAAACAGAGAGAGAACTGTAATAGAAATATCTACTATACATAGAGAACTAATAGTGACTAGTGAGTCAGAGTAAAATATAAACATGTGAATGGCATAAGAGATTCATGACTACAGCTAAGAGAGTGATTCATGACTACAGCTACGGGGATAATATTCACATGTCTATTTCTACTCCCCCATCTCCAATCAATACACAAGAATCTGTTCAAGTTATGTTAAGATTCGTAAAACTTTACATGGCTCATAAAATGAGTGATACGTGAAGGTGATTCATGATGGCTCTGTGAACATGAGAGTACATGTGTCACAAGCGATTCGTGAATCAGAGGAAGCATAGAGATACGTGATGATTCGTGAAACGCACAAAACATGCAGTATCCGATGCTCCCGAGGGAGATAACATCTCATGAAAAGATCCATATAGTACCAATCCGTGTGACCAACGTGACAGTATCAAGTAAAGTAAGTTAAAGCAGAAAAATAATTCTAAATAGGATATGAAATGATCAGAGAATGTACTCGCCTGGTATTCCGAATGTCCGAAAAGAATATACTGTCCGAGGAGTGGTGTCTGTCTCCTATAGAACAGTACAAGTCACAACAAGTCTAAAATAAGGAAATAGACTGCTACAATGCATCTACATGCTGTCTAGGTCAAACTAGGCTAAAGTCAACTCTTGGTCAACTCTGGTCAACCAAGAAGTCAAACCTAGGTCAAACTATGGTCAAACTAGCCAAACTAGGTCTAAACAAGTTAATCTAGGCTCATCAAGTCTAAACTAGTCTATCAAGTCCAATCTAGACTCAACCAAGTCTAGACTGGGTCAACACCAAGCCAAGCCTATACCATATATCAATATCATATATATAATCAAGGACCTTACATTCAACAATCTATGTAGTTATCATATCTATATATATATACATTACTAGTGTATATAGGCAAGCCTAAAGGAAAGCCTACCTATACCAATCCTATATAGAAATATATATACCATATCACTATTTTCAAGAATATAGTTAATATTTATATATGCTTATAGAGTGAGAGGGAAGACATATAAAATTATGTGTGTGTGGACATGAATGCCATAGAGTGTAGGCATGTGTCTAGCATGTGTGTGGTATAGTGTAACAGAGTGTGTTTAAGGAATGTGTGACAGGAATTTAGTACAGGGTGTGTGTTTAAAGTGTCACGTGTGGCTGTGTGTACATGCTTTAGTGCCATAGGTGAATGTGCATTAGAGTGTATAGGGTGTCACATATACATGGCATACAACATCACACTATATATGTCAAGCTATATAAATGTATTCATGCCTACCAGTCAAGTGTAAAACATACCAATACATCACATTCACATGTGTTCATTACTTGCATTCATTCATGTCATCTTGTTAACATTGTATATGCATACATCTACCTATCCACACATTACCTATGCATTTATATATGCATATAGATACATACATATATGCATAATATAAAACATGGCTAACCAATCCAATTGGGGACTGAACCAACCATTGATTGGACAATAGGGATGATCCTAAACATGAACTATACAGTGAACTTAAGTCAAATTC
The DNA here is from genome assembly GCA_029216955.1 of Iris pallida. Lineage (NCBI taxonomy): Eukaryota > Viridiplantae > Streptophyta > Magnoliopsida > Asparagales > Iridaceae > Iris > Iris pallida. The sequence continues at coordinate 25,600,188 of JANAVB010026199.1, read as the reverse complement.
TGGACTGATGCAAGTGAATGCAAAGAATGGGCAAAACATGAAAGTTATCTCAGGTTTTCAGTCAACTGTGTGTGTGGGTGAGATGAAGGAGTGTGTGTGACAGGTTTAATATGTGACAGTAGGGCATGGAGTTCTCAGATTTTATTGATAGGGTAAAGGGTATCAGGTTTTAGTGAATTAGAAATTCAGTTTGCATATAGGAAGAAATTAGCAGGTTCCTTCCAATGGGAATTTCTCAGTTTTGTGTCAATAGTTCTCAAGTTTCTGGGAAGGATTAAAACAGTGTGAACAAGTCCCTACCCATTCTCAGTTTAAACCAATTGATAGTGAAGGCTATACCTGTGTGTGTGTGTATGTGATTTGTGTGTGTGAGTTAATCGAAATTCAATCTCAGGTATCAATCTCAGATTTGTTTTTACATACAACAATCAATTGAACACTCAACCCAATTTCAATCTTCCAATCCTCAAACACAACTCCTAACTAACATTTGAGCATTCTTATATATATAAAAGAGTTAATCTAGGAAATTTAAATAGGGGGTTTGGTCTCAGATTTGCATTATGGAAATCTCAGCTAATATCAAAACCCCTATCCCAATCTCAGTTAAACAGTATTTGAAACCCACACATTGCCAAATCTCATTTCAGTTTTAACATTCTAGAACCTTAAGTATTAGTAAACTCAAAACCAAACAAGTTTACTAAGAATCAAGCCCTGCCAAGTCAAGGCAGCCAATATTGCTGCCCCTGCTTGTTGCTGCTACCCATTTGAATTTGGCAAGGCAAAATGCCAAATCCTTACTGCCAAGCTCAAGGCAAAGCCTGAGCCTACTGCTACCCTGCTGCAGGATCTATTGTACTGCCAAAACCAAGCATTGCAATGCTGCTATCAGGAAAACATGCCAGGTCAGCCCAATGCCAACTTGAACAACTCTAATGTAGGGTCCCTCATATATTCCTTCACTCTCTTAACCTCACATACATATAGGTAAACTTCCTAGGATATCTAAATGAGATAACTCACAAGTCCAAACATAACCCAACTCAGGTAAACTCATTACCTGTCATGAATGCAAGCCCAAGATCTCAGTTCAGTTTCCTGAACCTGTTGACAGGAAACCCCCAATAAAATTCCCAAATCACTAACTCCAATTTAAAATAAAACCAAAACTGACCTAACAATCTTCTATCAGCTAACAGTTATGTGGGTGACTAATCTAACAGTTAACAAAAACAAATTTATAATCAGAAATCTATTTTTAGTATTAACATTCAGAAAGTATCAGTGAAAACAGAGAATGATAGGGAATTCAAAATTTCGATCCCAAAACACATCAAAACGACAACCCAATGGTTGGTAATAGATGCTATACATGTGAGGACACTAGGGTGTGCATTCGTGTCCAAGAATTGGACACGAATCGTGTCCAAATAGCTGCACAAACACAGCACCCAACCGTGCACACGAAATCATCGTGCACGCATGCACGCGTGTCCCGCGCGTGACACAGGCCACGTGGTGACACGTGGCCTTGAGTACACGTGCGCCAGGGGTAGGGCTACCCCTAGAAATACCTGTACAGTGACCACGACGCGTGTCGTGTCTGTGTCAGCTGCGTATCAGTGCGCAAACCGTGCGCGCACAGCAGCCCGCGCGTGGCTCGTGCGACCAGTGCGGGGGCGATTGTGCCACGCACACTCCACGAGGTGCTCCCAAATTTTGGGAGCACGGTCGCCGACATTGCCCCTAGGCTCACACAAAAATTTAGGACACGGCGTGTCCTGTGTCGAGAGAAAATGAACCCGTGATGCAGGACTCAGTGTACGTGTGTGCACGGCGTGTCCAACCCAAAATTCTGACACAATAAGACACTAAAACACTAGGACACCTTCACAAATATTGATACACACATCAACATCTATAGGTCCATCTAATTACATTTCAAAAATATGAAAATAAATTCCTATGTGGCATTTCTACAAACACCTAGTATGCCTATCATGATACGTGTCCGATACAGACACAAAATGGACACAAATTGTGCCCAAATTTTGGGGACAGCTAGGAAACCCTAAAACCTAACCTTATATGCAAAGAAATCAGAAAAAACTATGAGTTTAGATGATTTGCCTATTGAGTATCAAAACTCAAGAAAAGCTTCAAAGAGGGGATTCCAAATGGCAACTCCAAATCTCCAAATTACATGCAAACTGAGGTGCTCCTCCAAAATCAGTATATAAACATAAATTAGATCCTATTGCAAAAGACTAGGACTAAAAAGGAGCTAAAATGAATTAATTAGGAATTTCTAAGGTTGGGGATTTACCTCCTTCTAAACTTGAGATCTATTTCCAAGAGAGGCTAACCCTAAATGAAGGAGGCATTAAATAGGGGTGGGAAACCCTAGGTTGGTTGCCATGGGTGGGTTTAATTTGGTTTTGGGCCTAAGTCATGGGCCTATGGCTTAACACTAGGCTTTAAAATTGATAAATCATAAGTCATTGACTTAAGCCATAAGTCATGAACTAATTTCTCTTAAGTAATTCTTCCTATCTTAAGACTAATTTCTAATAACTAAAAGTAGGTTAACTAGAGTTAGACTAGAGTCACCAACTAGGATTAGTTCTAGGTTAGTCTACAAATCTCAACTAGTCAAGACTAACATAACACATAGCAATATTTAATTAATATTAAATTCACACAAATTCTCATAAATCATAATAAATTCAAATAAGTCCTAAAATGACCAAAATACCCTCTAGGCTAAAATGTACTAGTCAAGCATCCTAATCACGTGGCTAGGCTCTAAGGTTACACTAGTCAAACACCAAAATCATAAGTCATAATTTAAATAGTTTTAAAATGATTAAAAATTACCAAAAATCATATTATTATTTAAATATCATAATTAAATAAATTACAATACAAAATTTCAAAATTACCCTCATTTTAGAAACTGGGTGTTACATACGATAGGCCCAAAGGCATTCTTCAAGATTCTCATCCCAGTCGCGCTTATTGGATAACACGACCTTTTTGAGTAACTTGACGATGGTCTTATTAAAAGCTTTAGCCAATCCGTTTGCTGTCGGATTATAAGCGGTTGATGCCATGTTCTGAATACGGTTCTTGTCGCAGAATCTACTGAACGCATGGCTGATGAATTATGGGCCATTATCGTGGATAAACCTTCGAGGTAACCCGGAACGGTAGATGACGTGATGCTTGATGAAGCTGATCACTTTTGAGCTTTTCACTTCTGTGAGAGGAACTGCTTCCGCCCATTTAGAGAAATAGTCGGTGATTGCCAGGATAAAATGGTGTCCCCTTGACGAAGGAGGAGTGATAGGCCCCACTATATCCATATCCCAGGCTTCAAATGGCCAAGAGGCAACCGTCGGGTGTAGAGGCTCTGACGGTCTGTGGATGAAGTCGGCGTACAGCTGACAGGTACGACACTTCTTTGCATAGTCGACAGCATCGACCATCATGGTGGGCCAGTAATAGCCCATGTGTCGAAGTCAGTCATGTAGCTTAGGACCTGGTTGATGAGCTCCGCACGTTCCATCATGAGCTTCTCGAAGAGCTTCGGCGGCTTCTTCGTTAGATAGACATCGGAGGAGAAGTCCATCGTAGGAGCGCCGGTACAACATTTTGGAGGCTGTATCATAATAGAAGCGGAGGGAGCGCCTTCTGACTGAGACTGCCTCTTTCAGGTCTTTCGGGAGGATTTCGTAGACAGCAAAGTCGATGAATGGGAACCTCTAGTCTCTAACATTGATGTCATGGTCCGCGGACATGGCATGAGTTGTCCGTATGCATAGATTATATCTGGGGCAAGCCAAGTCCCGACCCGTCACCGTAACGAAGTGTTGAGTCCCGACGGGTGCAACCAACGAGGCTGCGAGGCCGGCCAGAGCATCGGCTTCCAAGTTTTGCAGCCGAGGCACATGTTCTATGAAGAATTCTGTGAAGGTTGGGGATGAGGTCTTCATGGCGGACCTCATATTGTCCCCAGATTTGATTGGTGACGAGCTTTGAGTCGCCGTAAGATTCAAGGTAGTCTACCCCCAGCTGTGTTGCTAATTGAAGCCCTATGATGAGGGCGTTGTACTTTACGACATTGTTGGAGCATGACTTTGAAAGAGAATAGGCACGCTGGATGACTAGTTTGTCGGGAGAGATTAAGACCACCCCTACTTCCGCGATAATTTGGCCTTTGGGGCCTGTTCTGGAAGCACCGTCGAAGAACATCCGCCAGACTGGGCTTTCTTCGGTAATGTTTGCTTCTTGCACCTCATCGGGATACCTTCGTAGCGCCTAGATGGTTTCGAAATTGGGTGCGCGGCTAGTAAGTCGGCCAATGCTTGGCCCTTGACAGCCTTTTGTGGTACGAATACCATGTCGTATGGTGCTAATAATATCGCCCACGTAGCCAACCGAGAGTTTAGCGCTCCTAGTTTTATCATAAGAATTCTGAGTGGATTGACAATCTGTATGTTTTACCAAATTTACTTAGTGTTGGTTTGGGTGCGAGTGGGTCTTGATCATTATAGCGAGGACGAAAGCACTAATCCCCCACTAGTTTGCTTACAGGTTCAGGATATGTTCGGCTCAGGACGGGGCTTGGCTTGGATGCGCCGAAGCATGGAGTCCTTAGCGTTTCAAGTGGAGCTACCGCATTGGCGTTCGGACTTACAATATGGAGATGTTCGGTCGAAGACTACTTGTTGGCTGTAAAGAGGCATAATGTATGGAACAATGTAATCCTTTGTGAGCTAGAGAGATCATGAGCGTTGTAGCCAGTTGGCATATTCAGATGGGCCATTCAAAGCCTTTGTAATCTTTATTTCATTATTAATAAAAGAGATTCTTATTGTATACTATATTTCCTTCCGCTGCTTATGCTGTCAATTTGAGATAAACTTACGCGAACCTGTTATCTTGCCTCGAGCGCAACTCCAGGCTCGTGCGACATCATACCCAGCGAGGACATTGATTTGGGTGAAATCTAACGAGGACGAGCGATTTTTCGGGTCGGGGCGTGACATTAGCTATGTGGATTTCTCTCTTTTATTAGCATGCATCAAGCCTATTAATTAGAGCAATGCACAATATCCATTCTATTAGGTGTGAAGGCAAGGCAGAGACGAGTTCGTCGAAGCTACCCTCTTGAACAAGGAGTTGCCTCGACCGAGCGAAACTCTGAGCAAGTTGTTGCATAGCCAAGTCTGAACGACGTTTTTGTCAATGATTCATCATGTTGAACTGAGCGGGGAGAGGCACTAAAGCTTGCCCCCTGATGCCCTCTTTTGAAACACACTAGGTTGGCTATGCCAAGGCAAACTGGGGCTTACGGTCAGTAACATGATGTTCCTCCTTTACCACGGGATATGTGAGATATAAGTCAATGACTCATACTGTAGAATTAGTCTTGTCATGTTGGATCATTAGGACAAAGTTTAAACATGGTCCAACTTGTCAATACTATTTTTTATTTTTTAAACTTTTCTCCTATTGGTCCAATATTACAATGGCTCATTCTACAATACGATTGTCAATATATACATTCACATGCGTTGTACGTGTATATATGCAAGTAATTTTCGTGAATTTCTAGTTTTAGGCAATCTAATTTGTACAAAAATAAATCAATCTGATATTTCTAAAGAATATATCAGAAATTTAAATTATATTAAGATAATTTAATATGATTTGAATATATTTTAATTACGATTTGTTATAGATATATTTTTAAAACTATAGATATATGTTTACACTACAAAAATATTGGTATTTAGCGACGGACAATTCCGTCGCTAAAAACGTATTTTCCGTCGCTAAACCTATTTACCGACGGAGTACCGACGGAAACATGACGTCGATAAACATAACGTCGCTATAACAAAAACGTCGATAATTCGTCGCTATAGCGACGGATTTCCGACGAAATTATCGACGAAATATAGCGACAAATTAACAACGAATTTTAATGTCGGTAACCACAGCAACATATTAGCGAAAGACTACCGACATTTTTAGTGAGCTAAAATACTAAATTTTCCAAAAGCTCAGCAACGGAAATTTCCATCGCGGACTCGTCTGATACGATTTTGGTATCAGACAGAAGCGCAGCGATGAAAATTTCTATCGCTAAGTAGTCGCTAACGTAAAATTTTTTCCTATTTTTCGTCGCTAATCCGTCGGAAATCAGTCGCTAGCCTGGAAAATTTTCAGTTTTCCTTCGCTAATTCGTCGTTGGTTATTCGCTAAACTTTTTATTTTTACCAGATTAAATTGTTCCAGCTTTGCTCAAACCTGTGAATATAGATGTACATTACATTCAAATGATATACATTAAATATAACCCCAATATATAAAAAATTAACCCAAGCATATCGATCAAACACGTCAAACTGTCAAATATGTTCAGTAATACATAAAGTCATCCAACAGTCGAAATATAGTACATATACAAACACGTCCAACAGTCAAATGATACAAACACGTCCAACAGTCGCAATATAGTACAAATACATAAATATGTTCAGTAATACATAAACTCATCGATCAAAACCCCCTAAAGTTCATATGAACTCATCGTCAAATACACCCAAAAAATAAACAAAACTGATGATGGAGGAGATGGCAGAGGCATAGCCGGTCGTCTGCATGAATATAACTGCCCCAAGACCAAAGTGATGATCCGATGTACGTCCTGGGCAGGAACGTCTGGAAGAGTCGACGGCACGACAAAAGGCATCGTGGTCGGAGAAGGAGCCAGTGTAGTAGGAGCCATGGTCGGAGTAGCAGTCGTTGACGGAGGCGCTGTGGTCGAAGCAGGAGCCGATACAGTAGGGGCAGGCATCAGACCTGCTGTGCTCAGATCTCTACTCGTCTGTCCCACCTGACCCTGGACAGATACCAGAATATTTAAAATCTGTCGCAAGGTGTAGGTGTCGGCAGTATCGTCGGTCTGTAGAGGTGGAGGTGGTGGAGATAGAGAAGCTCTGGAATAAATAGATGATTGGGATGCCAATGATCCGGTACAGTACACACTGCCCCCTTTCCCTCTACTAACGGCTTGTATCCATAAGTCGTTCCTCACAGCCGACGACGTGGGCTGACTAGTCCCAACTCCCTCGGCAGTCCCTCCCTCACCGACTCGACTCTCTAAAGCCTCATACGTCTCCTATATTTATATAGGTGAATAGATTTAGAGTTAATATTGGTATTTTAGTTACTATTAAGTATTGTTATAGTTACGTTCTCATACGTCTCTTAAACTATTCTTTGATTTATAATGCTACTTAAGGTTATGATTTAGAGTTAATATTCATATTAGAGTTCGGACTAACTATTTTGGTAAACTAAATATATTTAAGTACATAAAGACGAAGAAAAATTTAATTAGATATAGGACTCGGAAAACTTACATAGGCTTTGGTCGTCCGATCATCTACGAGCTTCCCATCCTTCCTTCGCTTATAGGTACGCTCGAAAACTTTAGAAAAGTCGACGTCGTTCAGATCTTCGGCTGCCTTGGCGACCTCCCCGTATTGTAACAATTAAATATCAATTTATAACTAAACAATAAATTTAAACAATTAAAGAAATAACAAATAAGATTACTCACCAGCCGTCGATAATGCTCTGTAATTGGGATGGATCTACCCGTATGGTGACCACCCTTAGCACAAGAAGTCTTTGCATTCTCACACTTTGCCTTATAGGCCGGAGTGTCCATCTTCTTCTTCATCTCCTCCTAGAATTCCTTCTTCAACCACTCATTGCAAAGAGCACTATTTAGTAGAGCTAACGCCTTCTGGTCGTTGACCATATCCCTCAACTCTTGCTGGCGACGGACTTATAGCACTTCCGGATCGCCTGATCTCTATGCGCCAACCACCAATACAACTTCTGCTAATAAGGGCAGATAAAAAAATAAGCACCAAAAGGCCAGGATATGGGTTCGTCGCAGTAGGAGCGACAGGTGTAGTCTCCGGCGTAGAAGACGAGGGGGCACTAGCACCGGTAGGAGTAAATGTTGAAGGAATATAAGGGCTAGCTCCGCCGACCGAAGAATGAGTGAACGACGGAGATAAGCCATCCTCCTCATCAACCAAATCATCCTCACTAACTCCTCTATGATCTGCACCTGGAGTACTAAGAGGAGCAAAAGTAGGAGGATGGGTCGACGCAGATCCTCGAAGTTGACGTGTACGGCTTCGTCCCGCCATATGTAAATCTGAGAGAAATAAAAAATGATGTGATGATACAAATAATCAATGCAAATCCAATAGAAATTAACTAAAGGTGTGTTGATACAAATAATTAATACAAATCTAATAGGTAATACGTACTAATCTTCTTCATCTTCTTCGTAATCCGAATCTTCTTCATCTTCATTTTCATCATTTTCACTATCACTTCCACTTTTACCTTCATCTTCAAATTCTTCCTCCTCATCTGATATGTCCTTTTCAGACTCCTCCTCTACATGAGGTAAGTCCTCTATGTCAAGCTTTTCGTCAACTATATCATCCTCTACAGTAACGTCAACCTCCGTGTCATCAATGCCGGCTAAACTCATATATGTTGGTTGGGGCATGACTACCTCATCCTCCTGGTATGCTTGATCTCCAATATTATATATATTTCTTGCTTTAGTTTTGCATACAGCCCACCAATTACGAGTAGTGCGTCATCGACTAGGATAATTTGTGTAGTACACTTGGACCGTTTGACTAGCCAATACAAACAGTTCAAAACCTACATATCTTTTTCTGTGTTTTATATCAATAAATCCAAACTGTTTGGCAATTCTCCATCCTTACTTGGGAGTTGTGTCGAACCAATCATATTTGAAGAGCACAATTTGGGTATCAAAAGAGTAATCCAGCTCTACAATATCTCTTAGAACACCGTAATAGTCAAATTTTAGATCGGCGTCGTAGACTGAACCCTTTACACAAACTCCGGAATTCCTTGTGTAATTAGCCTCCTCATCGACAAATGAGTGATTGATAGGCTTATCAATGGTTCTAAATTTGAAGCCATTGATGGTATATCCATCCCAACATTTCACCCTCTTGCTTGGTCCGAGAGCTAGTGCTCGAAGTCTTTCATCGGTCATTTGTGTGCTAGGACGAAAAACCAAAAACATCACATATCATAACGTCATTCGGACAAAAGCCCTTTCGTCGGTCAATTGAATTTGGAATAGTTAAATGATATTAATTCTTACATAGTTATGGAACCACGATAGAAATTTTTTGTCAAACTCTCTAGCAAGCTCATCATCATCAATGCTAGGTCTCTCCATTTTTATCTCAGCTCTAAAAATACTATGATAAAAAAAAGAGAAGTTAGAGAAATTTTTACAAGTATATCACAAAATTGGAGTATAACATAGCAAAATTATGTCTCTTACTTCTCTATATCTTCCATCTCCTCTACACCACTGTTCAGGCAGAAATACCGATGAGCGACTTCAAACTCATCGTCCTCCAACTACCGTAACTTAGAAGCACTTGTAGGCTTGCCACTAACATTGAAGATAGTACAGATTCCACGATTCGGTACATCGACCTCACCTTCATCATTTTTTGGTGATCTATTCCAGTTTGTTTTGACATGAGTATCGAAGTAGATTGAGCAGAAGTTTGAGACCTCCTCAATAATATATGCTTCGTATATCGAAGCTTCTACATGGGCCTTATTACCCACCTTCTTCTTCATGTGATGTAGATATCTATAAATAATATATTAAATATTAGATCTGTTTGAATAAAATAATTATTAGTACCCGATAATTAAATATTTTATACCTCTCAAATGGTTACATCCATCGATAATGGACGGGAGCACTGATACGTACTTCGTATGCAAGATGAATCGACAAATATTCCATACTATCAAAAAAACCGGAAGGAAACACCTTTTCTAACTTGCACAGTGTCAATACAATCTTCTCCTCAAGTTCAAACATATGTTGTACCGTCAACATACTTGAACACAAATCTCTAAAGAATATAGATAACTCGGCCAGCGGACCCCATGCTTGAGAAGGCAGCATCTCTCTCAGAGCGATAGGAAGTAAACGCTCCATGAACACGTGGCAATCATGACTCTTCATCCCTATCAGCTTGCGTTCGTTGAGATCGACACATCTTGCCAGATTCGATACGTAACCGTTAGGGAATCTCAACTTTGTAATCCAATTGCATATTATCAATTTATCATCCCTACTCAGTGTAAATGGTGCTGAGGAGTTGACCCAGTTAGCAATGGATCTTCGTGTTAGATGCAACTCAGGACACCTGTAAATAATTTCCAAGTCCTTTCTTGCTTTGGGATTATCTTTCATTTTTCCCCTGATATCCATCACCATATTGAAGATGTTGTCAAATATATTTTTCTCAATATGCATGGCATCAAGATTGTGTCTTATGAGATTGTCCTTCCAATAAGGTAACTCCCAAAAGATACTCCGCTTTGTCCAATTATGGCTATGTCCGAATCCTTCTAAGTGATGGCCCAAACTCGGACCTTCCTTTACAGTCGGCGAATCCTCTACCTCTGCCCAAACGATATCTCCAGTCAATCTCAACGGGGGAGGAGTTAGTTCCTGTTTACCAGCTCTAAAGGCGTCCCTGTTCTTTCTCCATGGATGCGACATAGGAAGGAATTGACGATGGCAATCAAAAAGCAAGTTTTTTCTCCATTCTGAAGACGAAATGCCTTACTCTTTTCCATACATATCGGACAAGACATAATACTATGAGTACTCCACCTAGATAACATTCCGTATACTAGAAAATCATTGATGGTCCACATCAACATTGCTCTCATCATAAAGTTCTGCTCCATCAATATATCATACGTCTGAACGACAAACTGCCAAAATTGTTTCAACTCGTCCACCAATGGCTGTAAGTAGATATCGATGTTGTTCTTTGGATTTTTTGGACCGGGTATGATAAGTGTCAAGAACATATTAGGAGTCTTCATGCACATCCACGATGATAGATTGTAAGGGATCAAAATTATCGGCCAATAAGAGTACTGAGCCCCCGACTGCCCGAAAGGAGTGAATCCATCAGAACATAAAGCCAGCCGAATATTTCTAGGCTCTGCAGCAAATCCAGGATGACATCAATCAAAATGCTTCCATGTCTCTTGTCACGACCCGCTACCCAAATTGTTGGGACAGATTGAAGGCATGTCCAACCTACGCTTGAGTTATAGCATAGTAAGTTGTTCTTTTAAAAGTAAACAGTAAAATATCAAAGTGTGCTAATAGTTCCATTTGTCATATTGAATAAATCATCACAAACACAAAATCTAACATACAAATATGTTCAAAATACATAGCCAAAATGTAAAACTGGATACAGGTCCAGTAACAAAATACATAGTCTAAACGGTCCTGCTCTTAAAGTCCAGAGCAACTAAAATAACAAACTAGACGAGTTTTCCCGCAGGTACATCCTCGTGGGGTAAAGCCTGATCCTCAATGGTGACCCCATAATAGGAATCACATAGCAACTCCTCCTCGGTAAGTATACCTACAACGTTATCCTGTCAGGACGGGAGTAAGTACTGATTCTATAAACTAAATATACGGAGCATGGAATGAACAGAGATGTAATAACAGGAAATCATTACATATCACAATCTATCATGTCAAGGATACATTTGTCATGGCGACAGATGTACATGTAATGTTTAAAACTAGAGCAGACATGTGATCGTCAATAGGTATAAAATATACCGGTGTACAAGTCTACATGTAATAAAATATACATACGTACAAGTGTACAAGCATAGGTGTAAATACGTACAGAAATACGGGATAATGGCCTACGACAAGGTATGCATAAAATGCGACCTTGCTCGGTACATACGTACGAAAGAAGGGGCATGATCACGTACTCAGCTATCAGTTTCCCTATAACCCAAGTTATAACATGTGAGTGATACTAGGAGCAGTATAAAGCATGGTAGGTACTGAGAACAGTATAAAGCATGTGAAGATATGACTTACAGTTCAAAAAACAGTATTTTAATATGATTCATTCACAGTTTATGCAGTAAATAAAGTTTGTAGGAGTATTTGTTGTGTGCAAAGCAAGGGTATGAATACGAAGCTATAGGTATCCGGTGTCCTATTACTGTCAAAAAAATGATATACAATCTTAGTTTTTTTATACTAAGCTCATTACTAGGACACTGGTGGTGTGCCACGACTTTCTAACTGGACACCTAGCCAAATAATAACTTTAGCATAGAATACCAATGTGGGGTGACACAATACCTAAACCAACTTCTTACGGTCTCTATACTAAGGTAGGGTAAGGTCCCAATACTAAAATATCCCAAAATCACAAATAACTTCACAAGACATAATTATTTAATTAATAAATCAGACTGTATACTGTGTTCCAACAATTATTAAGATAGGCACAAAGCTCCAATATATATAAGATAAAGTACCAACATGATCCTTGTTAATTATAGAAATTTATACTAATCTTTCTAGAATTTATAAACTATTATAGATATTTATTAAAAATCAGTAAGCATAAGTACTTTGAAAATGAGTTTTGTTTTCCTATTTTTATAAAATAGCAAATATACAAATTATATCCTAGAAAAAGAATATTAAATTATCTAATTTAACATAGTATTTAAATACAATTTTCTCCGGATTTCTACAGTATGTTCATACTATCTAAAAATTTAAATACAGCAAGGTACAGTTTCTGAAAAATAAATAATTATGTAATATATTTATCCATGTATACGAAATTGAACCGAAGTCCAGATACGGGACCCAAGGCCGTGAATCAAGTCCGATAGACTCGTACAGACCTTAATGTATTTAGACTCATTTAAGTCCACAAAACTCATGCTAGGTCTGGACTCAAATGGTCATAATTAACAGAATACATAAAAATACAAAATTAAATAGATATTATGCATATTAAAATATATTTTAATATTTTAATGCAGTAAAACATACATAACAATAATTTATTGGCAACAAATAACATGTAAATTTTTATATATTAAAATACAACATATATATATATATAATATATATATATATATATATATATATATATATTATATATATATATATATATATATATATATATATATCTGTATAAAGATAAATAAATGCATATATATATATATATATATCTATATATATATATTATATATATTATATATATATATATATATATATATAATATATATATATATGCTTTATTATTTCTTTATACAGAAATATATATATATATATCGTATAAAGAAATAAATAAATGCATATATATATATATATATATATATATATATATATATATATATATATATATATATATATATATATATATATATATATATATATATATATATATATATTATATATATATATATATATATATATATAATATATATAATATATATATATATATATATATATATATATAATATATATATAATATATATAATATATATATATATATATATATATATATATATATATATATATATATTATATATAATATATATATATATAAAAAAAAAAAAATATATATATTATATATATATATATATAATATATATAATATATATATATATATATATATAAACAATATATATATAAAATATATATAACAGTATAATATATAATATACTTAATATACATGCATATATATATATATAAACAAAACCCAGCCCAATAGGCTAATGGGCCAAAACCCGACCCAATGAATAGTAAACCCGTAAATCTAATAACCCACATAAACAATAAACAAATCCGTTACTGTGCGGGTCAAATCCAAACACAATAACCCAACCCAATAACCTATACCCATGTCCGGACAGTTAGGGACACGAGCGTATGAGTCTGACAACGAGTCTTGTGTCCTGGGGCTAGAATGACACACACGACACGAATCTCACGTGTCCGAGCACACCACTGAGTTCCCTGACATGCGACGACCCTACTCACGTGTACACGAGACACGACACAAGCCACAAAAGAAATGACACGTACGTGTCCGACGAGGAGACGCTGTCGGGGCTGCTGTGCGACGGATGAGGCGTCGGGGTGGTCGGAGAAAAATTGGGACGCGTTCGTCTCGTCGAGGCGAACACTTCGGCGGTGGTCGGAGGCGACGACGACGGCTAGAATGGCGGGGATCCTAGATCTAGGTTCCAGCGAACTCGTCGGAGAAGAACGGGCTAGGGCGCTGGCTAGGATGGTCAGAAAAGTGTAGGAAGTTAGGGTTTCGAACGAGGGGGGTTTTATAGGGAAAATGTAGGGGTTAGATTAGGGTTCCGATCGCCGGATTAAGGATTAGGGTTAGGGTTACGGTGAGTCGGCGGGGAAAAACAATAGAATGAATGCGGTGGTCGTCGATGGCTATTTTGCAGAAAAACCTACGACTTTCGATAAATTACAAAATACCCCACCGCCTGTCAGTATGCAATTCCCAATTTGCATAAACACTCCTCCGCATTGTTCTGAGCAAATTGCTATAAAAATAATATTTAAAAATTAATTACAAATTACAAATTGCTATAAAAATTATTTAAAAATTAATTACAAATTAATATTTAAAAATTGCTATAAAAATTAATTACAAATTGCTATAAAAATTAATTACAATTGCTATAAAAAATAATTTAATAAATTACAAAAATAATATTTAGGCTTTAAAAACCATTTAAAAATTATTTAAAAATTCTAGAAAATTCTTAATAATTACAATAAATTATTTTAAGGCTAAAAATGTCATTTGTGTTTAAAAACCCTTAATTTAAAATATTTAAAAAATAGAGGCTTACAAATCTTCCCTCCTTGAAACATTTCGTCCTCGAAATTCACAAAGATAGAAGACTGTACAAATATTTAATATAGCAATTAATTCAAACAACGACTAAGACTACTATTAAGACTAACCTCTAAGGTATCAAGCGGGAACGGAAGGTCCCTCGCGGCTGGTGGGTCGAACAAGTAAGGATATCTCTCCCTCATGTCCGATTCCCTTTCCCAAGTAGATTTTCCTGGAGAGTAACGGCTCCAAGCTACTCAGACTAAGGGTATGACTTTGTTCCTCAGCCTCTTCTCCCTTTGGTCCAATATCTCCACTGGCTGCTTAGTAACTGCAAGACTCGGCCCGATCTCCAACTCTGAATGATCCAGTACATGGCTGGGGTCGAGAACGTATCTCCTCAGCTGAGACACATAAAAGACATCGTGAACTCCTGCCAGGTTGGGTGGTAGTGCAACCCTGTAAGCTACCTCTCCGATCCTGCCGAGTATCTCGAACGGTCCAATGTATGTAGGGCTTAACTTGCCGCTTCGTTCGAATCGGATCGTCCCTCTGGTAGGTGATATCTTCACCAACACCATATCTCCGTCGGCGAACTCCATCGATCTGCGACTAGCATCGGCCCGGTGTTTCTGCCTGTCTTGAGCAACTCTGAGTCTGTCTCTGATCATCCTGACCTTCTCTGCTGCCTCAGTGATCGTCTCTGGCCCAAGCATAACTCTATCTCCAATATCATCCTAAAAGAGCGGTGTATGGCATCATCGTCCATATAATACCTCGAATGGAGACATACCGATGCTGGCTTGGTAGCTGTTATTGTATGAAAACTCTACCAAGTGAAAATGACTCTCCCATGATCCATCGAAGTCTAGCACACAAGTTTTCAACATGTCTTCGAGCGTCTGAATCGTCCTCTCGGACTGTCAATCAGTCTATGGGTGATACGCTATACTGAATTTGAGCCGACTGCCTAATTCCTCTTGTAAGCTCCTCCAGTAATGGGATGTGAATCTGCTATCCCGGTCTGATACGATGCTCACCGGTACTCCGTGCAAGCGAACTATCTGCTGCATGTATAGTTCTGCCAACTTCTCGATAGAAAGTTCCACTTTGAAGGGTATAAAATGAGCACACTTTGTCAGCCTGTCAACGATAACCCATATGGCATCCTTTCCTCCTTGGGAACGAGAAAGAGCTGAGACAAAGTCCATCGTAATGTGTTTCCACTTCCACTCGGAATGGGTAACGGCTGCAATAGACCAGCTGGTCTCTGACGCTCCGTCTTGACCTGCTGGCAAACTAGGCACCTCGAAATAAAGCGTGATACATCTCTCTTCATCCCGTGTCACCAAAGATGTTTCCGTAAGTCACGGTACATCTTGTTTGGCACCGGGGTGAATAGAATATCGTGATCGATGCGCCTCCTGCAAGATTGCCTCTATCAGCTCACCCTTCGGCACGCATAACTGGCTGTCGTGCCTCAAAGATCCATCCTCTGTTATGGTGAAGTCATCAAGCAATCTAGTTAAAGCCTGAAGTCTGAGTCTGCGGAGGCTCTCATCTATAGACTGAGTCTCCTTGATCTGCTCCATCAGACCTGACTGAATATCTAGTGCCATCATCTGTATCACTGATCCTGGCTGAATTATCTCAATATCGAGCTTCTCCAGATCTTCTTGCAAATGTCGATCTATCATCAGATACCATGCCATCGGATGCCTGCTCAGCGCATCTGCTACCATATTTGCCTTCCCGGGGTGATACTTCAAATCGATATCGAAGTCCTTTATCAACTCCAACCATCTTCTCTGCCTCATGTTCAGCTCCTTCTGTGTGAACACATACTTCAAGCTCTTGTGGTCAGTAAAGATTTCCACGTGCTCTCCGTATAAGTAGTGTTTCCACAACTTGAGTGCAAAGATCATCACAGCTAACTCTACGTCGTGAGTAGGATTGTTCTGTTCATGAGTCCATAATTTCCTAGATGCGTAAGCAATCACTTTCCTATGATGCTGCAAAACACATCCTAGCCCCTTTCCCGAAGTATTGCTGTAAATGGTGAAACCTCCAGATCCTAAAGTTAATATCAGAACTGGAGCGGGTCGTCAATCTCTTCTTCAGCTCCTCAAATGCTGCCTGGTAGTCCTCTGACCAGATGTACTCTGTGTCCTTCCGTGTCAACTTTTTCATAGGTTCGGCTATTCTAGCAAAGTCCGAGAGAAACTTCCTGTAATAGCCTGTTAACCCTAAGAAACTCCTGATCTCTGAAACTGATGTCGGAGCCTTCCATGTCTCGATGGTAGAAATCTTCCTGAGATCCACTGAGATCTCCTCTTCAGTGACCGCATGACCGAAAAACTCTACTCGATCGAGAAAGAACTCGTACTTCGACAATTTAGCATACAACCTCTCCTTCCTCAGAATCCCTAGAACTATCCGCAAGTGTTCTTTGTGCTCTTTCGACGTCTTCGAGTATATCAGGATATCGTCGATAAACACCACGACAAATTTATCCAGATAATGGTGAAATGTCTTGTTCATCAAGTTCATAAAGACAGCTGGCACATTTGTGAGACCAAATAGCATCACCAAAAACTCGTACTGCCCATACTTGGTGTTCAACGCAGTCTTCTGGATGTCTTCAGCTCTGACCTTCACCTGGTGGTAACCTGATCTCAAGTCTATCCTGGAGAACACCTTCGTCCCACTCAACTGGTCGAACAAATCATCTATCTGAGGCAGAGAATATTTGTTCTTAATGGTGATGGCATTCAATGCCCGGTAGTCAATGCACAACCGGACTATACCATCCTTCTTCGGCACAAAGAGCACTGGTGCTCCCCATGGAGAAGCACAAGATCAGATAAAACCCTTTCTCAACAGGTCATCGATCTTCTCCTTCATCGCTACGGCCTCCTTGGGGTTCACTCTATAGCAAGCCCGGGACACTGATGATGAGCCTGGTACTAAATCTATAGTGAACTCCACATCTCTATCAGGTGGAAGTCCAGGAAGATCCTCTGGGAATACATCCATAAACTTTACAATGATAGGGTGTGGCAGTGCTAGCTCCCCAACTGTAGCACAACAGTTCGTCTCTAGGCTGATCTCCGGCCCTGTCCTCCTGACACTGAATGGTGTCGTTCCTAGGGGACTGAACAGAATACTACCCTCATGACAGTCTATAGCTGCGTGAGCGTAGCTATGCCAATCCATTCCCAATATGATATCATATCCGGGAAGTGGCATCATAAAGAATCGTCCTCCAAACTCTCTCCCAGCTATAGTAATAGAGCATCTATAGATAGCTCTAATGGGTACTGGTCCACCTCCTGTCATTACTCTACTCATCTCCTTGGTGGGTGTAGCTACTAAATGGTATTTTTACAAAAATTCTAATGACAGAAAGCTATGTGATGCACCAGAATCAAACAAGCATATGGCTAGAAAAGTATACAAATAAATATGACCTGTGATGACATCGGCCAAATAATTTAGCTCTGACACCTGCTCCGGCTCCGCCTCAAGAGCTAGACTATAAGCCTTCCCCTGGGGTCCTTTCTGCTGCTGCTATAGATGCTGCCCAAACCGCTGCTGCTGGGTCAGGAGCGGTGGTCCCCAAGGCGGTCCGTGCCTGACGCCTTCGCTGTTGGGCAATCCCGAAGCTGATGGGTGGTAAACCCACAAGCTAAGCACTGCCTCAACCTCTTCCTGCAGATGACAAAGTCATGCCCTGGCCTCCTACAGAATGAACCCACAGCTCCCCTCTGCTGCTGTGGTCCCGTAGCTCTAACTAGTGGTGTTGGATGATATGGTACGGGAGGACGGTATGCTTGCTGGTGCGTCACCGGTGCTCTCGACTGGAAATCCTGGTGCTTGGAAGGTCCCTCGTGGTGTCCGGAAGCTGGCCTCTTGCAAGATAGAAGACGTTCCTCTAGTCCCTGGGAAAACTCCAGGCTTTGGTAGTAGTCAGTCGTCCCGTTTGCCACTAGGAGGATGCCAATGGCTGGGACAAGACCATGGCAAAATCAACGTGCCATCTCCTCTGGGTCTGAAATAAGGCTAGGGAAGAAACGGCTCAAACTACTAAACTTTGCCGCATACTCGTCAACGGAACGGTTCCCTTGCTGGAGGTTCTGGAATTGTAGACCCATGGCTACTCTAGCGGTAGTCGAGAAGAATTTTTTCTTGAACTGGATCTTGAACTGATCCCATGTAGCTCCCCTCTCGCAAATAGTGGCTCATTCCTGAACCAGACTCCTGCTAAGTCTGTCAGCAGAAATTCCGCTGCCTCGACCTGAAGGTCAGCCGGCAACCTAGCTCCAAGGAGCTTCCTCTCTACTGAGTCCAAACCAGTCATCTGCGACTATGATGCCCTCAGTCCCCATGAACTCCTTGGGGTTCAAGTTCATGAAGTCCTTGATATTTTCCACTCTCGGTCGTGGTTCTACCGGTGGTGGGATCATGGTACGCTCCTCAAAGCGCTCCATGCTCTGGCAAAGTAAGGTGGTTTGCCCCTGATGGGTCGTTAGGAACCCCTGGATCAGAGTGAGCAGCAGGTTCCCGTAGAGAGTGACGGAAATCTGGGCAGGTATAGCAACAGGTGGTGGTGGAATCATTTGGTCCTGCTGGGGCTGTGATATAGGAGGTGGTGGAGGCATCTGGGTTGGTGGATTTATGGAGTGGGGGTGTATGGTAGGTGAAGGTGGAAGTGCTTCGGTCAACTGGTCGACCGGCTGGATAGAAAGTACACCATTTTTAGGTGTGGCATACTAGGATGAGTGTGTGAGCACCATCTAATAGAAAATAAAAGAACTTATAAGAACTCTTTAAGTAAACAATAACAAACAAACAAAAAATATAATTTATAATAACGGTCCTATGCTGTGATGAGCTTCCTATGTTGTAATCCTAGGAATCCTCTAGGTGTTCTAGAGGTTATTCCTAGTGTTATCTAGTTATCTTAAGTTCCTAATTGCAGGCATGCTTGGTACAATGACGTAACCAAACAACTTAGTCAAAGACCTGCATGGGCCACCACTAAAAATATGTCACGATCCGCTACCCAAATTGTTGGGACGGATTGAAGGAATGTCCAGCCTACGCTTGAGTTATAGCGTAGTAAGCTGTTCTTTTAAAAGTAAACAGTAAAAGATCAAAGTGTACTAACAGTTCCATTTGTCATATTGAAGAAATCATCACAAACACAAAATCTAACATACGAATATATTCAAAATACATAGCCAAAATGTAAAACTGGATACAGGTCTAGTAACAAAATACATAGTCTAAACAGTCCTGCTCTCAAAGTCCAGAGCAACTAAAATAATAAACTAGACGAGTTTCTCCGCAGGTACATCCTCATGGGGTAAAGCCTGATCATCAATGGTTACCCCATAATAGGAATCACATAGCAACTGTCACAACCCGTACCCGGATATATGGATACGAATACGTGGGCCACGCCCAGCCTATGCCGCAGTATCGACGGTAGAACGCTGTCTAGTACCCAATAAATATACACTACATCTAGAAGGTCCATGAACTATAAATATACTCAATTACAACCCAACATCTAAAGAAGATAAGACAGGAAAGATAACTAAGGCACAAGAACAATAGAAACTACTAGAAGGAATCATAAGACAGAAAATAAAGAAGAAAAAATAAGACAAACTAAGGATAACTACCAGGCAACTCACATAGAATAATAGTGAGATCCACCTCAGCTAGCAACATCATGAAGTCCAATAATGGTATGACAACTCCTAAAATATTATCAACGATATCCTGTCAGGAAAATGAGCAAGTACAAACACTACCAGCAGTTCCATATGAATTGACAAATTCTATAAGAGACAGTATCATGAAATACAAGAAAAAGATATAGGATGACTTGGGAACCATTCGGAAGCTGAGTTACAACCCTTAAACCAAACAAAGACCGGGGTTATAACCCTTCTCCCGAGCAGAACTTAGTCTCCAATCAAGGTACAACATAAAGGCATGTAGAACATGTGAGTAACTGAATATCATAGCATGGTGAGAAAGTACTAAATGTCGAACAGAGCAGGACATAAGATAAGATAAAGTAAATATAAAATATGCCTTGAATTATTAGAGCGTTATGTGATCGGCTTGGGAAAATGTTACAGGACAGGCTATCCACTTGCCCCAATCATAAAAAATCTGGGAAGGGTCATGTCGGCCAACCTGGATAGCAAGCATAAGGAAAAATAGGATCTCGCTACACCCTACGTGAGGGGAGAGTGGCGCGAGCACAGAATATAGTGACAGGGTGGCTTTCATCACATAACCCGTAATAATTCCTCATCCCCGAATAGTATAATGGACCTGGACATAACACGTCATGACACGGGATTCCCTAAAAGGATAGCTATAAACCCTCTCAGGAATCGATGTCTATACAAGTACAGGGAACAAGACAAAAAATATACTATATCCAGAAAAATCTAGGAACACATCTCATGTCATGATCCAACGTATACTAGTCCGTGAACTATCGTGACTGGAAATCAAGTAAGACACTACAACTGAATCGGATATAGCAGATATCAAGACAATAAAAACTATCAGTGAATGTCTGCCTGCGGTCCTGAGCTGTCAAATGGGTCGATGCTCAGAGTGATGCCACAGACCTAAAGATGATATATGTAAGCTAATTAGGGTTCAACAGTGTTAGGCTTGATTAATCTAGGTCAATCTAGGTCACAGAAAGTCAAACCAAGTCAAACTAGGTCAAACTGGGTCTAGGGTTGACTAACAGTTGACTTTTGGTCAACTGGTCAACTCTAGTCAACTCTGGTCAACTCTAGGTCAACTAGGCTAATGTTGACTAACAGTTAACTTTTGGTCAACTGGTCAACTCTGGTCAAGTTCTAGATATTTCTAGGCCAAGTGTTGACTGATAGTTGACTTTTGGTCAAAGCAGTCAAATTTGGTCAACCGAGTCAAAACTAGCCTAAGCACACTATTTCTAATATTTACCTACCAAGATACCATATATCTTGGTCAAACAGGATCACTCTATTTTAAGAATTAAAATATCAAGTTGCACCTCGTTATACGTACATTGAAACCTACGACACGCAAATCGAGATAAGATAATCAGTAAGGTTAATAATCTTATCACAGTGATCCACATGATTCTTGCCAATTTCAGCAATGTGAGATCACTGGAATGACTGATCTCAGTTTCGTGGTACTAATTCCGAAAATACGAACTAAATAAGAATTAATTATAATAAAAGGTAATATACAAAGAAATATCTACAAACATTGTCGGATGATAAAACAAACATCGCCAACGTGTCCAGAATGGTCAAATCAGCTAGGATAGCCTATCCATAAGTCCAATTTGACACAGGGATAAAAAGGTAATTTTGGGTCAAACGGTGTCCGTGTCGGACCCGCTTTGTACCAAAAATGTGCCAGAATAAAAGTGTACTAAAACTAACAAATTATATGTCCACGAATCCAGAATGACGATACGAACTCAACGGTATATCCGAAATTGGATTCCGATGACCCGATCTCAGATTGGTCCGTTGACCCGGATATTAGAAACCGATTTGTACAAAAAAGCATGTCGGAGCCAATGTCCTCAAAACTCAGCAAATTATATATCAACGTGTCCAGAATGACGATACGAACCCAACGGTATATCCAAAATTGGATTCCGATGAGCCGATCTCAAATGACCCGTTGACCCGGATATTGGTATCCGACTTGCACCGAAATGCTGTCGAAACCAATGTCCACTAAAACCTAGCAAATTAAATGTCAACGAGTCCAGAATGACGATATGAACCCAAGGTATATCCAATTGGATTTTGATGAGCCGACGTAAAAAATTCCGTTGACTCGGATTGTGGAGCCCGTTTTGTACCAAAATGCGTGCCAGGGTCCACGTCCTCCAAATCTAACAAACTTTATATAAAACATGCCAGAACGATGCCATGATCTACTGGTGGTGTTAGAAATTGAATCCGGAGTCCCGGGTTCAAAAATGGAATTTTACAACTTGGAAATTAGGAATTCGGACGGCCAACTTTGGCGTCGAATTCAACCAACCAAACGTGCTCACAATGAAACAAAACTGAAATGGTAGGAAGAGGGTTATACCAGCTATGCATAGGAACTGGTGGTACGCCAGATGGAGCTGTAATGCGGAGTTCGAGCTGACGAAGTCGGCTCCACAAAACTGTCCAAAATAGTTCAAATTAAATGTCAACTTGGTGGCCGGTTTTGATCTCTCAAACAACAAAATTAACAGATGAAATTTGAAGGGAATGAGGGTATATACCGAGATTGAGACAGAGCAAGGAAGTCGCCGATCCAACGGTCGGATTTTCCAGAAAATCCGTACAAAGTCGCGTCCCAGAGCGAACTTCAGCCTTGATCCCGCGCGCGTCACGCTGGGATTTCATTCAAAATGCACGAATAGCCTACGTGGCACGTCGGAGAAGGAGCTGGCACGTCGGAGGTGCTCATCGGAGGGTGCGCCCGGGTCAGGGGTGGCCGGCCACGGCGGCG
>JANAVB010026199.1:25174882-25534869 GCA_029216955.1 Iris pallida | reverse complement strand
GTTATAGTCCGGTTTGAAAAAGAATGTCTAGCTCTTACGTTCGCTGTTCAAAGACAAGGCATTACATAATTGGACAAACTATTCATGTCATTTCCCGAGTTAATCTTCTTCGGGTACTCATGAAAAAGCCTAGCACACTCAACTCTCAGCTTGCTACATGGGCCATCTTGCTAGCCCAATATGACATGGTGTGTTCCTCAAAAGTCTGTCAAAGGTCAAGTATTGGCAGATTTCCTGGCGGCTCATCCTGTACCAGAAACATCCAAGCTTTACGATGAAATTCCAGATGAGACATTGGAAGTCAATATGATCTCTGAAGAATTTCCAACCTGGCGTCTATTCTTCGATGGTACATCCAAGGTCGAACTAAATGGTGCCATTGTAGCAGGAGTCGAGTTGTCCTCGTTTCTCCAGACGGATCAACTATTCAAAGAGCTTACTCTCTAAATGAATCCTGCTCCAATAATGTAGCAGAATACAATGCTCTACTCATCGGCCTTCAGTTAGCCAAACAACTTGACGTTGAATATCTCGAAGTCTACGGTGACTCTAAATTGGTTGTCAATCAAGTTAGGGGAACCTATGAAGTTCGACATCAAGATCTGGTACCTTATTTTGAAGCAGCAATCAACATGGTTACACATTCAAAGCTTTCTTCATTGAATATGTACGCCGAGCTTACAATACTGAAGCAGATGCTTTGGCCAATCTTGCAGCAGTCTTAGCCATTCCTATCAGAAGACAACAAGTGTGGTTATCTCTAATCGAGAATTGTTTTGTATCGAAAACAATCGTAACATCGAGTTCAATAATCTTGCTGAAGTTAATGTTATCAATGAAGATTGGGGAACTCCTTTCATCGACTTCGTGGTTCATGACATACTCCCCGAAGATCCTAAGGAGGCTACGAGTATCCGACGACGATCTCTCCGATTCTACTACAATCAAACCACTAAGACTCTCTATCGACGGACTTATGACGGTCTTCTTCTACGCTGTCTTGCTGGTGATGAAGCAAAATAAGTATTACGTGAAGCTCACGACGGTGTCTGTGGAGCACATCAACCCGGTCCTAAGCTACAGGATCGTATTCGATGCATGGGTTACTACTGGCCCTCTATGGTATCAGATGCCATTGAATATGCAAGAAAATGTCGAGCCTGTCAAATTCATGCAGATTTTATTCATCAACCGTCGGAATTTCTACATCCGACAGCCGCTTCTTGGCCTTTCGAAGCTTGGGGCAAGGACATCATAGGTCCTATCAATCCTCCTTCTTCTAGAGGACATCGGTTCATACTAGCAATAACCGATTACTTCTCCAAATGGGCTGAAGCTATACCTTTGGCTGAAGTTAAGACCAGTAGCGTCATCAACTTTGTCAACACCATGTCATCTATCGATTTGGTGTACCTCGAAGAATCATCCACAACAACGGACCGTAATTTATCAGCCAGAAATTCACAAGATTCTGTGATGATCACCGAATTGACAATGTTGCTTCGACAGCTTACAATCCTGCTGCTAATGGATTAGCTGAAGCTTTCAATAAAACCATTATCAAGCTCCTAAAAAAGTTTGTATCCACTAACAAACGGAACTGGAGTGAAAAGCTCGGTGAGTGTTTATGGGCCTATCGAACTACGGTCCGCAACCCTACAGGCTTTACACCTTTTTCTTTGGTGTATGGCTGTGAAGCAGTTCTTCCTCTGGAACTTCAAATTCCTTCTTTAAGGATTGCCATTGCTAACGAGCTCACTACAGAGAATAATGACCTTCTTCGACTTCAAGAATTGGAGGCACTCGACGAGAAGCGGTTAATGGCTCAGCAACATATTGAGTTATATCGAGCCCGCATCTCGAAGACTTTCAACTGCAAAGTTAAAGTTAGAGCCTTTCAACAAGGAGAACTTGTTCTAACAGTCAGACGTCCTATGACTATGACTCACATGAGCAAAGGCAAATTTGATGCGAAGTGGGAAGGTCCCTATGTTGTAAGCAAAGTTTTCTCAAATGGGGCCTATCAACTCTCAGAGCTCGACGGTCGAATTGCAATGATGCCTATCAATGGCAAATTTCTTAAAAGTACTATATATAAATATAAATGCTTGTAAATCATCAGACAAGTCCAAGTTCATAAATAAAATTTTATTCCATCATGAATGATAGTACATGATATTAAGGGAGATCACTATCATCCTTCTTAACATTGGGATGCGGACCACTGCCGTCCTTCTCAAAGATACGGTCAGCAAAAGAGCCAAGAATCTCTTTGCTGGAGCCCACGAGGAACTTGCAAGCAACCAGTCTCATGGCCTCTTCTTCTTCAGTCTTTCCTGGTTCAAACAGAAAGTCCATAATATCTCAGGGTGGTTTTGGTGCAGACGAACCTTCGTCCGCCTCTGTCTGCTTTGGCTGAACCAGTTCGACCGGACGTTCTTCAACGCCTTCTTCAGCCTTCGGGGCGAGTTCAGTCTTCTTGGGTGCATCTCTAGACGACATTTTTATGTTAAAAAAAGTGGAAGTGCTCCTTTCTGCTAAATTTATGTTCTATTTATAGGCAGAGATTCTCCAAATAACGAAGCGACATATTCATCCGACGGTTCATCCGTTCATTCACATCCACCTGACGGTTCACCCGTTCATTTATTATCACCCGACGGTTCATCCATTCATATTCATTCGACGGTTCATCCGTTCATTCACATCCACCTGACGGTTCACCCGTTCATTTATTATCACCTGATGGTTCATCCGTTCATATTCATCCAACAGTTCATCTGTTCATTCACATCCACCTGACAGTTCCCCGTTCATTTATTATCACCCGACGGTTCATCCGTTCACATTCATCCGACAGTTCGCCCGTTCATTCACATTTACCTGACGGTTCACCCGTTCATTAATCATCATTTGACGGTTCATCCGTTCATTCATTACCACCTGACGGTTTGTCCGTTCATTCCACCATTTCGACGATTTACCCGTTCCTTATGACGATTTATTTCGTTCACCCCTTTTTGACGATTCATTTTCGTTTATTTAATCATTCACATCAGTAACTTATCATCCTTGATTAAGTTATCTATTAAAATAATAATATTGATATATTCTGCCACGTCCATATTACCTCTGAGCAGATATAATGAATATAATTATTTTCCTACAAAATCATTAAGAAATATATCATGTCTTGTACCTCTGAATATATTTTCTATCTCTATTATTTATATCTGAACAAGATATGCAACAAATAATGGAGCCACAGCAAAAATGTCTTTTATTAATCAAAATATGAGACATTACAAAAACACATGTACTACAAAAGACATAAAGATACAAAATGTTCTACTAAGACGGAGGTGTTATCAGACTAGCAATCTGCTGCTTTAGAGTCTGCAGCCGTTCTTCACGAGTGGATCACCCTCCTTCTGGCCTCTTCCATCCCGGTTTCTTCATTGAAAGCAGGCATGGCCACCATTCGACGAGTAATCTCAGCATTATGAGCTGCCACGTACTCATCCCTCTCCTGAATCAGAGCATTGAATTGTTGGACTGCAACCTGATGATCAGCAACTTACTATCTTCTAACTCCTTCTGAGACGAGCAATCTCTGCCCTCAGCTCAGCAGCTCTCTTCTCTTTTCTCTCAGCCATCAAGGTCACTGATTCTAGCTTGGATTGATACTCAGCAGATTTTGCAGAGAAAGCTTCCAAAAGGTTCTGGAGATTGACCCTTTCAATGTCAACTGCCTGAGCCAGTTGTTCGAATTCTGCCTGCACTAGAGACTCCACGTCTCCTTGGTTGAGCTCTTTATAGTTTTTGATGGAAATCTCTAGCTCATTCAAAATATGATCCAGGAAAGTGGCCTGAGCCTCGTCACCTTTTCTCTGATAGCCCTTACTAAAGAGAGGTTGGACCTCTAACCATAAAGAAATCAGTACCCTCTTTTTCTATCATTCTATTTACTAGAGGTCCCAAAGATTCAAAAAAGCATCTGGTAAATGACTGGATCACAAGATTATTAATCGCTATAGCACCAGGAGTTGCAGCTACTCCTGTTGATGACGAGGCCTCAGGATGTTCAATCTCTCCGCGTTTGGACAGTAGGCTCTTTGAACAAAGGAGCCAAAGTGGAGCTAGTTGCCCCTCCTGGTTGTTCCTCTGCAAAAGTAAAAATTGTCATTTTGCCTGTTGTTTGCTATTGTCTAAGATGATTGAAGATGTAAACTGTCTTACCATGGTTGAATCCAGCAATGAGCCTATCATCTGCTAGAATAGACTCTAGCCGAGCAGAAGTAGCTTCAGCCATAACAGCTTGGCTACTGCCCGCTTCAGAACCACAAGATAAATGATGACTGCTACTACAATCACCGTCGTTATAGGCACTATGTCCGTGCACGTCAGAGGTGCTAGAGGAGTCTCAAGATCTGCGAAATACAAATAAAGACGTTAGCTATCAATCTATTTAATAGGAGATTGCTAATTTCATTTTATACCTTGAGGATCAGTGGCGGGAGTTTCTTCGGAGCTTCTTCATCTGCTGCTTTTTTTTCTGGAGATGTTCTACCTCAACTTCCTTTTAGGATCTAAGGTATCATCGACAGCATTAGGAGATATATGCACTTCATCATCCCTTTCAAGATCTTGCATATATTCATCAATATTCTCGGACGAAGAGCTCTCCTCATCTTCACTTTCTTCTGGTACATTCCCGCTGGCAGTTGCAGCTTGGTCACCATAGTCCTCCAGCGGGCTGTAGCTGCAATCTTCTAGAGCCGCAATCACTTCACGATCTTCCTCTTCACGGAGGGTCCTAGGAGTAGGAGGAAGTTGAGTCGTCTCCGCAGCAGGTAAAGAGATCGTACAACATCTTGCTCTTCCTCCATGATACTTCCTCTGGGCTCTTCGGCCTCAGTTCTCGGATCAGGATCTTTCCTCTGCTCGATCTCTTCCCTATGTTCTGGATTAGGAGTCTTATTCCTAGGCTCTGAAATAGGAGTGGGAGATGGCAAAGTGAATCCCCGCAGCATCCACTACCATTGAAGACGGGGCTCGTCTAGAAGGAGAGGCCATTCGATTTCTTCTTTGGGCCAGCTTCTTTCTTTTCAGAGGCCTCTCAGGGCTCTCTATATTTACAGTCTCGACTTGTCTTTGGACAGAGGTCGGTGTGGTAGCCTCTTCTTGCTGAATTGTCTCGGCCAGCTGCCGAGATTGAGATCTAGTGGTAATCTTTTCAGAAGAATGATCTAAGATCAATTTTTCTTTGCTGCCGGAGCAGGAGGCTCCTCTCTTCTCCTCTTCTTGGCTGGAGATTTAGCCACCTTCAAAGATACGTAGTGGCGTTAACCTCTTGAGGGAACATAACGTCCCTTGAAGCTTCCAAGGGCATCTACTGGCTCATGTACTTCATCATTTCCTGAGCGACATGACGACTCCTCCCCTCTTCAATCTTGTTGAAGACGCAAGCTATCTGCGAGATTGAAATTCTCAGCAAAGGTGTTCGAAGATGTATAGAATACTGAGTATGTAAATAGCATCCGAGGGCCATGATTGCTATTTACTGGCATCGAGAATGTTACTTTCGTATCTCGAGCATTATAATAAGCCCATGCTCGGGCCCCATCTATCAAAAAACCCTTTCCTTGAAGGCACGTGATAGCATTTCCCACATGGAATTGGTCGTACCCGAACTGCCGAGCAAATCTGGGGAGATATGGCTCTAAATAACACTCTTCTTCGAACCGATACACCAAATGGGACGGTCGAATTGTCTTCAACCACTCAAAAGCTGCACGGCTCAAAGGTTGCATCTTCGAGTCAATCATATTTGTCGATTTGTTCATATCCAGCAGGAGGAGGAGTGCAACAAAGTTCCATCCTTTGCTCAGGTTCAGAGCATATCTACAATCTCTCAGAGCAGTGAATTTCCACTTACTATGAGAGTATCTCCGCAAAAAGCTGCCGTCGACCGGTCCCATGCCGGGGTCCATCAAAGTAGGATGGTGAAGGAGCAACCACCCAAATAGATATGTATACGGTAATTCCAACCGAGGAAATTCTTTTCACCCTTAGATTTCAGCATCAATCGACGTACAGACGAAGACCGGCATTCAACTTACAAGTCATCGCTGACAAAAGATCCATCTTATAGCCGAAGACTAATCTAACGGCGGCAAAAAGAACACCGATGGAAGCGGTCTACGGCACTGGATCCCGGGACTACAAACCGACGGAGCCAATACGTCAGAAACCCTGCTAATTGGGCTTCTTTTGACATAATCTATACCTACTCTCAAATAACTCTCGAGAGTATCTCCTTTCTTTAAAGGAGGACATTGATGATCATCCTTCATCTCTTCATCAAAATTGCCACTTTCTTCCATCAACTTCATCACTTCTGTGTTGCTCAATGGCTTAAAGAAGTCAGGATAGCATCTATCATGTTCCTTAGTCTTCGATTCTTTAATGTGGTTAAGGAACAGATAAGGTAACCATTTTGAGGAATAGCAGGTATTTGATGTAGCACTTTTGTAGAACAGAGAACAGATTTTATAATGACATAGCAGTTCCTCGAAGACTGCTACCATTTCTGCGTTCTCTTTCCGGAGTCTGTCCAATTCATCATTGGTTGGGACAAATTCTTCATATGGGGCATCTCCCATTGGCAAGTAAGAGATGTACTGCATCTCATGAAGTGCAAACCCGATTTCTCCGCCAGGAGTCATGAAGTCCCTGTTCTGTAATTGTACCTTTCTGCTAGAGCCAAGAACAGATGCGGGTTGGGAGCAAAACCATAGACAGTGGCATGCACTGCTTGGTACAAGTTGATTTGCTGAAGTTTGTTTTCAAACTTGGTCAGAATCCAGTTTGCTATGCAGTTCCATCTCTTAAAATCTGGATTCACCAATCCAGTTAATCTGATGTCCTGCTCAGGATACCTTCCTTCGACCTTCGCAAACTCATTTGCGAATATTGGAGTTCTGACAGGCAATAACAAGGAAGATTCTCCGACGGAATACAACCGGGTTTCAAACCTCTTAACAAGACACTGTACCGTTCTGAAGAACTGTAAAACATGTCCTTCTTGTTCGGCCCCTTCTTCACAAAAATCCTTCCTGGACGAGCATCTTGGAAAGGTGTAAGGTTCCATTCCATCTTCCTCGGATAGCTCGTATGAGCATACCGGGATAAGGGGAGGCAGCGGAAAACATCTGGTATCGAGAATGACCTATCCGTCTGATGGACAATCCTTTCTTCCATCCTTGGTCTCGGTTGAGAACTTTTCTCAAAAGCTTCGCCGAACAGGAATAATGGCTTCTTGTGTATGACAGCTTCTGCTGATTCCAGAGGTTGTCCATTCATCAAACATTGCAGTGTCTCATTATCTTGGGATATCAAAATAGCCTGACGGGAGGTTGGCAGATCATATTGAGGATAGTGCACATGAGATAAGTCTTCTTTGTATTCTGACTCTGAAAGAGTTCCTACAAAGTCCTCATATCCGAGATCTTCTCTAGTATTAACTGCATCAGATAGAGAAAACAAAAATTCAGTACAAGTCAAGTCAAAAATTTTGTCATCAGATTGCGCAACATCAGATTGCGCAATATCAGATTGCACAATAATCCGATTGCGCAAACAAACAGTCATCAGTTTGCGCTGACAGTCTCGCGCAAATCAGCAAGTTGTGCTGACTTTTGTCAGCGCAGTTCAACCGATTGCGCAGAATGTCGTCCTTCATAAAAATAAAGAATGAACTGATTTGTGCAACCAGAACCCTAACGTGGCGCGGTATGATCACATCTCTAAAAAGAGATGGATTCTGAAGAACAGTGAGATCAAAACCCTAAAAAGAGTTTGATTTGGTCTTCTACCTATCAGCGCTGGATGAGCAGTTTCGTGACGAGAAGCACGTCGCGCAGCCCTAGCCGATGACTCGGCAGGGGCTTTTCCCTTGGCAGCGGCGGAGGATCGTCGGGGAGCCATCGAGATCGTCGGAGAAGAAAGGAAGAAAGAGCTCGAAAATTTTTCTCTCAAGTGCACGAAGAAAGCAAGTAAAGAACACTTCAAAGGAATTGAAGAGTTATTTATAGTTTTTCAAATCGAAACGGCCGCCTTAGATTGCGCCTGAAAATGTGGATATTTCCTCAGATTACGCAGACAGCTCACTACATGCGCAAATTGATTTCAATTTCAAAAATTCAAAGTATTTTGAAATTTTGAATAAATTCAACTTTCGAAAACTTGAAGGGGGTCTTGTAGGTCCTAAAAAATCAAGTTGTACACATCAACAAAGTCATGAAGATCAAGAAATGAATCTTTCAAATGAACTGCGCAGACATCAGTTTGCGCAGCAAACAGATTGCGCATACTAGATTGCGCACACTCCCAAGCGCGCAGGCTGACGTGGCAGATCATCATTATTACCTGACACAAATCAAATCTTCTGACAGCTGACAACACGAAGAACAAGGCGACCATTCGTTTAATCGTGCAGCACGGCGCTCGAGGACAGCTGGCAGCGCAATCCATGTTGGCGCAATTCATGTTGGCACGATCCATGTTGGCGCAATCCATTCCTGCGCAGTCCAAATCTGCATAATCTAAAGCTAGCGCAATTCAGTGTGCGCATTCTATCAACACAAATGGCAAAATATACGTAGCATTTATGCCATCAATTGCTCATTACGTGGCAACCGTCTATGCACGATCATGCGCATTTCAATTAAATGATGCCATGTGTCCAAGACAGTTGGCCCATGATCCAGCAACTGCCTGCACAGTCCATTGTTGCGCAATCCAACTGCTGCGCAATCTATCTTGCGCAGTCCAGAATAACTAAAAGTTAGTTATTTTTCAGAACTCTATAAATAGAGTTTCAAGTCTTCATTCAGGGATCAGAGATCAGAGATCAGATTATAGAGAGATCAGACTTCAAAGTTCAGAGAGTTCAGGAGTTCTTGCCCAAGTGCTGCTGCATTCTTCCGAGGCTTTTGCCTTCAACTTCCGAGGCTTTTTGCCTTCAATTCCAGAGTTGTTTTCAACTTCAGAGGCTCCGTCTTCAAAGTTTACATCGTCCAAGGGATAAAGCAATCGTCATCTAG
The DNA here is from genome assembly GCA_029216955.1 of Iris pallida. NCBI lineage: Eukaryota > Viridiplantae > Streptophyta > Magnoliopsida > Asparagales > Iridaceae > Iris > Iris pallida. The sequence goes on along the minus strand of JANAVB010026199.1, from coordinate 25,525,762 downwards.
ATTGGATTCCTACAGTTGTACCATTCCCAGAATTCAAATTGTAATCTTTTACAAAGTTTGTATCAATAAAGTTTTACACTTTTGTTTTTGCAAACAACGTGTAGGCAACTCTAGAGGGGGGGTGAATAGAGTTTGTGTCGATAATCACCAAATAAAAAATTTAACTCTATTCAAGTCCAACCAACAGAAAGTTAATCAGAGTATAAATGCAGAAGTAAATAAAGATCAGAAGAGCATATGCAAACACAGCGATATAACCTGGTTTCCCTCATGGAGGACTAGTCTTGGCCTGAGAACTCTAGCTCAGGATTAAAATTCACTATTTATGAAATAGCTTAAAACCACGTGCCTTTACTCAGAAGAGGATGTCAACTTCTTACAGATTCACAGATGGCGAAACTTGGAATTGTCTAAGTGACTTCTTTTGAAACTTTTACACACAAACTTTTAGCTGACTCGCACTGAGCACCTTTGGGGCTTGGAAAGTTTTGTGGCTAGTAGATAAGAAGAGTAAGGCTTGGAGAGATGACCTCTCCAATTTACCTGACTCGCACTGAGCACCTTTTTCAATTTGCCTACAATTGATCATATTTTTTGAAGAGTAAAGCCCTCTCCAACTAAGAGAGATGACCCAAAACCACCATGTAGGAATAAAAAACTACTTTTGAGCTAAAGGGAGGTGATTTTATTATCTTATAAATTAAATATAAAGAACTAATTATAAAGACAAAAGTGACCAAATATTAAGCTTGATCATGAAGAAAAAATAATAATAAAGACAAAAGTGACTAGCTAGCTAGTAAGCTTGATTATCAACAAACTAAATAAACCTATTTTATTTTCTGTACTCTTTCACAAGTTGTAACTTAGTGAAAGCAGTGTAGCTTGGAGAGTTGAAAAGAAAGAAACTGATTATCTGGGGAGACATCAAAACCGAAGAAATGCCGAAGGAATAAGAGAGATCATCTCATTGAAGCACGCTCGAAAATTGAAAAAATCTCAGAAGAAGCAGAAAGAAAGTTGGGGCTTAGAAAAGAAAACAAAAATCCTGAAATAAGTTAACAGATAGTCGAGCTTCACAAATAAAGGAATCTAGGAAAAATATCCAAGATAGAGATCGAAGAGTCTGAGTTCGACCTAAAGAGTTGTGCAGGGCACGAGCGCACGAAGATGCTAGATCAACCAAGAGAGGATGAAATAAAGGGTCATCATGCAAATGATAGTGATGCCAAGGAATCTTGGGGGACAATATCCAAAGGGAGATTGAAGAGTCTGAGCACGACCTAAAGGGTTATATAGGGCACGAGTGCACGAAGATGCTAGATCAACCAAGAGAGGATGAAATAAAGGGTCATCGTGCAAATGATAGTGATGCCAATAAGCTATACCAAGAAATGAAATGGGTGTCCCTAAGGCACTAGCCTAGTGGTAGTGTGGGGGACCGCCCGAGCACAGGTCTCGGGTTCGAATCCTCTCTTGGGCGGTTGGGTGGCTTTGAGCCATGGTCCAACTTGGAGAAAAGACGCCTCAAAAAAAATGGGTAGAGTTCAACACTCCCCTCAAGTTGGACATGTAAGAAAGCTTGGAAATGACTTATGAAATAAAGAGTGATTCCAAATGTATATATAGCAATGTGCGACTAATTTATGGAAAGGGAGGGATGACAAATATATACGACTAGTGTTGGTTTTTTTGCTTGTTGGTCTTTTGCTTTAGAAACTGGAAAGATAGTCCCACATTGGAAAAACCAAATGGATGGTATCTCTATATAAAGCCTTGCTTGTGTTGAGACATCACATGAAGTGTGAAGAGGCACATGGATGCCATGTGGGGGCATTTTTCTAATGGAAAGAAGGCTAAACCAACAAAGAAGCATTAATGCTTTTTGTCATGCTCATGGGATAATTCTCTTATGGAGCTAAGCCCCAAAGGGGCTTAGCAACTCGGACTCGGGATCGGGCTCAAGGGCATAAAGTGGCATTTTGTTAGCGTACTTTGCACTTAGCACGTCAGCATTGGCGCAAGGCGCATTGGCGCAAGGCGCATTGTGCGCAGTTGATGCGCTCGAGCGCAAGTCGCAGCGCAGGTGCTGTGGGGCAACGACACGCAGGTGCTGCGGGACTGCAGCACGTAGGCGCTGGGCACTGAGCGCGCAGGTGCTACGGGGCTACGGCACGCAGGTGCTGGGCACTAATCGTACAGGTGCTGCGGGCTACTGCAGGCTTCACAGCTACGCGTACAGGTTGACGGGCTGAGTGGCTATGGGCACTACAACAAATATGGCCTACAATAGCATGCGCTGAATGCTATAGGAAGCTTTTTATAGCGTATTTCGTCTGCTATAATTGCCCCCGCTATAGTATGTGAACGCTATAACATTATAGCGTTCTTGAATGTTATAGATGGATTGCAGCGTTCATGAATGCTGTGGATGGTTTATAGCGTTCGTGAATGCTGTAGATGGATTATAGCGTTCATGAATGTTGTGGATGGTCTATAGCATTTTTGAATATTGTTGATGAATGATAGCATTCATGAATGCTGTAGAAGGTTTATAGCGTTCTTTAATGTTGTTGATTTATTATAGCGTTTCTGAATAACCTATTTTGTATCACATACAATTAACTTGTGCATCACATACAATTAACCTATGCATCACATACAATTAACCATATAAAAATTTATGTTAAATCACAATTTTAATTTCAATAATTTCAATCGCAACTTCCATTTCGATCAATCAAGATATAGAAAAGGTTTGCCAAAATAAATAAATTCATACATTTTTCTTTAAAACATTCAAGATGTACAAAAAGTTATACCCCTAAACTGATCGAAATAGTAGTCCAAAATAAAATTTTCATGTAAAGAGAATCCAAGATGTACAAAATGTTTGTAACCTAACTCTAGTCCAAAATTCTACTAAACCATTCCATTTTCATACAAAATGACTGTAGGCCAAAATGCAGCTCGATCGACTCTTTCCTTCTAGCTTATATCCACAACCATCAAAAATTTACATGCCAACCTACACAAAATTGAGAAGAAAACACATTAGCATTGTTATATAAATAAGTTCACACAAGAGAAAAGAGTGTAATCTTAGATGTCAGTCCAATTAACTTTAGAATAATTGTAACTGAAGACACAATTGCAGGAAAAGAGGAAAAAAAATACACATGGGCATTTGAAGTGAAAAAAGAATACACATGCAGCAATTAGCGGTCTTCAGGATCAACTGTCAATTACTGAATGGCACATTAGCAGATATTTGCATCCTCGAAAAAATTGCTCAACGAGTGAACATTGCAGAAAAAAGGCCTTAGTTTCTCCTCCAAACCAATTGCCTTCATATACAGCACGTGTCTCAATATCAAAATTGACATTATGAAATGGCACTGTAAACAGTTGTCTACTATATAAAAATAATATTGTCTACGGTATCTCTCTATCCTTTGATGTTCATATAATTAGCAAAAAAAATATGACTTCCCATTCTCCAGAATTCAAAAGCCTAATTCTTTACAATGAGAGGATTAAGGGTAGTAAACATTTGTCCCCGAGGCATATAATTAAAAAAATGTTGTATGAGTTTGTAAATTATGAATATTTTAGACCTAAATGTCCCTTTACAAGATTCACATTTATTACAAAAAATTGGCCTAAATCTTATCAAGCTCTCCAAACTCATCTTCTCCTTTGTATAATTATATAAGTAACAAATATAATTAAGTAAATAATTTTCTATTAGAATTTGGGAGTTAATTCAAGTTAAAACTTTGATTCGACTTAAAAAAATTAGTTAATTGGGCCCATGCATGATTAGCCATCTATCTAACAAGTGGAGTATTGAGGTGGATAGAGGCTTAAAGAGGATTTTCCTGTTACATTACAATTACATTGGGAGGAAGCAAAAGCATAAACATGAAACTGAACCCCCTCCCCCCTCTTGTTTGTGATAAGCTAAGTATTATTATGAAGAGTTCATATAATATGACTGACTGCCTACATGAATCTCTTGTAGTTGCAAGATAACCAAATTTGATGTGAATGTTTTCAAGCAAATTTGATGTGAATGTTTTCAAGCTGACTAAATTCTGCACATGGATGCCCCAAGCTAGCTACATTAGTTTATTATCATTCCTTACTTACTAGGCATAGTATATGTCTATGCATAGTGTGGATCAAAGCTTAAAAACGTATGATAGATACATGTCGTACTATCTATATCTATTGCAAGATGTGTTTCGTACCTCACAGGCTGACTACTATACCATTTTGATATTATCCATGGCATACATATAAAAGATCGACGTATCTTCATCGCACAAGAATGAGTATAGAATTGTGATAATAATATTACCTTAACTAGTATATGATCAAACCTTGACATAAGATAAACCATGATATAAAAGCAAAAGCATACCCCCACCAAGATTCAGATGCCACACAAAATGAACTGTAGGCCAAAATGCATCTCAATGGATATGACTAAGTCTTTTAAACTGTATCAACCTTCAGCCCACATAATGATCTACCTTAGCTGCTGCCAAACCAACCTGCATTTCCAAGACAGCCCAAACAATCTGTAGGAAGGATCCCACACGATTCAGGTGTCACGTACCAAAATATTAGTCTTTTCGTCAGTTTTCAAGCATGTATGGTAGCGTTCATAATTTAATGCATAACTATACAGATGGCTCTACTTTTTGCTAATCCTTACTTCAAACCCAAGCTTAATTAATTTGGTTCTCCTTTCCTGGTGCATGTGCTTTATTATTTAAATAGTTTGCATCCATATATAAGTTTTTACAGGTCTGAATAACTATAATGCATATCATATATATCAGTCAAAGAAGAGAAGAAAAATAATATGAGAATGCTATATATATGGAGGAATATTGATGCATAGTTACACATGTTAACATTTGCTCATATTAGAGTTTCCATCTCATATGTAGAAATTTCAGGTCTAAACTTGCTTGCAATTACAAGTCTTTAGTTAGAATATTATGTTTGTGATGTTTCCTTCTTAACTACTGCAGAGAAATGCTGAGATTAAGATGGAGAACTTGGAAACCAAAGTTATTAATTGAAGAATGTTGTCAGTACAGTCTCAATTTCCATTCACATTTGAGATAGCACAATGTCTCATTTTCTATTCAATAAATGTGTACATAGTTCTTTGTCATCTTTGTAAAGAAAATAACCACCAGCTACATTCTCTTCGAGTTTCCTTCCGTTATTAAACTGTTTCAACCTTCAGCCTACACATGCATCTCATATATATTGGCCTATATAAATAGTATATTTATACATGTTTGGTCAGTCGAGCTGCTGTTATTATTAAAATGTCATTTAAGATACCAATTATAGAGTTGTACAAAAGAATTTGAGTAATACTTGAAAATATATATAGACTATTGAATGTTGCTTGAAATTTTTTAGGGATTTGTCTATAGGCGGACAAATACCCGATTTCCAGCAGAACAAATATTACCTCCCCAAAACTTGTAGCTATGAATATAGTAGATGGATTTGGAAGCTAATAGTATAAGTAAACTTGTAACTTGTCATCACCAATACTATATATCAGAAATAATAATTATATAGAATAATAAGATTAAAGTGACGTTGAATACCCTGATTAAGAAGAATCTCGTCCACCTCCTTCCCAATATTTGACCAAACACAACGCATAAAAGAAAACATCAGCAACAAATTACTTGCCAATGGCATAAATACACCTTATCACTGTTGAATTTCAATCAAATCTAGTCGCGTTTCGCCGATACCGTATCTAAAATCACTCAAATTAGACATAAGTAAAGCTAAATTCAAAGTTAAATCGCCAAAAAAATCGATAAACTTATCACTAGATGAAAAGCTCACGTTGTTAAGAAGAACAAAGCTAGGTTTTCATTCTTCAACTTCTCCTTGTAGTGATCATCATCTGCTGCATAGCCATCCTAATAAAGAAAAATCAACCCAAGTGATCAATCAAATAGCTCAATAACTCTAAAAGCAACGAAATTTAGTCCAAATTTTGAGTAATTTCTACCTGATCGACAACTTTGAAGACGGCCTTGCCCTACCTCACCTTCGCCTCCTCCGCGAGCGCCTAAACAGAAAAGGAACCTAAAGTCGAAGTCAAGAATGAGTTCCGAATCTAAACGACAGAAGGAGCCCTAAACCTGATCCCCACCTTGGCGAACCCCTTAGCGGTGCCGATCTGTGTGCCAAAGAACACTGTGACCTTCTTCCTTTCGTCTTCGACCTCTGGATCTTTCACCTTCGACGCGATCAGCAGCTTCAGCGACTCAATCAAATGGGTTGTCTTCCCGGACGAGGAGCGGTGCACAAGGAAGAAGGAGGCAAGTTTGAGCATGACGACGGAGGTGGTGATATGGAACAGGAGTTGTCGATTATCGACGGTTACGATGGCCTCCGGTGGGATCCCTTCGGTGCCGAGCTTGCCGGTGAGTGTCGCTGTCATGAGGTCGAACGGTCGAAGTAGGGTTTCTTACGGATCGGAGGAGAGAGATTTGGAGGAAGATAAATTTTTGACATGGTGAAGGTAACATAATGTGAGAGAGAGGAGGGTCTGTGTGAGAGAGAGATAAAGGGAGAGAGAGGGAGCTGAATCGTGAGAAAAAGAGAGAAGGAAATAAGAAGGGGGTTTTCGTGAACCCAAATAAAATGAGCGGGCTGATCCGGGAAGAGGGATTTAGAAATTTGGGAGGGACTTCTTGATTTGGTAGGGACTTCTTGATTTGGGAGGAGGGATTTAGAAATTTGAAGGAAAATTTTGGAATATGTTGCCTATTGAAATTTTTTTCATTACTAATCTTATTTTTTTTAAAATAGATGAATGTTATATATTCTACAACATTCAAAAAATGCTATAGATTCATATTTTTAGAACACTGCAGAAAAAACGTTATTGTTGATAATATTCTATAGCGGGGACACTTGAACGCTATAGAAAAACTGCTATTGTTGGCCCTATTTGTTGTAGTGGGGGCACAGATGGCGAATGATGTGGCTGATTGGAAGATTTAAGCAGTTATGGAAAGATTAAGTTATTGATCAGATCCGATCTTTGTGGGATTTGAATTTAATTCATTCAAATCTTTCCATAATTCGCTTCTATCTTTTCACAATCAGTTACGGTCAGGATTAGGATTAGGGTTTTAGCATTTCTCTATAATACTCTCTTCGTGCCTTCATTAAGTACTTACGCCAAAAATAAAGAGACGAAGAGAGAAGTGCTGCCGTCGCCATTGAAGTCCAAAGGAGTTCTTTGAGTTCGTAAAGGAGGTGGCAGCGAGCGTTCCAGAAGTTCTTTCGAACTTGCTGGTTCCTGTGAGCATATCGCAATCGGGCAAATCTTGCTTTGAGCAATGGTGATCTTTATCACCCCAGCAAAGTTGTTGCATCAACTCCGATTGAGAGCGATTATTCATATTGTTGAGTCAACTCTGGTTGAGACCGATCATTCTTCTCGTTGCATCAACTTCGGTTGAGAACGAGTATTCATCTCTCTCTTAGGAGAACAAATTTTTTATCTCTCTGGAAATAAGAGTTCGAGATTTCTATTTTCCATCATAAGATCTGTTTCGGGAACAACAATCTCAAAGCAAGATTCAGATCTGATGGAGAACAACCGTGCACAACTTCTCGACACAAGTTTTAAACTTAAGAAGTTTGACGGGGAGCACTTTAACGTCTGGAAGAGAAAGGTCAGTCTCAATCTTCAACTCATGGGCGTCGACTATGTGTTGACAGATCCTCAGCCTTTGATTCCAGAGAGTGAAAATGCTCGAAGGGTTACTGAAACCACGGATTTGCAGTCGAAGTGGAGGCGGGATAACAACCTCCATAAGTTGTTGTCCAGAACTCCATGGAGGACTCTTTGGCAGAGTCATACAGCAAGACGGTCAATACAAAGGACGTCTGGGAGTCTGTAGAGAATCTCTACAAGGCAGATGAGAACAGAAATAAGATCTACGTGACCGAAAAGGTCTAGAGGATGCGGTTTGAGGACAACAAAACCAAGTTGTCTCAAGTCAAGAAATTCCTCAACTTACGTCAGAAGCTGGCGGATGACGGCATGCCCTTGGTCGATACTTTTGTTGTCAGGGGTATTATAGTAAAACCCTGATCCTAAATCCGTTAATTAAATTAGTAATTTCAAAAAATTTGTTTGGCATTTAAATTATATTAGTTAATAATAAGTTATTATTAATAGTAATATATCTAGTAGATTTACAAATTTTATTTTAGTTATTTCGGAATTATTGTTAATGGGTTGAGTTTTTGATTTGGATCCAAACCCAACCAATCGTCTTGAACCCAAACCTATTTTTTCCCAAACCCAAACTCAAAACCATTCTTTTAAAAAAAAAACTTAAACCCGGTTCCCCCCTAATCCCACGACCAGGCCCCCTTCCCATCTACTGCCTCTCCCCCTTTCTCTTTCCTACAAACACTACACTCCTTTTCTTTTCCTACAAATTCTCACAGCACTCTCTCCCTTTCTCTTTAAGAACACCACCACCACCACCTTTCCCACTACCCCCTCACTCTCAACTCCCTCATTTCCTCACCTCTCCTCTCTCCAGAGCACCCCAACCCCTTTCCCCGATCTCCGGAGCACCCGAGCTCCCGCGACCCAGACGGCCAACGCCGAACCTGACCTCCGGCAGTAGCTCCGGCGCCGGCCCCGATCTCTCCCGCGCGGCCCCCTCCAGCACACGAACCCCCACTCCGTCGGGCTCCACTACCGGACCCGCGCCCGCGCACCCTGGGCCGCCCGCCTCCGGCGACACTCCGACACCCGCGCCCCCGAGTTTCCTCAGCCGCCCCTCTCCCCGATCGGCGCACCCCGCGGCTACCCCCTCTCGGCCCTGCACTCCAGCAACCCGATCCCCTCCGGCCTCTGCGCGCTCGGCCGACCAGCGGCCTTCCGCAGGACCCCGAGCTATGGCGCCACCCCGCGAGTTCCTGGCCCCCTCTTCTGGACGCCGCCCTTTCTCCGGCGCTGTCCTGCAGCTGTGCCCTAGCCGTTCCCCTCTGTCCCGGTTCCCGCAAGCTTCCCGCTGATCCGAACAGCACTGTCCAGCACTGTCCGATCTCTCGATTCCATTGCTGTCCGTAATTATTTTCTATATTTTTTATCTGAGAGCTCTAACCGAGCAACCCAAGGTATAACTCCTTTGTCCCGTCCCATTTTTGGTAGTCAATGATGAGATTGGTCCCCGATTCCTTCCCGGGAATTCGGTTTTTAGGTGGACGACGTAGTTTCGGAGTTTCCGAAAAACATTCTGTTTTTAGTGGTGGCCCATGCAGGTCCTTCTCTCAACAACAACTTAGGAGAACATCTCTAGAACATTTAGAACACTAGAACATTAATTTGTCACAACATAGGACCGAATTATATTATAAATAAATATTTTTGGTTGTTATAGACTGGTAGGCTACCTTGCTTATGTTTGCTTCCTAAACCTTTCAGACTATGACTAGAGGAAAGACAACCCGTTCCAGTCCTGCTGATGACAAGGTGTTATCTCCTGATCACACCCCTCTTTCTCAGGCCCGTTCCAACCCTTCTCCTTTGCAGCTCATCAATTCCCCCTTTGCTGCACAAGTCCCCAGTACAGCTCATACTACAGCCGAACCTATTCCACCCACGACAATTTCACCATCTCCTGTTATGATAGTTACTCCTGTCGCCCCACCAGTACCAGCAGACACCTCCCAAATGGTTGCCCTATTTCAAGGAATCCTGGAGTCCCAGAAGGCCCAAGCCGAGGCCCAGCATGGACAGATTGATATCACGAGAGATATTATGAAGGATGTCAATGACGTAGCCTTGGCTATCTTAAACCGAGTTGGTGCGGAACCTCACCCTAGGAGGGATATCCCTAAATCTAGAAGATATTTGGGTCCCATCAAGTACTCTACTTCCCGACAGTCATGTCGTAAGAAGCTATTGGCTTGTGCCTACTGCAAGAGGCCTGGTCATCTAGCCAATAGTTGTCGCAAGAGATTGGGACAATGTTTGGCATGTGGATCCGCTGAACATCGGGTAAAGGACTGTCTTTTATCTTTCCATCGTACCAGAGCACCTATCCCAGCAACACCTGCTACGCCGCAACCTAGGGACTCTCTTCCTATCGAGTAGACCTTGCCTCCTACACCCACTGCAGAAAGGCATGATGCAGATTTGAGGATCATAGAAGAAGGTGAAGCAGTTGGAGACTGTTCGTACAAGAGCCAGAGCCATGAAGACTAGTACCTAGAACTGCTGAGTAGCATTATCTATTATTATAAGAAGTTGTAACAGGATGTCCTTAGAATAATCATGAGAGTCTTGCTGTAATTCTCCAATATGAATAAAATTCTTGGTTACACCTTATGGTAGATATCTTTTCCAAAGTCTTTCCCCTACGATACAATTTCTGAGGATTGTAATCTTAATGAGAAGGTATGTAAGGCGGTATTTATCAAGAATATATTGATGATTAAGAATTGGAAGAATAGAATTTTGGAATACCCAGATATTAGTTGGTACTTATAACAATTGGGAGTGATAATGACATAAGGAGTGAATTTTAACCTTAACCAGTTTAGGCCGACTGTATGATGGTATATGTTACTACATATTTTATTTCCTAGATTTTTGTATCTTTTAGCGTCCCATGATTTTCGGGAATTATCTCCTTCCCATATCTTTAACAGATTTTTAGCATCCCTTAGGATTTATGTTTTTTTTTGCTATTTATGGACCAATATTAAAACTTTTCAATCTCCTTCGTCAGCAAACCTTTTTTTTAAAAACTTCTCCACTAGTCGATCAAATCTTATTTCTCTATCTTTATTTGGAATCCAGACTCGTTCGCTATCTAGAGTTTCTAATTCTAATAAACCCTTATCTATCCGAGTACTTCTACGACTAGCGTATCCAACCATTCGCCTTAACCTCATTTTAATTGACTTTCTCGGAACTAATCCTGAACCAAATTCTTCTAGAACTATAAAAGCCTCAAGGTTAATTATTACCAAAAGAATTGGTTCAGTTTAGTTAGTTCATGATTTCCCTAAAAGATATTTTCAAAAATACTTTCAATACTGATTGTTATCTCCTAGGGTATTCCAAATAGTTTATTTTGATCCCCTCCACTCAACCTGAAGCCCTACTCTCTCTATGCAACTTCTTGATCAATTCAAGGCCTAGACAGTTTTTTTAAAACTCAATGCTTGAGTATCGTGAAGTACGAACGGTCAGAGAATTGATTCCATCCTATTATTAAATCTTCTTTAAATCATTGAAAACTTTTAAATTGATGAACCATTTCCTTGTTGGCTTTACTAAAACATTTTAACCTGACTTCCTTGAATCCATAAAGACATACTTCTTTTGTGTCAACCCTACTTACCCATCACATTCTCAAAACTTTCCTTGGATAAGAAATTATTTCTTCAAATAATTTTGGTAAACGTCTATATCCTTTAAGTGATTTGTCGAAAATATTCTCATTGGCTTCTTCAACTCAATTCAAAGCTCTGATTCTTCTACCTTATCCTGTGTCCAACTTAATTAGTTATACTCAAGTTTGATCAATTTCTTCAAAATCAAATCTTTTAAATCTCAAGAGCTACTGGAACACATATTTTTCCTGATAAATTTTCTTGAAACCAGAAGAACATACATCAACATCTTTTCCTATCATGACTAGAACCTTAGAACTCGTTTGAATTTTTTCGGAAACTCCTTTGAATTCTTATGGACAAAGTTTGGGAAAATATTCCGTGATCTAATATGACTTCGCACATTGCGTTATAGTCAATTGTCTGAATTATGGAAACTGCGAGTTTACTGCAGCCAATTGCGCACTGGCGAGGCAAAAGACTCTAAAGTTGAAGTAATTTCAGGTGTTCATAGGTTCCCGGATATTATCGTGGCTATGTCCTAAATGCACCATATTGATCTTCTATGTTGCTTAGCCATGAAATGGATAAAGTTGACAGACTACTCGGTAACCTAAAATTATTCAAGTTATTGGGTCAAAAATTCACTGCAGTCAGGTGCACTCTGGCGAGGCATGAATTTGAGACAAAATGACTTCAAACATATTTGGTTCCCGAATATTATTCAGACTATATTCATACCATAGTTGTCTTTTGCACCATCAAATCATTATAACTTTTTCCTGATTAGAGGATTTACATTTCTAGCGGTTGTCTCCATTTCCAGAAATCTCTTATCACAACCAGAAAGAAAAGATTCCCTACAAAATTCTACTTGATCTTCCTTAAAACTTATTAGGACCATATCAATCTCTTTTACCTCAATCTCTTTTCTGTTTCAACCTTAGTACGTTGTATACATATATTCTTATATCTTATTTATTTATTCATTTATTTATTTATTATTATTTAGTTACAGATTTTGGAAGCCATAGATAGTTATCTTGTAAGTCTTTTCCCGCATATCTTATCTTCTGACCGTTAAACAGTGAAACGATATACTTTCTATCCTCTTTGATCATCACTCGGCCCTCAATGGAAATGTTTCACTCGATTACATTCCTATCATAGGTATAATATTCTAATCATCTCTAATATCCTACTATCGTACAACTTTTCTATCCTTCCTGAGTCATAAATCTTTGTACCCCATTCCAATTTGATTTGACATTTAGGTTCCTCATCTCAAAAGATTCTATTACCTTCTGCCTTCTCAATAAAATGTTGACCTCCGCTCCTTTCTTGCCTTTCATGTTTCACGAAACCTCATTTGGTTCTCTCCTATTCTATGATCCGGGTTGTACCTAGGTTCTTTCTCGTGTCTAAAATGATTTTGATTACAACAAACATTCCAATCCTATTTCAGATCATATTCTGATAATTCCGATCGTGCCTGCTGATTTAAAGTTCATTTTTGTTTAAGGCTACGTTTTTTTGATTGTACCCCGGACCTTATCTTTGAAATTTCGAGGACGAAATTTTCTAAGGAGGGAAGGTTGTAAAACCCTGATCCTAAATCCGTTAATTAAATTAGTAATTTCAAAAATTTTGTTTGGCATTTAAATTATATTAGTTAATAATAAGTTATTATTAATAGTAATATATTTAGTAGATTTACAAATTTTATTTTAGTTATTTCGGAATTATTGTTATTGGGTTGAGTTTTTGATTTGGATCCAAACCCAGCCAATCGTCTTGAACCCAAACCTATTTCTTCCCAAACCCAAACTCAAAACCATTCTTTAAAAAAAATAATAATAATAAAACTTAAACCCGGTTCCCCCCCTAATCCCATGACCAGGCCCCCTTCCCAACTACAGCCTCTCCCCCTTTCTCTTTCCTACAAACACTCTACTCCTTTTCTTTTCCTACAAATTCTCACAGCACTCTCTTCCTTTCTCTTTAAGAACACCACCACCACCACCTTTCCCACTACCCCCTCACTCTCAACACCCTCATTTCCTCACCTCTCCTCTCTCCAGAGCACCCCAACCCCTTTCTCCGATCTCCCGAGCACCCGAGCTCCCGCGACCCCGGCGGCCAACGCCGACCCCGACCTCCGGTAGTAGCTCCGGCGCCGGCCCCGATCTCTCCCGCGCGGCCCCCTCCAGCACCCGAACCCCTACTCCGTCGGGCTCCCCTGCCGGACCCGCGCCCGCGCACCCTGGGCCGCCCGCCTCCGGCGACCCACCGACACCCGTGCTTTCGAGTTTCCTCGGCCGCCCCTCTCCCCGATCGGCGCGCCCCGCAGCCACCCCCTCTTGGCCCTGCACTCCAGCAACCCGATCCCCTCCGGCCTCTGCGCGCCCGGCCGACCAACGGCCTTCCGCGGGACCCCGAGCTCCGGCGCCACCCCCGCGAGTTCCTGGCCCCCTCTTCTGGACGCCACCCTTTCTCCGGCGCTGTCCCGCAGCTGTGCCCTAGCCGTTCCCCTCTGTCCCGGTTCCCACAAGCTTCCCGCTGATCCGAACAGCACTGTCCAGCACTGTCCGATCTCTCGATTTCGTTGCTGTCCGTAATTATTTTCTATATTTTTCATCTGAGAGCTCTAGCCGAGCAACCCAAGGTATAACTCCTTTGTCCCGTCCCATTTTCGGTAGTCAATGATGAGATTGGTCCCCGATTCCTTCCCGAGAATTCGGTTTTTAGGTGGACGACGTAGTTTCGGAGTTTCCGAAAAACATTCTGTGATTTCTTGCTGTGTTTGGTTTGGGTTTTCGGAATTTTGGCATTCCCGATTTTTATTTCGGGTTTTCCGATTCTGCTTCGAAAATGTCTTATATATATATAATTTCTATATAAATGTGTTTCCCTGGTTTGGGACTTTTTATTATGGGTGTTTCGGCGCATTTTTCCAGTTTTGGGTTGTCCCGAATATAGAGGAAATGCTGCCCAAATTTTTATAAAATTTTATAAAAGAATTTCAAATCGGTTTTCGAAAATTATTTATTTAAATAGATTTTTGGGCGACGACCATACCGGTCCGTGGGCCCTAGCGAAATGCAAACGAAACCGGTTTTACCCGGACGTTGAGGCATTAGCTAATTGTGACGATTGGACCAAGTCTGAGACTCCTAATATTTAATTAAATTTATTTTTAATTTTGTTTTCGATATTTAAAATACTGGACATTAGTCAGAGCTAACTAATTTTCTCTTATTTCATTTATGTAAAGTTTGTAAGGGCATAAGCCCATATTCCTATTTTATTAGCTGTGCCCCTGTATTGCGTAGTCTAGGTTTTTCATTTATTTTCTTGGTTGGTTTTTCTTTTATTTTCTGGTTGGTTTTATTCTTCGTAATTAGGCGCTTAGTTACAAAATGGCTAATAAATATTTTATAAAAATGAATAAGGATTTTTCACGATATAATAACTTGAATAAAATATTGATAGTTAACAAAATCCACGTTTTTCTCATTTGAAAGAAAATGTAGTTTTATACGTATAATATTAAAAATACAAAGTTTTGTGAATTAACCGGTAACGACAATTTTTCCAAGTAAAACTAGAAACTGGCTATCCAACTGAATGAGAACCAACGTAGTACGCGTCGTAAACCGTTAGCAGTAGATTAAATAAACAAACTTAAAACTTGACTAGGACCTGCTACTAGAAATTGTAACTAGCACACCTAGAATGGTCCCAATATTGGTTCTAAGTCAAGTTCTCCAACTGTAGGATCTCGGAGACGAACCTAGCCTCTTCCCGAAACCAACATTGTTTCCAGTCATAAACAAAAGGCAAGTACATTTTGTGTTAGTTTACAATTATTTAGTAATTATTTTATTGCAAGTTTAAACCACGATACAACACGGAACTCTCTCTGAGAGCAATGACTGATTGACTGTTGGGTACTGGGGGAGTAGTATAATGAGTATGACCAGATCCAAAGTAATAATTTAGAACTGTATTAGCTTACCCCTCATACACACGGGGATAAGCCATATCATTCATTGTACAACCCAATCCGGTCATATTCATTGCCTATTCACATCACAATATTTTAACTGCTGGAGAACTGTTTATTTCAAATTGTTTAAAAGTGCATAATTCTATTATTATTTCAATTGTTGGATTATCATGAATTGTACTTTGCTCCCTCCTGACTGGAGACAACATTTTTAGGTTCTTTTGATGATGCAGAGCTACTGATAAGTAGCTACTATGACCCTGAGTTGTACCCAGCTGTGTTACCAGAGAATGCTGATCTTGGAGATGACGAACCTACCTTTAGCTGTTGTTATTTTCTATTTTTAGTCATTGTAGTTTAAAAGAAAAACTATTTCTATTATCAGTTGTATTTTTGTTGATTAATAAAAGTTTTAAAATTTCCGAATATTCAGTGGTGACAAATGTATAGATGTTGTTGTGATTACCTGCTTATGGAACAGCTTACTGTCACCGTCTCACAACGGTGCAGGCTGGGCATGATCCGGTTCGACCCAAATATTTGGGATCGGGTCGTGACAATTATCACCAAGCTCCCACCTGGTTGGAGCAACTTCATCGCGGGCATGTACTGTAAGAAGATAAAGGTGGATCTGGAACGCCTCTTATACTGGATACATGTTGAAGACGAGTTAAGGGCTCAACTCAAAGTGGATGCCTTGTCCAAGCAGATGGCTAAGGCGAACATGGTGCAAGGAGGAAATTCCAAAGGAAAGCAGAAGGCTCCCTACCAAAAGAAAAAAGTCGTTCACCATCTGAAGGTGAAGTCGGCTCAGTTCAAGCCCAAGTCCAAAGAACCAAGGACTTGTTTCAACCGTGGCAAGAAAGGCCACTAGAAGAGGGAATGTAAAGAAAAACCAAAACAAAAGGAGCTAGGTGAGGCTAAATTTGTTGCTATGATTGTGCATGTTGATTCAGTCGAGATTGACACGGACTGGTGGATAGACACTGGACCTCGTGTCATGTTTGCTCAAAGAAGGAGTGGTTCACCATGTACCAACCTGTCTCTCAGAAGGTTATGGTGGCGAACCAGACACAAGCTGAAGTACACGGGATCGAGACGGTGGTATTGCAACTGACTTCGGGAAAGTCGCTGACGCTTCAGAATGTGAAGCATGTACCAGCCATAGCCAAGAACCTGGTCTCGGGAAGTCTGCTCTGCAATGCAGGCTTGAGGATGGACATTAACGTTGGTCAAGTCGTTATGACCTATAAAGGAACATACTTCGGGAAGGCTTTTTGTACCGAAGGGATGTTCAAACTTCAACTTGTAACTCCTATGGAGATAGTGAATGCAGTTTCTTCTTCTGGTTATTTTCTTGAGTTGTGGCATAATAGACTAGGACATGTTCATTGTAAAAGAATAAACAAGATGTCTAGTCTAGAGCTTATCTCTAAATATAGGGGTAAGGAGTTGGAGAAGTGTGACGTCTATGCGCAGATGAAGATCACAAGAAAATTGTTCAAACGGATAAACTAAAGTACAGATCTTCTGGGATTGGTGCACTCAGATATCTGTGACTTCAAACAGTTCTCCACAAAGGCCGGGATGAAGTATTTTATTACTTTCATCGACGACTTCTCAAAGTACGTATTCTTTTATCTGCTCAAGTCTTAAAATGAAGCGTTTGAGAAGTTTAAGGACTTCAAGGATGAAGCCGAGCGTCAAACCAGACAACAACTCAAGAGACTCAGAAGTGATCGAGGTGGAGAGTATAGGTCTCATGAATTTGCTTCGTTCTGTAGAGAACATGGAATCATCAACGAGACAACTACTCCATACTTTCCTCAATCAAATGGTGTTGCAGAAAGAAAGAACAGAATGTTAACAGAGATGATGAACTCAATGTTGTTGACTGCGGGTCTTCCAAATTGCTTCTGGGGTGAAGCAGTACTTACGGCTATGTTCATATTGAACAGAGTGCTGCATGCTACTTTGGAAGTCACTCCTCATGAACTCTGGTTCAAGGTCAGACCAAAGTTGAATGTCATTCGAGTGTGGGGGTGTCTGGCATATGTGAAGCTTTCAAATTTGAAGATTCAGAAGCTGGGAATAAGGACTATGAAGCCTATATTCCTGGGTTATGCTGATAAGAGTGATGCTCAGAGGTTTCTTGATATTAAGTCAAATCATATCATTGAATCTCGCGATGCAAAATTCTTTGAAGATAAGTTTGCAATGCACAAGAACATTGTTCTCGTGGACATTCCGGAGAATAATGTGAGTGCGCAGGAGGCTCAAGTTCCTTGTATTCCAAGAAGATGTTGCTGCAAGAACAACTATTGAACAAGAACTCGCAGAACCTGTATCTAAGTGAATGAGAAGACAAAAGGACTTCGGAGAGGATTTTGTCACCTATCATGTGGAAGCAGATCCGCTTACCTATGATGAGGCGATAAAGACCAGAGATGCTATCTTATGAAAGGAGGCTATTAACGATGAGTACGACTCGATAATCTCCAACAACACGTGGGTGTTGGTCGATCTGCTTGAAGGAGCAAAACCAATCGGATGTAAATAGATCTTCAAGAAGAAGATGAAGGCCGATAGAACTGTTGACAAGTTCAAGGCAAGGTTAGTTGCCAAGGGGTTTTCTCAGAAGCAGTGGATCGATTATTTTGACATATATGCTCTAGTAGCTCGGATGATGACCATCAGGATGTTGATTGCTCTAAGCGCAATTCATAAGCTGGTAATCCATCAGATGGATGTTAAGACCGCTTTCCTGAATGGTGAATTGATCGAAGAGATTTACATGCAACAGCCAGAAGGATTCGTCGTCAAGGGCCTCAAAGACAAAGTCTACAAATTGGTAAAATCTTTGTTTGGTCTGAAGCAAGCTCCCAAGATGTGGCATGAGAAGTTTGATAAAGTCATAAGATCAAATGGCTACAGGGTCACCGAGACGGATAAGTGTGTGTACAAAAAGTTTACTGATGGAAAAGGAGTTGTCGTTTGTCTGTACATGGACGACATGCTGATCTTGGGTACAGATTAAGCAAGTATCACTGAGACAAAGAAGTTTCTCTCATCTAAGTTCAACATGAAGGACTTAGGGGAAACTGATGTTATCATGGGGATAAAGATCATCCGGACGAAAACTGGAGTGGCATTGCCACAGTCTCATTACATTGAGAAGATGCTCACATGCTATGGGTATCAGGATCTTCCAGGGATCGATACGCCGTATAAGTGTGACAAGAAGCTGAAGCCAAATCTAAGGAAAAGCGTCTGGCAACTAGAGTATTCAAGCATTATCGGGAGTTAGATGTATGCGACTATTGCCACAAGGCCTGACATAGCTTTTATCGTGGGGATGCTGAGTCGGTTTACGAGCAATCCAGGTGTGGAGCACTGGAAAGCTTTGAAGAGGGTTATGAGATACCTCAAAAGGACTCAGAAGTATGCACTGCACTACTGCGGAGATCTAAAAGTAGTAAAAGGCATCATCGATGCAAGCTGGTGCTCAGAAGTAGAGAGTGAGAGGTCTACAGGAGGATATGTTTTTTCCATGGGTGGAGCTGCTATATCGTGGAAGTCGAAAAAGCAAACTATGTTGTCTCACTCTTCTATGGAATCTAAGTTATATGCACTGGCGGCTGCAGTGGATGAAGCAGAATGGCTTCGGGAGCTCATGTATGATCTTCTAATGGTTGGTGCACAGAAACCGACGGTACCGATATACTATGACAACCAGGCGCAACGGTGGCATCGAATGACATCTTCAATGGCAAGAAGAGGACTGTGCGTCTAAGGCACAGGGCGGTAAATAATCTTATTAAAAGAGGAGTCATTGCCGTAGTAGATGTTCGGAATCAGAAGAATCTGGCAGATCTGTTCACCAAAGGTCTCAAGTGTCAGCTGGTTAAAGACACAGCAGGTAAGCTGGGCTTGAAGACACTCTGATATAATGTCTTTGCAATTCTACTATAAAGTTTTATGTTATTACTATTAGTTTAAAGCGAAATCTACTAGGCATCTAACTTTTAGTTCAAGGAATGACCGTTGACTGGAAGAATATCAGGAACAGTGGACAAATCCTTTGGGATGTTACAAGGTTAAAAACCCAGAACCACTATTGTCTACAGTTTGTTCTTACAAAGAAGAAAGTCATGTGAGAGGATGGCTTGGAAGCCTTAATGAGTTCTCAGGCATCTGGGATGTCTGGCGTGCTTTACAAGAAGCACGGGTAGTACAGCACTTCAAAGGAGCGTAGTACTCCATGCTACAGTAGGGTGACACCACATGAGGTACCTTGTGAGGGTAAAGTCTCGGCTTTGGGCTAAGTCATAGCGGCGTAGCACCGCACATAGGCAAGAGGGCCTAATGCTGTATAATGAAGAATGGTAGGCAGCACTACAAAGAGGCTGGGCCTTATGTTACAGTGGGTGACACCACATGAGGCAGGGCCTCGGCTTTGCAAGCCATGTCACGACGTAACACCGCAAGGAAGCGAAAGGCTTCATGCTGGGTAGTTTGGCACTACAAAGAGGCTGGGCCTCATGCTATAGGTGGTATGACACCACATGAGACATGGTCTCGGCTTCGGGCCATGTCATAGTGGTTTAGCACCGCAAGAAAGCAAAAATACTTCATGCCAAGGACTCTTTAAAAGAACTCACCTAGAGTGTATGGACAGAGATATAGGCCATCTCTTTAGAAAAATCTTGTAGACACCCAAGCTACAACCACCGAAACCAGGCTGGCACAAGGCCTTTAATGTGCATCCAGAAGCGCTGTTGACGTTATTATGTGAGTGGAAAGAATTGCAGTTATGGTGCAAAATTTAAGGCTTAGTCCATTCTTATATCATGCTGTCATTTAACCCATGCGGAAAGATTCAAGTCGTAGCGACATCTATCCTAATGCATGATGGACAGTCACTGACCCATATATAGAGATATGTGGGAGATTATTGGTGTTTATGCTTGTTGGACTTTTACTTTAAAAACTAGAAAGATAGTCCCACATTGGAAAAACAAAATGGATGGTATCTCTATATAAAGCTTTGCTTGTTTTGAGAGATCACATGAAGTGTGGAAAGGCACATGGGTGCCATGTAGGGGCATTTTTCTAGTATAAAGAAGGCTAAACCAACAAAGAAGCATTAATACTTTTTGTCATGTTCATGGGATAATTCCCTTATAGAGCTAAGCCCTGAAGGGGCTTAGCAACTCGGACTCGGGCTCAAGGGCGTAAAATGGCATTTTGTTGGCGCACTTTGTACTTAGCACGTCAGCATCGACGCATTGTACACAGTTGATGCGCTCGTGGGCTCGTCTTTGCGCGAGTCACAACGTAGGTACAGCGCAGGCGCGCAGGTGCCACGGTGCTGCGGTGCTAGGCGCACAGGTGCTGCGGGGCTGCGGCGTACAGGTGCTGTGGGGCTGCGGCATACAGGTGCTGGGCACTGAGCGCGTAGGTGTTGCGGGGCTACGGCGCGCAGGTGGTGGGCACTAAGCGCGCAGGTGCCGCAGGCTGCTGCAGGCTTCACAGCTACGCGCAGGTTGACGGGCTGAGTGGCTATGGGACGCAGGTAGCGGATGATGTAGCTGATTGGAAGATTTGAGCGGTTATGAAAAGATTGAGTTAATTGATCAGATCCGATCTTTGTGGGATTTGAATTTAATTTATTCAAATCTTTCCATTATTCGCTTCTATCTTTTCGCAATCAGTTACGGCCAGGATTAGGATTAGAGTTTCGGCCATTCTCTATAAATACTCTCATCGTGCCTTCATTAAGTACTTACGCCAAAAATAAAGAGACGAAGTGAGAAGTGTTGCCGCCGCCATTGAAGTCCTAAGGAGTTCTTCGAGTTCGTAAAGGAGGTGACAGCGAGCGTTCCACAAGTTCTTTCAAACTTGCTAGTTCCTGGGAGCAGATCGCAATCGGGTGAATTTTGCTTTGAGCAACGGTGATCTTTATCACCCCAGCAAAGTCGTTGCATCAACTCCGGTTGAGAGCGATTATTCATATCGTTGAGTCAACTCCGGTTAAGAGCGATTCTTCTCGTTACATCAACTTTGGTTGAGAACGAGTATTCATCTCTCTCTCTCTTGAGAACGAATTTTTCGTCTCTCTGGAAATAAGAGTTCGAGATTTCCATTTTCCATCATAAGATCTCTTTCGGGAACAACAACTAGATCGTGGGTGGAGCTCTCATTTTCTTTTTTTCTTTTTCTTTTTTTCTTTTTAGAAGTTATATCTTACATCACCGAAAAAATGTAATAACTTTTTGGAAAAATTTGAGTGGCACCCCACTTTTTTTATGCATATTTAAGGTGCATCCCACAAGTTTACATGAATGTATGACAACCCCCACTTTGGACGATTTCCGTCTAAAACGAACGATCAATTTTTTTTGACGAAAATGTCCCTGTCTCAGTTGTACTGACAATTTATTTTATGCATTTTGGACTCGGCCCCCCTCCGACGCCGCACTCCCCCGTCGTGGCTGCACCCCTCCCCCCCCCCCCCCCTCCGTCGTGCTCGGCCCCCCTCCGACGCCGCACTCCCCCCCCTCCCCGACCTCGCCGCACCGCCCCCCCGGCCATCACCACCACCACCATCACCAACATCATCACCATCATCATCATCACCACCACCATCGACCATCATCACCGCCCTCCCCCCTCCCGCTCCGCCCCGTCCCCCTCCCGCTCCGCCCCCTAGCCCCCATCGCCACCGCCGCCGTCGCCGCAACAGCAGCAGCAGCAGCAACAGCCGCAGCAGCAGTAGCGCGTGGCAGCAGTAGCGCACGGCAGCGCGCGTCAGCGGCGGCTAGGGCAGCTGCGCGCGGCGGCGGCTAGGGCTAGGGGGCGGAACGGGAGGGGGGGCGGAGTGGGAGGGGGGGCGGTGATGATGGTGGATGGTGGTGGTGATGATGATGATGGTGATGATGTTGGTGATGGTGGTGGTGGTGATGGCCGGGGGGGGCGGTGCGGCGAGGTCGGGGAGGGGGGGAGTGCGGCGTCGGAGGGGGGCCGAGCACGACGGAGGGGAGGGGGAGACGAATAGTTGACGCGGGAAAGAAGGGAACAGATCGGGGGGTATTTTCGTCAAAAAAATTTGGTCAACGGGGTTGACCGTTCGTTTTAGACGGAAACCGTCAAAAGTGGGGGGTGTCATACATTCATGTAAACTTGTGGGGTGCACCTTAAATAAGCGTAAAAAAAGTGGGGTGCCACTCAAATTTTTCTTACTTTTTATTACGATTGTTAGCCAATATTTATTGGACTACAAATCATATGAAAAGAAAAGCTAACCCTAAAAAATAGAAAATATAAAGTACTAATGCATAAAATGAAGATAACTAGCCAACGCTTCAATACGTCCCTGCAAGCTGCAACTTGGTGAAAGCAACTCTAACTTGAAGAGAGTTAAAAAAAAAAAAAAAAAGGGAACATAGTAATCATGATCTGAAAACAAAGGTTTAGACTCCGAAAGCAAAGAGTTCTCGTAAGAAACATCCAAAGAGAGAATGAAAGAGACAGAGTTAAGACTTTTGGGGCATAAGAAAAGATTATTATAATTATTTAGTTTATTTACCTCCTTGATTATCAAGCTTACTAGGGTTATGATCCTGATCAATCAGATTAAAGACCATATATGTGGGAGGAAGAAGGGTCTGGGTCAGTCCTGAGCATAGAGGCGTCGGGGTAGCTAGGGTTTTGAACGGGAGCAAGGTTGACGTTCGGTTTATGACATCTGGAACGGAGCATTATCACCAAAATAGTAAGAAGAAGAAGATAACTCTTCTTGGATGCTTGTTCCAACAAGGAAAGTGCGAAAGAGTGGAGCAATATTTGAGCTTAAATTTACGGTTTTGTGAAGAATAAGAACATTGAGCTAGGTTGGAGTTTGGGGAAGGAGATGGAAAAGAATATTGTTTTTGAAAATGGATAGATATGATTGATGGATGAAGAGTAGGGGTGAGCATTATTCGGTTTTGAACCGAAAATCGAACCGAACCGAGTCGAATAGGAGATTCGGTTCGATTTTTAAAAAAAATCGGTTCGATTTCGGTTTTGAAAATACTAAATTTTCTTATTCGGTTTCGATTTCGGTTTTGGGTTTCGGTTTCGGTCCAAAACGGAAAACCGAATAAGAAAATTTAGTTTATATATATATAAGAAAATTAAGTTTATATATATATATATATATATATATATATATATATATATATTTTTTTTTTTTTTTTTTTTTGTTTATATATATATATATATATATATATATATATATATATATATATATATATATATATATATATATATATATATATATATATATATATATAAACAAAAAAAATACAAATAAATCCAAAAACCGAATAAACCAAAAACCGAACCGATTTAATTCGGTTCGATTCGGTTCTGTTATTGACCAATTCGGTTTGGTTTCGGTCCAATTCAGTTTTCGATTATTCGGTTCGGTTGGAACCGAATAAACCAAATACTCACCCCTAATGAAGAGTAAATGGCCTACGATTATCCTTGTTCTGATACAATATAAAAAAATACTATATTTTAGCTAAATTGGATGATTTTATTATGGCTTAGGGCCTTACAAAAATAAAACATAATGACAAAAGTAACTAGACATTAAGCTTGATCATAAAAAAAAAAAAAAACTAAATAATAAAAATAAAAGTGGATAGCTAGTAAACTTGAGCATAAAAAACTAAATAAATACATTTAATTTTTTGCTTAATTGTACTTTGATATCCTCAACTATTCATGTTTTTCAACTTGATATCCTAAACTTTTTTTTGTAACAAATTGATATCCGAAAAAAAATTTGGATGAAAATACCCTTGGTCAAACTTGAAATTACCCCCCCCCCCCCCCCCCCCCCCCCCCCCCCCCCCCACCTCCTGTTGTAATTCTTGGTGGAAAAAACCAATCTCCAAATTTTATTTTCTCATCAAATTCTTAATGGCTTCATTACCATCCTTAATTCCCTTTAAATTCATAACTCCTCATATTAATCCATCACTACTTGCTCGTCATTCACAACTTACCAAAACTCTTCCATATTTTCATCTTGATTCATTCCAAATGAATGAATTTTAATGCCTTAATGGATTCTTTATTGGCTGGTTATTGGGCCATTGATTTTCTATTGAATTGTTCCAATGGCTAGTTTTTATGACTATTGATTTCATTTTTTCCAATTCATTCCTCTAAGCTATATGCGTACACTATATATACACATCTATTCCTTTGTTGATGATATATGAAAATCTTTCATTCACAAAAGATCTCTCCATCTCTTTCCATTTTTTTATCTCTTTTGTGCTCTGGGCAAGAGCTAAGTCAGGGTCAACCTCCCTGAGTTGTGTGCGACGATGGGATACCGGTAGAGTGGGGATTTTACCACTAGGAGCATTCGGAAAAGTCTGCACATAGACCCGGATTAACTCTTAGGGCAGTGCTACGTGCGCGACTTCCCCGGAGGCCGGTAACTTTACATTTTTGTTTATTTTGTTTGCAGATATAAAAGGGAGAAAAGAAAATTATTTCCAACAATCTAAGAGTTAATTCATTTCATACATACAAATTGCTGTTTGTACGATAATTGCTCCTAGCCATAACATTTGCTGCTACTGTCCATAACATTTGTTATTAACAAATTCTTTCCTGTTAAAATTTTTCTATCTATTAACGATTGCTACTGTCCATAACATTTCTTATTAACAAATTCTTTCCTGTTAAAAATTTTTCTCTCTGTTAACGATTCTTTCGTGTTATTAACAAATTCTTTACTAGCCATAACATTTGTTACGAGACTAGAGCAAACTTTTTCACATATACATTGTTAACAAATCCTCTGTTGTTAAAAATTGTATCTGTCAACAAACGTTATTTGTAATAAAGTTGCTAGTTAATAATTGTAATAAAGGTAGTTTTTAATACTTGTAATCAAGTTGTTGTTTCATATTTTTTTTAATAAAAGTGCTGGTTATAATACTTGAAATAAAGTTGCTAAATCATATAAATTTTTATTCGAGATCGATCACCTTTGCTTCTTAATATACTTGAAAGCATGTTTTGTTCGTACAACGAATTCTCTTGGCTTCTCATATTATCCTTTTAAGATTTTTGTTGCAAGAAAATTTATTATGGAACTTGAATGCTGCAACCTCCAATATGTAGAAGCTTGAAAATTATTGGACATGACTTTCACGAGAACTGACGAACTTGAATGCCTTGATGGAACAAATTAATTTTTTTTTGTACGGTCTTGCAAATTACTTTGCAAATTATCATGTTCTAATAGCAGAATTATTTTGCTAGAATAATACTAAGTTTCGTTGACTAGTATAACATTTCATTATGTTTAATATAATATTGTTTTAAGTTTGCAATTACACAACAAAATATTGTGAGCATATTCTTAATACAAAACAGATTTTTGAATTGTATGCCGGAGCAAGTTTTAAACTTGTACTCATATTCATATTATGAACTTGGTTTCAACATAGTAAATTTTGATATTATATGTCTACCTTGAAAATAAATTTGTGATTGAACTTAAAATAAATAAAATTTTGCATCTTTATAAATATGAATGACTGTATGTATTGATTTTACACTACATAATTAACAAAGATATTTTGTAATTAAGAAATATCTAACAAAACTATTTATCCGATTATTTTACAAATATTGTTGAATTATTTTTGCTGGTAAAATTCATTGCAAAATTGTATTATTGTGCATAAATTACATTGTTGTGCCAGAATGAACAAGATGTGCATCATTTTAGTTACATTTCTTATTAATATGTACACTAACCTCCATTTTCTTTATTAAAAAAAAATCATTAAAAACTTTTAACTGTCAATGAAAGAAGCATTATGTTAAAGATCAAAATAATACAAAATTGTTTTTGTACATTTACTTTTAATATTATCTTTTGTAATGTTATCTCTCTAAGTCAGAAGCATTATAGATTGCGACTTGATTAGAAAAGGAACAAACATCCTAAGGTTGAAGGTACGTAAAACAAAGTTCTTTGCTCTATCTTTATGAATTATTGTTATATGACATTATTCTATGTCGGTTTGCATGTTTGAACTTTAGCTGACCATATTGTCACAATATTTAAATTATGTTAGGCAGGCATTGGTTTGCATATAAACTGTGACATTATAGTATCCTATGACACGTTCAAACAATTTAATCAAAATAAAATAGTTTAGTGATATTGCAAATTCCTATAAATCTAAAGTTTTAATAAGTTGAGATTATTTTGGGTATAAGCCGAAAGGGTCCTTCTGTCAACCGGGCGTAAATAGCTCTAAGCGACACGGTATTTAAGCGTCCCCTGTGGACCTCCGCTAGCTGGGAACCGGCCCCCACAGCTAACCCAAGTTGATCAAAACTTGATAAACTAAAGATTTGATAAGGTCAATTAGCAAAAAAAAAAAAAAATTACTTAAACTATTAGACTGTCAATTTTGTAAACATGACTTGTAAAGATAATCTTTAGAGCCAAAGATGAATGTTGTTGTATCTTACTTTAAAAGATGACAGAGTCAGATAAGTTATGGCTCACTATCATAGGTCTTACATCAGATTACACATAAGTATAATGATTCTAATGACACAAAGTATGATTTAGGAGTAACTCAAACATTTGGTTTAGTCAAACCAAGTACTCCTAAATAAATGGACTACTACTAGTTTCATAGAACTTTAAGTGTTTTATGAGTCATTAAATGACATATTCTTCGGATATTAAAAAAAAAAAAAAAACCAAAGATCACTAAGATCCAGTGTAAGGTTTCACACGTGGAACAACTTAGATACTCATAAGTTCATATGTATATGTGACAAACTATTATTGCTAGGAGTATCAAAGAATTTGAAATGGTATATTTACATAGTTTGTGCTAAAGTTAAATGGCATATATACCTTACTATGTATATATCAAATAAACCAAGGTAAATTTTACTTGTGCTATGAATTCATGATCTATTGAAATTGAATAGATCAAACATCTTATTATGCATATACTCGATCTACATATTTTTGTACCTGACATTTATTTTTAAATTATGCTAAAAGCATGATCTTATGAATTCTAAAATGAACAGGTACCAGCAGCTGCGTTTCAAGAAATAAATAATTTAAAAAAAAAATATGATTCTTGACCTAAAAAGTCATAAAAGAATCTTACAGATCTCTTGACGAAGAGTCTGTTTACTCTTGACGAAGAGTTTGTCTAGGAAATTAATCCTAGAATCATCGAGGGGGATGAGGTTAAGCCCATAATATAGTCACCAGCAGTGGCAACCCAACCGAGTCTGACTGGAGATCCCAAGAAGCCGGTTCAATGGGTAGGAACAAGCTGAACTAGGTGACTATTATGGAACACTGACCTTGAGATTAAATTCTCTTAAAATAAATGCCCAAGAGGCTGTACATGTGTACATGGATACCTCATTCCTATGGTGACAGTGTTCCTTGTGTGATATGGATAGGGTGAGTTTAAACTCTTAATAAGTCCAAGCATGATATGCAGGGTTGATTCCTATCACCAACCCTTAAGGACTTACCTATATGAGAGGTCGTGAGGGCCGCGACTATAGGACAGGGCGATCCTAGACAACTCTCATGAATGTGTAAAAGTGCGCATGGCCAACCAAACGTGCCACCCGATAGACCCAAGTACCTCTAGCGTACTATGTGTGCTATTCTCTGAATCTGGTTCAAGAAGTCTGATTCAAGGCATAGTCCATCAAGCACTTCTTCAGATAAAGAAAATAGTCACTACGTGAGATTCAAGGCTGTAGTCCATCTCATCTATGCATAGTATATAATTGCCCAGAATTCTCAACTCTTATTATCTTCATTATCATCTCTGATGTTTCGGAACTTGGTTTTTTGGGGGAGATTGTTGTAATTCTTGGTGGAAAAAACCAATCTCCAAATTTTATTTTCTCATCAAATTCTTAATGGCTTCATTACCATCCTTAATTCCCTTTAAATTCATAACTCCTCATATTAATCCATCACTACTTGCTCGTCATTCACAACTTACCAAAACTCTTCCATATTTTCATCTTGATTCATTCCAAATGAATGAATTTTAATGCCTTAATGGATTCTTTATTGGCTGGTTATTGGGCCATTGATTTTCTATTGAATTGTTCCAATGGCTAGTTTTTATGACTATTGATTTCATTTTTTCCAATTCATTCCTCTAAGCTATATGCGTACACTATATATACACATCTATTCCTTTGTTGATGATATATGAAAATCTTTCATTCACAAAAGATCTCTCCATCTCTTTCCATTTTTTTATCTCTTTTGTGCTCTGGGCAAGAGCTAAGTCAGGGTCAACCTCCCTGAGTTGTGTGCGACGATGGGATACCGGTAGAGTGGGGATTTTACCACTAGGAGCATTCGGAAAAGTCTGCACATAGACCCGGATTAACTCTTAGGGCAGTGCTACGTGCGCGACTTCCCCGGAGGCCGGTAACTTTACATTTTTGTTTATTTTGTTTGCAGATATAAAAGGGAGAAAAGAAAATTATTTCCAACACCTCCCACTACCCTACCCCCCCTTCTCGCTTCCGGCCACCCCCCACCCCCCTTCCCGCTTCCTGCCGCCTCCCCCCCCCCCCCTCCCGCTTCCGGCCGTCTCCCCCCCCCCCCCTCCTCCCGCTTCCGATCACCCGCGTCCGCCTCTCCCCCTAGGGCACGGCAGCGTAGAAGGAGGGGGGGGGGGGGGGCTGGGGGAGGGTGGACGGAAGCGGGATGGGAGGGGAGGGGGGGGGGGGGGGGGAGACGGCCGGAAACGGGAGGGGGGGAGGCGGCCGGAAGCGGGAGGGGGGGGGGTGCCCGGAAGCGGGAGAAGGGGGTGGCCGGAGGGGGGGGGCGGGGCGGGAGGGAGGGGGGCTTGGGCTGTACGGGAGGAGGGAGTGGCCGGAGTGGGGCCGGAGGGGGGGGGGGGGGGGGGAAGGGGAGAAGGGGAGAGGGAAGGGATAAGAAAATTTTCGAAATTTTTAAAATTTTAGGCATGAAGTTGAAAAAAAATAATAGTTGAGGTATTAAGTTGAGTAAAATAGTTTATGGTATAAAGTTGAAAAACCGGAATAGTTGAAAGTATCAAAGTGCAATTTAGTCTTAATTTTTTAAACAATTTTTTTTCAATGAAATATTGCATAAATTTGTTGATATATATATTCCAAATTACAATATCTAGTATAAGAAAATGCTATCTTGCGAGCCAACTTCTTAAGCACTATTTGTGATTCCTTGTTATGTCATTCATAGAAATGCGTCTATGATGTGAGAACTGCAAACAAACCAGAAATTATAATTGGGTTGAATTTGAATGGAATGAGATGTAGTCTGACTTATCTATACTACTGTATAATAAGAAAAGTTGACTTACTCATCAATTTTATTTTTTCAAATATGTCCTTATCTAACTTTACTAATTAAAACTTTCATTAATTTAATGAGGGTAACTAGATAATTACATATAATTTTTTCAAGAAAAAATGTAATTTGTTTTCATGGTCCCTTTTGCTCTTCTCAAGTACAAAAAAAATAAAAATTTAAGTAGGTTGAAATACGCGCAACTTACGTGCTTATACATACTAGTAAAATAATATAATTAAAAAATTTATGAAAAAAAATATTTTTAGGCGAAGTCAGGATTTAAATTCTGGGGAGACCGTATTGCTATATATATAAATTCTTAAAATTGTCATGTTAAATTAAACTTCAATAGCAAAAAATATACTAAAATTCAAACAAAAGTGAACAAAAAAAAAAGCCAATATTTTCTAAGTGTTAGAAAAGAATAAGAAATTCAAAATATATAAAATTAACAAAAATGAGACTTGCCTGAACTTATACTCTCTCAATAAAAGCTCAAAGTACTACCCCTATTTATACATTATAAGATCAAACTGATATATAATTTAAAAGTACAAAAAATTTCATATAGTAATCGATATTTTAAAAAAATTTGGGAGGCTGTGACCGTCTTGAATTCTCTATAAATCCGCCCTTGAGCCCACCTTAGAGCATCTCCAACCCTATTGTGACCTTGGAAAAAAGTTAATGCCACATAGGAATGACAAAATTTTATTCAAAAGTTCTCCTCCAATGCAATTGTCAAGTCAATTGTGAAGCTTATGTGGCAAAAATTAAAGAAGACATTGTAAAGTTGATTGTCTTGTTCTAGACAATGCACTTGACAATGTCTTCTCTTCCATGTCATCAATTATGAATAAAAAAATATTAGAAAAAAGAAAGAAGATGAGTAGTTGTCTTGGAAGTTGGAAAAAAAATACTTTTTATTGTCTCCTCAATACTTTTGCATTGGAGAGAGTTTTTCTATTTCATTGTCTTTTGAGATATAATTTTGCCACATGGTGAGTCCGGACCATACAATAATTTCTCCACGACCGACATCACTCTCTCTCTCTCTCTCTAGGCTTTCTTTTTCTGCTTAGACATTATGTTAACTACTTCTATATTTTTTACTTTTTACAAAAATTATCCTACATTAAAATTAATTATACGGACCACTCATATAGTTTATAATTTCTATAAAAAAATTTAACACTGAACATACCTATGTTTTATTAATTTATAAAGAAGAAGGATGGTAAGTATAAATATTTTCGGAATAGGAGTTTTCCGTATAATATCATGAAACATATGAGAGAATCAGTATATTTATTTCTTTTCACTTTTACTTATACATCGACCAGCCAAGTAAGAAGTTTCTTTCGGCCAAAGATTACTGTAATATAATTTTTTATTGTCAAATTTTTTAGCCCTTATATATGTTTAGAATTGTCAAAATTTTAACCGTTATTGATAGTCCAGAACTAATGGTGACGGTTACTAATACTTTGTATAGAGAAATATCAGTAGATCTGTTGTTCTAGACTTTTTGCGGCAATTCTATTCTTGTATGGAGTTTAATTCTGATCATTTTTTAATATTTTCAGGATTATCAGAGTTGTTGATTGTTTAACACAATTAGTATTGAATATTGATATAGAAAATCTGGAAAAACAGTTGTGCTCCCTTGTGTAATCTTAGCATTAATTGGCCTATTTTTTAGTTTTCTTTGTACTTGTTTTCTTCTTACCACCAAATTTTTTTTTTCAGAAAACCAAAAATAGGGCCAAGGCATTTAGTATGAACAAATTCATCAAAATTACCAGCAAAAGTTATTGAGAGGAGATCATTCAAAGCTAAAATATAGGGAGAAGGAAAGAAAGTTTTAACCAACTAAAGGAATGCTGTGACATGTGTACGCAAAAACTTGTCCCGTGGCTGCGAAATGGACGGTGTGGCTGTTCTTATATGATCCATGAGTGAGTTAGGAAAAGTCATACCCTGCCACCGCAGGCAACTCAACAACAATGATCGTCGGCTGAGAAATAGGATCTTAATTAATGGGTCTTTTAATTTCATCTCCATGTCCAATTTTCTAAACAAAACCCCCTGGTTTTCATCAAATATTCAATAATTTTTAATTAACAAAGAGAGGAAGGAAAAAAAAAAAAATTATTTGACTATTTCTTGTATTTGACAATAAATGGAGTACCAAATTAAGCCTAACTGCAAAAGAATTGGATATTCAATTCTCTTACAACACCTCAGGATAACCAAAAGTAATTTTTTGAGTTCCCCACTTATTCTACTATAACTCAAGTTGCAAACTACTGAATTATCATAATGTATAAAATTTTTTTACTTTTAACTAAAAAGTCAATAACTAACAATCAGTTTCTTTGACCTATATAAATAAATAAAAATTTCGAGTTGCATTCCACTTATTTGACTATAATTCAAGATGTACCCAACTTATTTGACGGTATTTTCGTCATAATTCAATGTACACCCCACCTAAATGGAGGTCAAAGGAGTTAACTGTAAGTCATTGACAAATTTTGTTAAAAATTGAGGATTTCATGTATTATGATAATTTGGTAGAATGGACCTTGAATTATGTAAAATAAATGAGATGAAACTTAAAATTTCTCTAACCAAAAACAAAAGGGAAAGAAAAGTAGAAAGTTTGTAAAGGAATTTAGGAACTATATAACTTGTGGAATTGTAATTTTGAGTATTGACAAGAATTGGGCATGACAAGCCTACATAATAAATGTCTTATATTGCACAATCTAATTTCAATACATGCCTTTCTTCTTCTTCTTCTTTTTTTTTGACTTGTCCTATTGGAAAGAATGAAAATTCCCTGTATCTTGCCTCCCTACCTACACTGTTTCCTAATCTATGGGAAGCTAGAGAACAAATACTATTGTCCATTGTAAGTCTATAGACGACAACAATAGAAAGGTATCAAATGTTATTCCGAGTCAGTGGCTTGACCAATTTTAAAGACTTAGAGGCAACCAACAAAACAAACGGATCCGAACAAACCCGGATGCAAAATAGATACTTCCGCCCGCCCACCATTCCAAAACCATTGCGCAAGAAAGACAGCCAGCGCTTATTATACCCACCCCTGGTTTCTCTCTCCCCCTTAA
Organism: Iris pallida; assembly: GCA_029216955.1. Lineage (NCBI taxonomy): Eukaryota > Viridiplantae > Streptophyta > Magnoliopsida > Asparagales > Iridaceae > Iris > Iris pallida. Next base: position 25,492,743 of record JANAVB010026199.1, on the reverse strand, counting down.
GTAACCAACTACGCACTTGTGTGCGTATATATATATATATCCCTCCCCCTTTCTTCATCTCCACATTATTCCACCAACAACTCCTCTCTATTACTACTAATCATCTCTTCTTTGTTTTGTTTGTTCTGTTTGTTAATGGATACCACAATCGGATCCGTGGACGGAGCATCCAAACCCGCTTCCAACGGCGTGGTCGGCAGCCCCCCATCCACCCACCCCTCCGCCATCACCCCCTGCGCCTCCCACCCGCTCCCCTCCGAGGCCACCCTCGGGCGCCACCTCGCCCGCCGCCTCGTCCAGGCCGGCGTCAGCGACGTCTTCACCGTCCCCGGCGACTTCAACCTCACCCTCCTCGACCACCTGATCGCCGAGCCCGGCCTCACCAACGTCGGGTGCTGCAACGAGCTCAACGCGGGCTACGCCGCCGACGGCTACGCCCGCAGCCGCGGGGTCGGAGCCTGCGTCGTCACCTTCACCGTGGGCGGCCTCTCCGTCCTCAACGCCATCGCGGGGGCCTACAGCGAGAACCTCCCCGTCATATGCATCGTGGGCGGGCCCAACTCCAACGACTACGGGACCAACCGCATACTCCACCACACCATCGGCCTGCCGGACTTCTCGCAGGAGCTCCGATGCTTCCAGACAGTCACCTGCTTCCAGGTCGATACCGAATCCTCGGTTTCATTTCATTTCATTCATACTCTCTCTCTCTCTTTCTCTCTCTTAAAGTATAACAATTTTTTACTGAAATGAATGAGTGAACGAATGGATGTGTTTTAATTAGGCGGTGGTGAACAACTTGGAGGACGCGCACGAGCAGATCGACACGGCGATCTCGACCGCGCTCAAGGAGAGCAAGCCGGTGTACATCAGCATAGGATGCAACCTGCCGGCGATCCCGCACCCGACGTTCAGCCGGGAGCCGGTCCCGTTCTTCCTCTCTCCCAAGTCAGTAAACAATTTACTACTAATTAATTACTTACTTGTCTCTTTGCTTCAATATGTGGCCTGCAGCATCTTGGGATGTTTCTTTCTTAACTAATGCCTTTTGGCGTTGTAATTTTGTTAATGTGCAGAGTGAGCAACCAGATGGGTCTCGAGGCCGCAGTGGAGGCCGCAGCGGCCTTCCTGAACAAAGCAGTGAAGCCGGTGCTGGTGGGCGGGCCGAAGATCCGCGTGGCCAAGGCCGGCGAGGCCTTCGTCGAGCTAGCTGATGCCTGTGGCTACCCGCTGGCTGTCATGCCCTCCGGTAAGGGCCTCGTCCCGGAACACCACCCCAGGTTCATCGGCACTTACTGGGGGGCCGTCAGCACCGCCTTCTGTGCAGAGATCGTGGAGTCCGCTGACGCCTACCTCTTTGCGGGCCCCATCTTCAATGACTACAGCTCCGTCGGATACTCCCTCCTCCTCAAGAAGGAGAAGGCCATCATAGTCCAGCCTGACAGGGTGGTGATCGCCAACGGTCCGGCGTTCGGGTGCATTCTGATGAAGGACTTCCTCAGGGCACTAGCCAAGAGGCTTAACAAGAACACCACGGCATACGAGAACTATCATCGTATATTTGTGCCGGAGGGGCAGCCACTGGAAGCTGCACCCAAAGAGCCGCTGCGTGTGAACGTGCTCTTCAAGCACATCCAGAAGATGATCTCAGGGAACACTGCTGTCATCGCCGAAACTGGGGATTCATGGTTCAATTGCCAGAAGCTCAAACTTCCCGAGGGTTGTGGGTAAACTTCGACTACTTTTGTGCTTAATTCATTTACCTATTTTATCCGCAAGTAGTCGGGATCATTTGATTTGGGTGTTTGATGCAGATATGAGTTCCAAATGCAGTACGGATCTATTGGTTGGTCGGTGGGGGCGACTCTGGGTTATGCACAGGCTGCCAAGGACAAGCGGGTGATTGCATTCATCGGGGATGGAAGCTTTCAGGTACAAAAATCAATCGAGTTGATAAATAGCACTTGGAAAGTAATTAAGAAGTTGAATTTCTAATACTTGTTGGTCGGTCTTGAACAAAATTTCAGGTGACAGCCCAGGATGTGTCGACAATGCTGAGGTGCGGACAGAACACGATCATCTTCCTTATAAACAACGGAGGCTACACCATTGAGGTGGAGATCCACGACGGCCCTTACAATGTTATCAAGAACTGGAACTACACTGCGTTCGTGGAGGCAATCCACAATGGCGAGGGCAAGTGCTGGACTGCGAAAGTCTTCTGCGAGGAGGAGTTGAAGGAGGCGATTGCGACGGCAACGGGGCCAAAGAAGGAATCGCTCTGCTTCATTGAGGTCATCGTGCACAAGGATGATACCAGCAAAGAGTTGCTCGAGTGGGGCTCCAGAGTTTCTGCAGCCAACAGCAGGCCGCCTAATCCTCAATAAGCACTCTCCTCTCGTTCTCTTCTCTGGAGTTACGCACATGAACCATCCCTTTCCTTTTCCTTATCGAAATATGTGGTTTCAGAGATTTATTTACTTTCTATGTAGTCATCGTATGTGTGAATTTTGTCTCTAATTTCTGCCAATCTTAAGTATTGAACGAAGCTCTATCGTTTATTTTGCTTACGTTTATTTGCTTATGCTGAAACCATTTTTGAATAAAGGGTCTGCGTGGCAATTGTAGGGGTAGTGGTTATGCGTGGCAATTGTAGGGGTAGTGGTTATGAGATGTTTTTAGAGTACCGGTTATGAGCGGTTATGAGGGGTTCGATTTTGGATTGTTTTTAAGTAGCGACTTTTAAACTAGTCCAATCCATGCTTGGTAATTCACTAACGAGCGGTTCTGAAAGTTTTTTACACAAATAAATTAAATAGGGAAGGATATCAGTAGTTACAATTATATATATTTTTGTGAGGATATAAATGGAATAAAAAAATAGAGCCGTTCAAAACCCCACCGATACGCTAATGGGCTGACAGACACACTATAGTATTGGGGAAGGGCGCAAACGCTTCAGATGTATGGGTAACCGAAGATCGTTCTGGGGCGGTTGTTCGTACGCAAAAATGGCACCTCCACCGTAGCAGTGCATGATATACTACGTAGCACCAGACACACAAAGCTTACATGTCTCATCCAGAATGGAGAACGCCTGGTAGAAACCCCCGGCCAATGGAGAACAAACCGATCACCGCGTCGCTAGGTCAGGCACTCACAAAGGCGTTCAGAGCAATGTCCAGGTCAGGCTGTACAGTACCCTTTGGCGCATCTAAATGCACTAAATTAGAAGTAGAAGAGGCACACGAACGACCCCTACCCACGACTCATTGAGGATGCGGCGACCGAGGTCCTACCGGACCGATTGTACTCATTGTAGTCTATTTCTATCTGATTGAATTATTGCGGTGATCCGTATGGATCGGAGGAAAATTTTTGTAAGGATTAAGTATGTCTCTTTATTCCATTAGTGGGGACATTTTTTTGGTTGGACTCAAATCATTCCATGATTTTTTTCATCAGAATTTTTCACGTAAAAGTCATGGTGTTTGCGTTGTGCTTTCATTATGATTTTGGAATATTTAGGATCTGTTTGGAACGTCTTTTTTTACTACTATTTGAGTTTAAACTCAAAAACAGTCAAAGATTACGTTTGGCTGCCATCACTTTAATTTGTACTCTCAAAATTTCAGCTTAATTGCTAATTGCTACCCTCAACTATCACACTTTTTCAAGTTGATATACTAAACTTTTTTTTTGTAACAACTTGATACCCGGATATTATTTTGGACAAAAATGCCCCTACCCCTAACCCCCCTCCCCCATGCTAGCTTCGCCCCCCCCCCCCCCCTCTGCTAGCTCCGGCCGCAGCTCCCCCCCCCCCACCCCCCCTGCTCGCTTCAGGCCATCCCCTCCCCCTCTCGCTCCGGCCGTCCGCCCGCTATCGCCTCTCCCTAGGGCTCGGCAGCGGAAGGAGGGGGGCTGGGAAGGGGGGTGCGGAGCGGGAGGCGGGGCAGGAGATGGCCCGGAAGCGAAGAAGGGGGGGGGGGGGAGGTCGGCCGGAAGCGAGGAGGGGGGGGGAGGTCGGCCGGAGCTAGCAGGGGGGTGGCCGGAGTGGGGGAGGGGGTGGAGGGAGGGAAGGGATGAGGGCATTTTGGGGTTTTTTAAAATGTTAGGTATTAAGTTAAAAAAAAAAATAGTTGAGGTATCAATCTGTTACGAAAAAAAGTTTAGGGTATCAACTTGAAAAAGTATGATAGTTGAGGGTAGCAATTAGCAATTAAGCCCAAAATTTCTTCAGAAAGTTACTTTTACACTGTGTTTGGGAACATTTGTGGGGAGGGAGAGAAAAATTTGAGGGGAAGGAAAATGGAGGAGAGTAAAATGAAAGTAAAGTTAATTTTCCCTTCCTTTGTTTGAATGGACAAAAAGTAGGGGAAAGAAAAGTTTAAAAATAATTTTTTATTTGTTTATGGATAGAGGTATAATTACTATTTCCTCCTTGGTATTCTCAAATGATGATTTAATATTAACTTTTTGAGGGGTGGTGAGGTAAATTCACTCAAATTCCTCTCATCTCTTTCCATTTTCCTCCTACTTTTGGAAGCAAAAAAATTTTAGTGGGACCCACCTACTTTTTCCTCTCAAATTTTTCTCCCTCATTTTCTCTCCTCCTTTCCAAACACCATCATTTAAAAATTTTCTCTCACTTTTCCCTCAACTTTTTCCTTCCTCCCATTTTCCACCCTTTCCAAACAGTACCTTAAACATAGCTTACAGGGAGTAGGAAAAACTTTTCCCAAAGAAAATTTGTTACACTCCTCCACTCACAACAGCATGGTTCTTTCTTCAAAGAAAATTTCTCTCTCCAACACTTCCCTCACACAAATCTCCTCTCTCTCCTCCTCATTTTCTTTCTCCAAAGAAAATGGCTAATTCTAAGGGCACACAAAAAATTGCTAGGGGCTATCCCTTACTAGGGGACATCCCATAATAGTGAAACTTTTACTGGAGACAGCCCAAAATTTACTTGGGACTAGCCCCCCCAAATTCTATTAGGATTCCAAGAGGCTGAGGAGGCGGCGGAGGAGGAGGAGGAGGAGGCGGCGGAGGAGGAGGAGGATGAGAAGGGTGGGAGGAGGCGGGGGAGGCCGGCGGGGGCGAGGGGGGTGGTGCGGGAAGGAGGCGGAGGAGACGACAGGGAGGACAGAGAGATGGACGAGGAAGGCTCCGCCGCCAGCATCGTCGGCGTCGGAGGAGTAGGAGGGGGAGGATGTTGGGGAGGGGAGAGGCAGCGGCGGGTGGCGGCCTCCTAGAGGGAGGAGGGGACGACGAAGTCCTTGGGGCCGGAGAGGCCAAGGATACGGCAGACGAGATCGAACTCCCCCTCGACGTTGCCGCTTATGCGGAAGCTGGTCTGGTTCGTGTATACGTCCGGAAGACGGAGAAGATGGAGGAATCTTGTGGGGCGAAGGGCTGCTTCCCCTTCGTCATCGTCGGAGTGGGAGGGGTCGGCGAAGGAGGCTGCTGCGGAGCATGGGTAGGCGCAGGAGGAGTTGGAGGAGGCGGAGGAGGAGGAGGCGACAACGGATGAGGAGGAGGGAGAGAATGAGGAGGAGGGGCCTCCGCTGCCTCCTCCTTCGACGACGGCGGGGGCGAGGGGCAAGGAGGAAGGGTTCCCGTGAGCAGAAGATCCAAAACAAAATAGGACTGCAACTAAGTTGGCAGTCCTACTTTATGTTAGGACTGCCAACTTGTTGGCATTGGCAGTCCTACTTGCTGAAAAAATTTGGGCTAGCCCCAAACAAAGAAAATAAATGGCAAACTTGTAATTTTTTGAAAAAAAAATTGGGCTAGCCCCTAGCAAAAAGTAATGTGCCCTTAGAATTAGCCATGAAAATCTATCCCCCACCACTTCCAGCGAACCCATCCCCCACACACTTCCCTCACACCAGTGCACCCATCCCCCCGCCACCTCCTCAGGGGCTGCATCGGCGCTGACGCCGGGGGAGGTCCTCCTCCTCCTTTCCTTTCTTCAAAGAAAACCCTCCTCCACCGGTGGAGCCAATTGCTCCCCCGCCGACGTTGCTACCGACGAGCTCCTCGGCCCTCCATTTCGACAACGTCAATATGCTCGACCCTCCACTGTCCAGCTCCTCAACGACGAGAGGACGGGCTTCAAACCGTCATCGAAGCTCGAGATTAGAGGTGGTGGGTTTGTAGCTTCCTCGTCGACGGATGCTACGTACGAGCTTGGCTGCCACTACGAGCTTGGCCGCCGTCGAGCTCGAATCCCTCCTCGTCGACGGTCTCTACAAGCTCGAAAACGACCTCCCCTGCTTTAGATCCTTCTTCTTCTTTGGAGGAGGGATCTAGCTTTTTCGATGTCGGAGCAATGGACAGATGTCTTCGCAGACCACCTAGACGCAACCCCGCCACCAAATCAGTCCTCCTCCTCGTCCGCTACTACGATGCTGACGACCGACCGGTCAAATTCTGCACTTTTGGTCACTCGGACAACTTATTTGAAAGTTGATGGACAAAACATATTCGATGGACACGGTGGTGGACGGGATCAGATCTGGATACAAATTATATATGGACACATCATATTCAAAATTATTTTATACAATTTTATTAGAAAGATAAAAAAATTTACCAAACATAATTTTTAACTTTTGTTTTTAAAACCATTTTTCAGATGAAAGTAAGCAAACGCAAAGTCAGAATCTCTACACTCAAAAAATAACTTTATAACTTACTTTTAGAAAACTGTTTTTACAACCAAATTTCAGAAAACATATCTAAACAGACGCTTAGTTTGTGCATTTTTCTTCATTCCTCACCAAGTCCTATCGGTTTGGGAAAACGATTTTTGCGTTTCCCTTCCAATAGAGTAATATCAAAACAGTGGATGCCAGGTGTCAGGGGTTCTCAATCACATTGAATAAAAGAGATGGATGTGAAGCAAGTACGCATGATAAACCTAAACGGTTCCAATTATCACTATTAACGGAGCAAGATGAAAGATTTGTTATTCGTTAAGAAGTTACATCTTCCGATATTTGGTTTCCCCAATGAGAAGTTCGATAAGGACTAGATTTTGAGCATACACAGTTGTGTGGTATATCAAGTGGTTTGTGGACGAAAATGTATATAATCACATCACCAATATTGAGCACGCAAAGACTTTGTGGGAGAAGCTGGAATCCTTGTATACGAAGAAGACTAAGGTAAACAAATTATTTCTGATTCGACAGATGATGGGTCTCAGGTAAAAGAATGGTTCGTCCATTACAGATCATCTGGATGAGTTCCAAGACGTGGTCGACCAGTTATCATATATGGGAGTACTAGTAAAGTTTGACGACGAGGTATAGGGCTTTGGTTATTGTGTACTTTGTTAGACTCGTGAGAGACCGTACAAGTGTCCATGATTGTTTCTGCTCCAAAAAGCATGGTTACTCTAGAGTACGCCAATAACGGGGTGTTAACTGAAGAGATATGGAGAAAATCTCAAAAAACTTTATCTATATCTCGTTCAGAGTCGCTTGTTTCAGAGAGATGAGGTAGGAGTAAAAATAAGGGTCTGGACGGCGGCATAGACAGGAGCAAAGAAAAGTCCAAGAGTTAGTATAAGGACCCCGAATGTTACTATTGTCGCAAGAAGGGCCGTATTAAGCGAAACTATTTTATTTGGAAGAGAGAGGGAGATGAAGGACAACAAGGAAAAAAAGTTAAAATACGACAGCGGTCGTCTTAGTGCATGGAGGCGATGTCATTATTATAGGCGATGAGGTTATCATGAAAATATCGCCAACAATAAAAGTTCTTGACTGGTGGACCCAGAGGCTTCGACGCACGTATATCACAACAAGGCAATGTTTGCCACATACACAACAAGAGATTGTGGAGTATTGAAGATAGAAAACGAACATGTGTTAAAGGTGGTGGCTATAAGAGAGATGCATTTAAAGACTAGTTCTTGTGCTCAAAGGTGTTTGTCATATCTCTTATATCCGTTCCAACCTAGTATCGGTTGAATGATGAGGGATTCTTCAATCTCTTTGGAAATTATCAGCGGAAGCTTTTCTAGAGGTTCGTTGGTGATTTCCAGATGAAAGAATAAGTCTGGTCTTTACTATATGAAAGGGAGCGTATAGGGGACACAAGAGGTGAATGTAGTCAATGATGCGTCTACCAAGTTGTGGCACTGACGATTTAGACATATCAACGAGAAAGGAATGAGCTACTTATTGAACAAAAAGGTTACTCCAGGATTGAAGTCTACAAAATTGCAGATGCATGCATTGCATGGCTGGAAAGAAGAATATGATGTCTTTTCAAAGTCACCATTCTTGAAGGAAGTCGACGTTGATCGGGTTTATTCACTTAGACGTTTGTGTTCCTTTCAAAGTAAAATTTATTGGTGGTGCTTCTTATTTTGTAACTTTTATCGATGATTATTTCAGAAAAGTTTGGATCTATGCTATAAAGACCAAGGATCAAGTGTTATCTACTTTCAAGGAGTTTCAAACCTCCATTGAAAGAGAGACGAACAAGGAGTTAAAGTGTGTTCGGTCCGACAACTGCAACGAATATATTAGTCCTTTGATGCTTATTTCAAAGATCAAGGGATTCGACACAAAAAATTCCTCCAAAGATGTGTTTTCTCTTAGAGGCAAACTTACTAGGCAATTATTGGAGTGGGGCTCTCAACACTGTTGATTATGTTATTAAATTGTCTTCTAGTGCTCCTTTGCAGGATGATATGTCTAATAAAGTATGGTATGACAAAGAGCCATCATATAATCACCTTCGAGTATTTAGGTGTAAGCTCTTCGTACATGTACTGAATGACGAGAGGTCGAAACTTGAGCCGAAGATGAGACACTACGTCTTTGTCAGCTCATGATAAGTTCGAATATATACTCTATGAGTCCATTTTTTTCACCCACCAATAACATGGTGTTTGTTCACCCCCAATCACATGGAGACATATGACAAATAAAACCACTTTAAGAGTGGTTTTGTACACTCTCTAAAATAGGTTTGTGGTTTTATTTGCCACATGTTTCCATGTGATTGGGGGTAAACAAACACCATGGTATTGGTGGGTGAACAAAAATGGACTTTATACTCTACGACCCAGTGGAAGAAAATCTCTATAAAAATAGGGACATGGTATTCATCAAGGATTAGACCATGACCAACAGTCGGGAGTCCAAGATGCCTTCTGAGGCTGAGGATTTGCCTAAATTAGTCTCATCGTGCTTCGAGCTGTTTCCAAAGGATAATGCAAAGAGTCCAGTTATGGATGAGCCAGTACATAGAGTTGCTCTCAACCTTGGTTATCAGCATGTTGATGATGATCGAGGTGACCCTAATAAGCGTACCCAAAAGATAGTTTCTGAAGGGAATGAGGCTATTAGTACACAAACAACACCAGTGGCTCCGTTAAGAAGGACCACGAGAGAGCTGTTGGCCCAATAATTGTATCATGTTTTTGAATATAGTTAATATGTTAAGTTTAGCATTTCATTATCACTAATCTTCATACTATCGCTATAGCATTTCTACTTATACTTATACCTTTGGTGATATGTGCCTATTGGTTTACATATTAGTGATATGAGCTTATCTATCTTAAACTTAATCGGGTTGCCAAAATCAAAACTATATTTTTTATTGTGTTCATTCAATTAAGTTTAATCATTATAATATCACTAACATTTATGCTATCATCTTAGCACTTATACTTAAACTCAGCATTGTCCTAATATGCATTAAACTTATCAGACTTGCTACTATGTATATTATTTTGTTCGTCTAACATGTACATGTAGAAAAGTAATAAGCAAGATCAATGTGGACATATACAATGAAGAAATCATGGTGGTCCAAAGACGACGGATCCCACAAGATTTTTCTGAACCACCCGACGACATCTCCGGAGCCACACACTCGGGGGTATTCAGTTTTCATAAACTGGATATCTTTGGACAGCTGCCGCCAAGGGAAAAAGCCAGCACCTATCAAAGGAAGAAGCCAAGCCATACCATCTTCATTTCAAGACTCTGAAGAAGCTTGCACCTGCTACAGTATTTCTGGAGTCTGTAATGAGTCTTAAGAATAATTGTAAACACAAGAAATGGATGGCAAAATTGAAAGCTAGGGTAGAAATTAGCCCAGGGTCATTTTCGGATGAAAATCGGCATACCGACGGTATACCGGTCTATACCGATGGCATACCAATTTTGTTCACAGAAAGTTTCTGTCTACAAAATCGACATACCGACGGCATGCCGGTCCATACCGACGGTATGCCGATTCAGTAACATTTGAAATTCCAACGGTCGGATTTCGAGCGTTTAATGATCCCAACAGCTATATTTCTAGCCGTTGCATTCCAGACCGGTATACCGACGACATGCCGGTCCATACCGACGGTATACCGGTTCGCTGACTGAAAAGTTGCCTTGAGCTCTTTTCAATGCTTTGGTTATAAATAGCCTTGAACCCCTTCATTCAAGGTTGATGTTTTGAGCCTAAAAATTTCTAAACCACCAAAGCCTATCAACAAACAACTCTACAAAGCTTTCATTTGCCATCCACAAATTGTGTTAGAGTTATTGAGTTGAAAAGTAAGATCTTCATCTTATTGTATAAGGAGATCAAAACCTATTGTGAAATGTTGAAGTTGGAGAGTCTTCGTATCCAAACTCTCGATTGAAGTTGGAGAGTCTTCGTATCCAAACTCTCGGTTGAAGTCGGAGAGACCTTCGGATTAAAGCTCTCGTGTAAGAAGTTGGCGAGTTCTTCGGATCCAAACTCGTGTGTAACTATTTACTAAAATAGTGGATTAAAGCCGGAGAGAGTTTCGGGACTAGAGTACCTCTTGGGAGGATACCAGGATATATCGTGTGTCGGTATTGTTATTGCTTCTTCTCTTGCACTTATATTTTTAAATTGCCCATTAGCTTGTGTTAAGTGCTTAATTAGTTAGCTTGACCCTATTCACCCCCCCTAGAGTTTCTACAAGAGCGTCGACCTTCCACGAGGTACTCGCCAGATGAGCATGTGATATAAAATGTCAGAGGAGAACCCAAAAGTTTTGCAGAGGCAATAGAAGACGAGTACAGACAAGAGTGGATGTAAGCCATATAGGAGGAGATGAGTTTCTTACAAGCAAACTCAACTTATGAGCTGGTGCGGTTGCCAAATAAAAACTTTGAATAATCGATGTATGTTCATAGGGAAGCAGAGAGAAGATGCTACTTGCCCTTGACATAAAACGATGCTGGTAGTCAAAGGCTACAATCAGCGGAAGGGCATGAATTTCGATAAAATATTTTTATCGATCGTCAAGTTGGCATCTATTCGGGTGGTGCTAAGTTTAGCATCCAGTTTTAATTGGAGATTGAGAATATGGATGTCAAGACAACATTCCTCCATGGTGTTTTAGATGAGAAATTATACATGGAGCAGCCAGAGGAATTCTGTGAGTATGGCAAATTGTCGGTTGAAGATGAGTCTGTATGGTTTGAAGCAGGCTCTGTGGTAGTGGTACAGAAAGTTTGAGTCATTTATGGGGGGAGCATGGTTATGTATGTACGACGTTGGACTATTGTATATTTGTGAAGTATTTTGTCGAGGATAATTTCATTATTTTATTTTTCTATATTGATGATATGTTAATGGTGGGGCGAAATGCCACCAAGATAATGGAGTTGAAACGCCAACCGGGTATGGCCTTCTCTATGAAAGGGTTGGGCATAACAAAAACTATTCTTGGAATGAGATCTGTCGAGAGAGAGAGAGAGAGAGAGAGAGAGAGAGAGAGTCAAAGTTGTTGTGGTTGTCCTAAGAGAAGTACATTCACCCAACACATCAGCGTTTCAAGTTGGAGGGCTCGAAGAAAGTGAGCACCCCTCTTGCAGCTCACTTTAAGCTCACTGTAGAATAGTATCCATCAACTGATGGCAAAAAAAGATATGAAGAAAGTTTTGTATACTTCAGTAGTAAGGAGTCTCATGTATGCCACGGTGTATACAAGGTCAGATGTTTCTCAAGTAGTTAGTATGATTAGTAGGTATCTTTTCAATCCGGGGAGGATACATTGAAATGCGAGCAAATGGATCATTCATTATCTTCAGGGCATTGCTGATTGGAAGCTTTCATCGGGAGTGACGAACAAAAGCTGGTTGGACATAACGATGCCGATATGACTAGGGATGTGGGTACCAAAAGATCAACTTCGGGCTATATTATGATGTTTGTTAGTAGAGCGATTTTATGGCAGTTGCGGTTGTAGAAGTGTATTGGTTTGTCTACGACAAAGACATAGTTCATTGTAGCGACGGAAGCTTACAATGAGTTACTATGGATGAAGAAGTTATTGGAGTAAATGGGACTTAAGCAAGAGCAACACATTTAGCTTTGTGATAGACAAAGTGCTATTTATCCTAGAATTATGATATTTTATAGTCGGTCCAATCATATTGCAACTCGGTATCACTAGGTACGAGATGTGCTAGCTAGAGGCAAAGGACACTTTGCTTGAGAATGTTTATACATAGGACAATGGTGCATATATGCTTACAAAATTCTGTCGAGGAAAATTTTGAGTGTTGTAGGAGGATAATTGGGATTACAAGCTCCTCCACCTAGTTACGAAGGGAAAGATTTGTTGGTGTTGAGTGGGATTGCCAACCTATGTAGAGAATATCCTGGAGTACGACGAGCGTCATCTGTATGTCGGAGAAGCTCGGAAAGTCGAAGACAAAGCTGGCTCGATTTGAGCACATATCAGAATATGTTGGAAAAACAATATCAGAGTAGGCGGTACACTGCCTATATGTCGTTGTACCGTTGGTATACCAATCTGATAGAATTTTATTCCAGAATGGTTCTGACACGAAGTGGACATTTTTGATATACCGCTACCACCGGTATACCGGTGTCGGGACTGAAGACCAAATTTAGGTATTTTATTAACACCGTTGGATTGTTATCAATCGTCCAGATCTATTCGAAATTGAGGTATTTAAATATGTGTTTTCTAACCCTAATTCATTATCATCATAATCAGAAGATCGAAAGAGAGAGTTTTCTCAAAAGTTTGCAACTTTCAAAAGAGAGGAAGAGGGATTTGGAGAAGAGAGCTTGTTTCGAGGAGTTCTACAACGGTTCTTCCTTGTCATCTTGTCTTTTGTTATCTCTTTTATACTCATTGTAATATATTTCCACCTGATTGAAGTCTTGCGGGTGTTTCGTGTGGATCAGAGGAGAAGTTTGTAAGGAGTCGGTGTATCTTTTTATTTCATCAGTGGAAGTTTTTCATGGTTTGACTCCGATTGTCCCGTTATTTTTTCCGTCAGAATTTTTCACGTAAAAGTTTTGGTATTTGCGTTGTGCTTTCGTTGTGGTTTTAGAATATTTGGTCTGTGCATTTTTCTTCGGTCCTCACCAACTCCTATCGATTTGGGGGAACGATTTTCTTATTTCGTTCCTAATACTAAAACCTACAAAGTTCGTAGAAGGACCAAACAGGTGTAAGTGAGCCTAACAACTATCGGGTAATCTTCCCTCCTTCGTTGCTAATTATAACTATCCATGTAGCTCATGGAAGATTTAGTTCCTACTCATTTTCTTTATCGAACTATTTTCCTTATTCAGTTACTCATTTAGCCAACGTTGTACCGAACACCTCGTCCAGTCATTGTGCCTTCTATGCATGAGTCGAAGGAGCCCAAGGACGGATTGCCCTCCTCGAGGAGCCCAAGGACGAAGTGGACTGACCGAGCCCAATATTTCTCTCCCTGGGCTGAACCTATATCAGCCAAGAAGCTCATATCCATAAACAGACCGGTGCTACACAGCAACAAACGTTTTTTCTGTTTTCTTGAAAATACAACTATGGAAGTAATCAAGTTTAAGTTTTCCTCTATTACCTTCTTCGATATTGTTTGGCTGGTATTGTTTTCTATGCTTTGAACTTTTCGATACAAATGGTCTATTCTGTGCTACAAAAATTGGCACTAAACATGGCAACACGGGAAAGTTGGCCTCGAGTCTTGAGTTCACATGTTTTGTTGAAAAAACAAAAATCTCGTGGAGTCAAAAATTTAGACCATTGGCAAAATAGGATCCTAGTACATATATTTCTACCAAGTACTATAACTCATTAAAGTGCTTACATCCAAGGATTCTGAGCCAGGCTAGGCTCCAATATATATATGCACATTTTTCCATCGCTCAACATAACCAAGTATTAAACCTTTGTAAACATAAAGATCGAACCTCTCACACAATAAGATGGTAAGTATATCATTAACTGGGATTGATGGCTTTTGAGGAAGCAAAAACCAGGCGGCCATTTTGGAGTAGAGTCGAGGGAAAACTCGCTTTGCAGTTGCTAATGTGAGCTTTAAGCCTTGGGATATTAGGATGAGCACTCCTACAGCGATGGCAGCGCAGCTCCATCGACATCAACTTTTCATCATCATTCAGTCTTGCTGACCCATACATGTCTATTTCCTCGACAACGTCAGCGGAATCACGAAAGAAGTATGTCGTAAAAGAGTTCCAGTGCTTTTTGTTCTTCAAGTGCGCTGACTCGAAGTCCTGGCTGATGACATGAAGGTGGAGTTGCCGCATTGATGGGACCTGCATTAGAATCGATGCACATGAACTAAGTTGATGGTAAAGAAGCACAAACAGAAACTTTAATTTAGTTCTAGCAAATACCGAATGGTATCCAAGTCTGAATATTAAAGAGGCATCATCATTCTGGAACTTCTCGATCCACTTAAGTCCTACGGCATGCATTTCCTTCAATTGTGGAAGGTGCTCTCTCCGGACATCTGCAAGTGAATCAAGACCAGGAAATCTTGATAATACTAGAATATGCTTCTTTGCCTGTACAATAGGTTAAAGTTTATGTTAAACAGAAGAAAACAGTTAAAAGAGAGAGAAAACTTGGTCAGGAAAAGACATCAAACCTTGGGGTAAAGGTCATTCAAAATAACCAAGTCATCTGAGACCTCTATGACAGCATCCTTGTGCTTCTCAGGGTGCATGGCAATCTGATGAAGAGCTTTGGCCCAGGCTCCCCAAGTCCTTTTCGGATCAATTTTCTCATCCTTCTGCTTCTCTTTATGTTCGGGTTTTGCTGCGTTTGAAGAAATCTCAGGAAGTTTGGTCACATTACTTGAAGAGTTCAAACTTTTTTTTTCTTAGGATCACATTTACGGAAGTGCCCCTTACCCTTTTTCTTCCTTTCAGATTCATCAAACCCTCCTCGCTTGCTCTTCTGATCACCATACGAAAATTTATTGTTATTGCTTTCTTCCGCGACATTGTTGGGCAATTCTGAACACCCGTATCTGGAGTTACCATTGCTTTCCTTGATGTTTCTTTGGCTTTGTATGATGGATGCAAAGTTTTCAAATAGGGATGAATACGCATTACGAAGAACCTTGCATCCTTCCAAATAGTCATTTTCAAGGCAGTTTGGTCTTTGGGGGTTCATGTTCGGCCCAAGAACATGTATGACATGAGTCACCTTCTCTTTTTGGTAGAGGGGAGAAGTCGATGGAAGAGGAATGGCAACTGAACTTCCAGGATTAAGAGTATCTGCCCGTTCCTTGGTTGCAGTTTCTAGAGCTTCACCTGCAGCTTTGTATATAGCTGCATTAACTCCCCCTCCTCCAGGTTTAAGCCGCCTGCAAGACACATTTAGTAATCCTTTATTACTCTTTAAGTAGCAATGATAACTTTTAGTTGTGATTTATTAAGTGAACATGATTTACCAGAGGAAAAAGGGGAAAGAACTCAAATACAAAAAATTTGTAACGTAAATACTTTCATCAAAGGTTTCATTTTAAGGACACATGTTGACAGGGACGGACTCGATGCATGGCATGAGAGTGACATGCCCGCCTCAACTTTTGAACATTTTCATTTTTTATACTATATTAAAAAAATTCTAGAAACTGCGGGTATCTTAAGCATGAAAATATAGTAAGATCCAGATTTGAATAATACATTTATGACCCACGACAACCAACCCCACCACCACCACCACCACCACCACCACCACCCCCCCCCCCCCCCCCCCCCCCCAACACACACACAAAAATCAAATAATTATCAAGACATGGCAATATATTTTCTTATTGTGCCCTCGCGCCTTCAAAAGATAATAACTACATGAGGAAATTGGATTGATTTCTTTGTGCCACGAGTGTCAATATATGGAGACATAGGTTGCACTAAAATATGGGCTTAAACTGCAAGTTAAACTCTGGTATCTCCTATGCTGAAATGACTCAGAAAGTTGCTAAGTTCAAACTAGTCTTAAGTTGTTAATTATTTCAAGTAGTTTATAATTTCCAATATAGTTCTACCATACTAGTTCTTGCAAATAATCTTTCTTAATGAGTTGCTCACGTAAAAGGAACTGTTTTGCTCTTCCTTCAATTCAAGCATATAACTGTGCAAACTATAGTTTAATACACATAAGTATAATGTTGATGCACTTTTCTTTTCAAGTATTTTATAAGAGGTAAGTTCCGGGCTCCCGCATTTCGTATCTCGCGACCCAAATGTGGCAGCTAGCCATTCCAGATAGCCGAAAGTAGTGACCCGGGCACCCCGGATCTTACAAGATGCAATTCAACAAAGATATCAATCAAATGGCAATAGAAAAGACAATATACTCAATTAATTTATCAAGATGAAGCATACAAAAGTAGGTTCTTGTCACTACCAAAATAAGTCAAATCGGCGACGGATTTAGCGACTCTGAAAAAAGACGTCGCTAATATTTTAGAAATTTGCAACGTTTATAAAAGACGTCGCAATACGTCACTGTCAGCGATGTTCAGCGACATTTAGCAACTACCTTTATTATTATGAAAGCTGACGTCGCGGAGTCGTCGGTAACCGTCGCTATATTTTAAAAAACAGCGACGTTTAGCGACTCCTTAACTTATATGTCGCAGTATATTAAAAAACAACGACGTTTAGCGACGACTAGTGATGACGTCGCTAAATTACTTCATATAGGGCTCCGTTGGTTGGTGCAACTTTTCATTTCTCTCCCAAAATTTTATTTTCTGCCCCCCCCCTCCTCCGACCTCCTCCCGCCCCCGGCGGCCCTCTCGACTCCGGCGACCTCCCTCGCCCCCTGCCCCGACGCCCCTCGGCCCCTTTCTCGACTCCGGCAACCCCCCTCGCCCCCTGCCCTGGTGCCCCTCGGTCCCGACGACCCCCTCGGTCCCCCTCGGTCAGGTAATCCTAATCCTATCTCTCTCATGCTGACACGACACAAACTCGAACACGGACACTGACATACACACACTGATACTGACACTGACACAGGAATAGACCCGGACATGGACACTGACACAGAGTCTATTGCAATCTTGATACATAAATATGTGACATAGTGTATTGATTACATTTTTTTCAAACTAATTTACTTGTCAATGAGTTGTAACCGACACACATGTTGGAACTAGTTTTGTGGTAATCTAAGGAAGGTTATATGTTTATGACGGGTCCTAAATTTAGGTTATCTAAGGAAGGTTGTATCCTAGATATTTTGATATCTAAGATATGAAACATACGTATCCATCTAAGTATATATATACCTAGAGTGTAAAGAGTGAGTATCCTAGAAGTATATAGGAATTGGATAATTGTCAAGGTAAGTTTGGAGTTTATATAAAAGTATCTAAAGTGTATAGAGTGAGAATCCTATAAGATATGGTATGGTGTCAAGTGTAGGTATGATTGGTATAGTGTCAAGACATGAGCCAAGATACTAGGTATGTAGGTAAGTGTTAGCTAGGTATCGCTAAGTATTTCATGATAAGTGCTAGCTTGGACTGGTCGAGTTTTCGTTGTGGGCTCACAACGAACACATGACGACAGAGATATCATTCTCTTATGTTAAAGTGTCCGTGTGCCTGAAATTAAGTGTCCATGTGAGCCCTTATCTGAAAACTAAATTTACTTATGCAAGCATTTTGACGCTACTAAAGTTATACCAAAAAAGATGAAGAACAGTCTTTTATAGAATTTTTCGAAAATCTAGTATAACTCTAGCAGCCTCAAAAGGCTTGCAGAAGTAAATTTCATTTTCCGAGAATGGCTCACAAAGAACACGTGACAAGGCCCAAGTGTCAAGTATGTTGGTACCAAGTGTCAAGTATGTTGGGACTTTGATGAACATGTGTATCCATCTATGCATCCATTTGTACAATATACTCGAATAATGTGTATCCATCTTTGCATAATTATCTTCAAACGGATATGAATTACTATCTGCGGAATCATTCGAGGATGTACAATCGTCATTCTGATGACATGTACGGTGTGCGGAATGAATTTATACAGGGGGTAGAGCAGTTCCTGCAGTTCGCCAAGGCGTTCCCTCAGTACATGGATCGTACCAAAATTAAGTGTCCATGTGTGAGAAGTCGCAACTTGAAATATCATCCAGAAGTGAACGTGATATATCATTTGTACTCGAGGGATTTCATGTCGAATTACTATCAGTGGACCTCACACGGAAAACTTGTGTCTTTAGCATCAGAGTCGGAGCCTTATGTGGAGTCGTATATAGATGTCCACGACCACGCTGATTACGACGAAGGATGGATGAACATGGTTTTCGACGCCGCGGGGCCTAGTTTTGATCTGAACAATCATGATGCGGCTGAGGAGGCACCGAATGTCGATGCTGCTAAGTTCATGGAGTTGCTGGAGAATACAAGGACTCCTTTGTATCCTGGTTGTGAGGATCATTCACCGTTGGAGGTGGCTACAAGACTGCTGAGCATCAAGTCCGATTTCAACATGTCTCAAGAATGCTACAACCGAATCATCGAGTTGATTATAGGGATCTTGCCGAAGGATGCCAAGTTACCTACAGACTTCTACCGATCTAAGAGAAAGGTGAGATCGCTCTGGATAAGATATGATAAATTGATGCATGTCGCAACGGATGCATGTTGAACTACAAGGATGACAAGAATGAAAATGTGTGCAGATTTTATGGGCTGATCGCTACAAGACAACTAGTACAAGTAGGACTCCCGGTACAAGAAAGACGACCGATTCGATGCACTACTTGCCTTTGACGCCGCGGTTGCAGAGGTTGTTTATGGTGAAGGAGAGTGCTGAAAACATGAGTTGGCATATGCGGAAAAAGATCGATGGAGTATTGGATCATCCATCCGATGGAGAAGCATGGAAGTACTTTGATCGAGAGTATCCAGATTTTGCATCTGATTCGTGTAATGTAAGATTGAGGCTCTCCTCCGGCTGTTTTACCCTGTTCGGACTTTCGGGTTCCCAATATTCGTATTGGCCTGTGATTGTCACTCCGTACAACCTACCGTCGTGGATGTGTATGAAGACTCCTTATATGTTCCTAAACGTTATCATCCCAGGTCCGAACAATCCGAAGAGGGACATCGATGTGTACTTACAGTCGTTGATAGATGAGTTGAATCACCTGTGGGAAGTAGGCGCCAATACGTATAATGTTTCTAGAAAGCAGAACTTTCAGATGAGGGTCGCACTTATGTGGACCATCAACGACTTTCCGACCTATGGAATGTTATCGGAATGGAGCACTCATGGTCGTCTCTCATGTCCGTATTGCATGGACCGCACGAAGGCTTTCCATTTGAAACACGGAGAAAAACCGTGCTTCTTCGATTGTCATCGACAGTTCCTGCCGAAGGATCATCCGTTCCGGAGAAACAAGAATGCTTTTTATGCCGACAATGTGGAGAAGGCCAATCCACTGCCAAGATGGACCGGAGACACAATATGGGAAGAGGTCAAAGATTTCCCAAGTGCTATCGAAGAGCCTACAAAGGGGTACAAGTGTGATGGATTTGGTCGTACTCATAACCCTTGTTAGCAATTCGGCAAACGGAAAAAATTCGGGACGACAAAAGTACGAGAGTATAAATCGGCACAATATAAGTAAAATTCGGTAAAAAATTCGGTCAAAAAATCGTCTAACGAAAACATTCGGATTAGATTTAATTCGTGTTTAGTACGTTTCATATGAACAAATTCGGCATTAAAAATTCGGTATATATATAGCCCACCCACCTCTACTCCTTCATATATAAACAAGGGTTCAGTGTGAGAATAAGATGAGGTTGGGGAACATTATATAAAGAAAAGAAAGTGAAAGTAGGATGGAAAACCGAAAGATTTTTCTTTGATTGTTGCAAGCAACATGTGCAAAGATTCTTAGGTTTCTTTTTTTGGTTACAGCTGTGAGATTTTTTCTTCTTTTCTTTTGATAATTGTGCCAGTCTTAATATTTAATAGCAGCAAGAGTCAAGAAAGTGAAAACTGTTGGGTTTCTCAGTCAAGTTTTTTTGGTCGAATGTTTTAAAAATTCGTACGGTACGTGTTTAAAACTCCACAGGCTTAAAATTCGCGTACAAGTCCGAATTTTTCAAACGTACGTAAGTTTTATACGTTTATGTAAGATACGAAAAAATTCGCGTATAATACACATTTTATTCGGGTGATTGCTAACAAGGCTCATAACTAGACGAAGAGTATATTCTGGGACCTACCATATTGGAGCACCAATATGATCAGACATAACCTTGATGTCATGCATATCGAGAAGAATGTGTTTGACAACATAATTAATACTGTGATGGACGTAAAGGGAAAGACGAAAGACTATCCCAAGGCCATGTTGGACTTGGAAGATATATGCAGACGTCCTGCATTACATTTGATAGAGGAAGACAATGAGAAGTATAAGCAGCGTAAGGCAATTTTCTCACTGGACAGGGAGGATAAAGAGACTTTGTAGGTGGATTCAGGGCCTAAAATTTTCTGACGGGTCCGTGTCGAATTTGAGAAGATGTGTCGATCCGAAAGAGAACAAACTGATGGGTATGAAGAGCCACGACTGTTACGTATTTATGGAGAGGCTAATTTTGATTGTATTTCGAAAATTATTACCGTAGGTCGTTTGGGATCCGTTAACAGAGCTGAGCATATTCTTCAGAGATCTTTGTTCTACTAAGTTGCTCGTCGATCGTCTAGAAAAGCAAGAGAAGGACATTGCGGTAACACTGTGCAAGCTTGAAAGGGTGTTCCCTCCCGGGTTCTTCGACTACATGAAACATTTGTCAATTCATCTTTCCTATGAGGCTCGTGTTGGTGGGCCCGTCGGCTATCAGTGGATGTACCCGTTTGAGCGGCATTTGAACCACCTAAAGAGAAAGGTGAAAAACAAGACTTGTATCCTTAGTAGAATGGTGCACGTACTGGTGATAAAGACAGTACTTGGGGTCGTTGAGTTGGTTTACCTCCGCAGGACGTCGTGGTGGAGGCAATGCCAGTTTATTACCCTTCATCAATGTGTGAAAAATGGTAATAACATCATCTTCGTCAAAGGAAAAAGTCTCCTTGGATCTGTCAGGAGCGCCCTGAGAATTGGAAGCTCCCTTGAAAGTATCGACCTTCAAGACTTCTTTCCCTTTACCCCCACGGATATGGATAGTTTGGGGGTACTTGCTTTTGTCTTTAGATTTGGGTGTCTTCAACCCCAGTAGTTCCAGATTAGGAACATCATTCTCAGCAGCATCAGCAGCCCCGATGAAAGCGGGTCATGTATCATACTTATGTATACCCAGACAGAACTTCACTGTAGGAAGGAAGTTATGCCGACAAGTATCCATAAGCTCTGAGTCTGGTATACCGAAGGGCATCTTCAATGCTAGTCGCCTGAAGCGTTCGATGAAAGCAATAACAGTCTCACTTTTCCTCTGCTTGGTCTCGATGAGGGTGGACATACTAACATGCATGCCACTCTCGTAAAACCTATTGAGGAATAGCCTCTCCAAGTCTTTGAAGGAGTTAATGCAACCGTCAGGCAGACCGCAGAACCATTCAAAAGTTACTCCCTGCAAGGTGCTGATAAATAGCTTTGACAGGAACGCATCGTCTCTTGGTAAGTGCAGCGTCTGTTTGTTGAAGTATGTCATGTGTTGGCGAGGAGAAGTCATCCCGTCAAACGAATTTAGCGTTAATGGTTTGTAGTTAGGAGGACAAGTGGCATTCTCCCATTCAGGAGGATAAGGTTGAGATATCCCTATTTTCTGAAGCTCGTCTTTGTGTGAGATGGTATCGAGACGGGCAACAAGAGAATCAATTGCATCATGCTGATTGAGCAGATGTTGAGAAACGGCTGCTTTACGGTTGTCAAGTGTTGTCGGCGAAGGACCACCCCCAGCATTTATGGGATTTGGAGGAGGTGCAACGGAATGGTACTCCTTTTGTAGTGAAGGAGGGTTGTTGCTATGAACCGGACTAGCGTGTGCTGAGACGTTTGGTTGAAATGGGGGAGCAACACCAGCAGTTTGGACAGCCATGATGCTGGTAAGCATGTCAGTGATCTTGGCGAATGCCATTTCAAGATTCTCCAGCCGCTTGTTGGTTTGATCATTGGCTTCTTCAGGTCTCTCTCCATCCGTCATGTACGTCGATAGCACGCGAGGATGAACAGTACAGTTAGTGCTGATACTGTCTGTCTCAGAGTTGAGGAGGCCTTCATCTTCAGGCAGGGGAAGTAGATAGTCACCGTCAGACTCGAAGAGATCATCGTCATCTGGAAAGCTACCCACGGCGTAAAGGTCGTCCACTTCAGACTCTGAGGGAATGCTACCCCCAGCTTGAAGTTCTGAGGGAACACCACCCCCATCTTGAGAGTCCTCGCCATCTAAAGGGATCTCGTCCTTAACCGAGTACCCATACAGACTCCTTCAGATGTAACAGCTCGCTGGCTGTTCGCTGGCAGACTTCTTCTTCTTCTGTTCGCAGAACTGGAAGAAAAGGTTGGATTAGTGATCCACCTTCTTTGATTGGGACTTCCATAGGAAGGACCCCACGAAGCCATGTTAGATGAAACACATAGTGGCGTTTCATCATCAGAACGTTGCAGTCGTCGAAACACGAACTGCTTTGGAGGAACATTCGTTGTTTTGGAGCAACAGTTGATAATAATACTAGTGCACGGGTGCTCCGGTAGAGGCACCTCATGAGTAGTAATGATCTCCCTCGCTTTACGCTTGTGAGTTATCATGTCGCGTAAATCGGCAGAAGGGGGCTTTGCCTTAGAACCCATTTCACATGCATTGCCAAGCTTTGCATATGGGTTTGTAAGAGAAGTTGGCACATCCGGACTTAGTTCGTGTGCAGGAGCAACCCCCACACCTAAGTTCCGTGATGACCTTGAAGACAGCCTCGTGCTATACGCGTTCGGGCCTGTCTATTTGCTGTGGGTGCATAGACCCTGGAGCATGCCCTTGGGCGCATGCTTTCCAGAAGCTCTGGCAGCATGCCTGGCCTTCCTGGATGTGGGCGCATAGAATGGGTCATCAGAGCCTGGGCGCATAGCCTTGGGCACATGGACCTGGGCACATAACCTATTGAAGACAGAAGTCTTCTGGCCAGAGTTAAGCGCCCACATACTGCCTTGGGCGCATAGCTCTGGGCGCATGCTTTGGGAAACAGCGCTGCTTTCTCCCGGTTTCGCCTTCTTTGTTTGCGAGTTTTGCTGAGTTTTTCCAGAGTGTCGGACACTTCGATTCTTAGCATCGTAGTGTTTTCCTTTGCCAAGTCTCGAGCGTTGAACATTCTGTTGTTGATTGCACAAGAGGGAAGTCAATGGGCTAGTAGAGCCCTGAACAGTATGCGCCTTCTTCGCATTGGGAGCTCCTGTGGAAGGGTTATGCGCCCACGTGACAGAGTTCCCCTTCGGTTGCACATCTTCTACGGCACTGGCAGGATATGCAACACGAGCCTTTGGAAGCCAAGTCTTGCGAGACTTGTTTCGCTTCACTGATTTTGAGGGAGAGTAGAGCCATCACCCGAGAGCATCTCTTCGAATGCATGTTGATCGAACTTCACGATCAACATCTTCTGAGTGCTCTCCACTTTATCGGTATCGGATTGCGTCACCACATTCTCGTCAAAGAAAAAGGTAGTCCCCAGCAGAGTCGCCATTTTTGTAGACACTTACAAAAAAGAAAAGAATCACTGTCTTTTCTTATTAGTGCAAGGCACTACAAATCGAGTACAGCTGAGAGATCATGCACTGAGAATTCCCGAGTACAAAAAGAATTCTGGGAAATGGAACGATGGAGATCGAGCGACAATTGCTCCTTTACTCCGTTGATACTCCAATTTACAAAAGTGGAAGAAAATCTAAGAAAATTGCTAACTCTCGACTCACTGGCAAGAAGGGCAGCAATTTGGCTCTGAAATGCTCTCTGTTCTGTCTTTTTGAAGAGGTATATGACCTCTACTTATAGTCGTTTTGCACTGAAACGACTGTTATGCGCACACAGGTGAAAAATATACTAATTTCCATGTGGGCGCATAGTCTTCCTTTGGGCGCATAGGGTGTAGGCGCATAAAGACTGGATGATCGTGGGTAGATCGTAGGGTTAACGTGGCCGCATACTTCGGTGCACGACTGATCGTGGAGACTGACGTGGCCGCATCCGCATGCTTCGGTGCACGACTGATCGTGGATGTTGACCGAGTCGTGGAGCTATCCTGACTTGGGCGCATAATGTGGGAAGAGGACTATGCGCCCCCTTCTGGAGGAGCCATGCGGGCGCATATAATTTCCTGACTTGGGCGCATAGCTGCTTCCTGACTTAGGCGCATGGTGTGGATCTTTTCATGCTTCTACAAGTATGTGCATGATCCGAGCCATGTAGTAGATTTCGGTCAGTTGTAGCTGAAGGCAGACTTATTATATGTGGAAGAACCAGTCCAAGTCTTGGAGCACAAGGATAAGCTACTTCAAAATCGTGCGATCCCCCGCGTTCGTATTCACTGGAAAAACTATTCGGTCGAAGAGTCGACCTGGGAACTCGAATATGAGATGAAGGAAAAGTTTTCTTCCCTATTTTCCTAGTGGTAGATTTTGTTCTTAAGTTTCTATGACGGAACTTTTTCTTAGTTGGTTATGGTGTAGTGCCACATCCCTACATTGTGTCCTGTTTTCCATCTACGGGGTACGCGAATAAGGAACACTGTCGCTAGCGGTTTAGTCAGAACCGATAGATCGGGATCGATTGAATCGATTGAACGGGACCAATTGACTTAAGACCCTTTCCTCGTTATGGAATGTCTTCTTCGGAATCAAGACTCATATTCAGCGAGTTGCGCCTCGAGGATGGACTCTGCGGCTGAGTCGGAAGAGACCTCCCATTGCTCTGCTTTTTATGCCGTACTTGCTTTTTTGGCTTTGGCTTGGTTTTTTGAATACGTTTTCGTGAATATTTTCGATGATTTTCATAGCTTGCATTCTTCGAATTTCGCATTTCCTATCGAACTCATTGAATAGCACAGTGTTCTGACCAGTTGCTCGTGCGATTTCAGGAAATCGCGTAGGCAACGTCTAAGCACAAACCAACCGGTCCCTCGTCTCGATCAACCCAAGGTGAGTGGCTGACCCTTCTCTCCCTCGACCCTCTCTTGCTAAACTAATCAGCGACACAATATAGGAGAATGCTTGTCTTATAGAATTGAATCAATGAACTGTTGTACGAATTCTCACGTGCACTTACTATAGAACTGCTATGCCATGATTTACTACATGCTTACTTGTTATGTCTGATACAGAACTGCGTTAATGAATAAATAAATCAATGGACATTGCCATAATAAGACGGTACACTCTGAATTGATTAAGTTTCTATAAAGTCATAGACTGTGCCTGAATAACTAAAATAATCTAGTGCGGTCATTGGACAACTTGTGCACAAGGTAGAGTTTCCTCGAACGGTAACCCAGGGGGCCACGGAACCGATTCGACCTAGGAGAAAACAGGATAGCTGTGCTGAACCATAGCACAGGTGATTCGAAAACTTTCATCGGGCTCGCAACCGCGCTGAAAGGATCACCGTCTAACGAAGGCTATAGTCCAGGATGGTTTGTTATACCAGTGACCTTCACACAAACATACACTGTATTTGTGAATGATATTGAACAAGGAAGAACATGGTAAGTTTGTATTCCAACGGCACTCTCTGTCGTAGGTAAGTTGTAACGTGATTATGTTATTTTGCGTATCGAATGTTTACATGCAAATTTACTAGGATGGCTAGAAAGATCACAAAAATGGCATGCTTTAACATACTTCTTGAACCAAATGAGAGCACGGAATTTTAATTAGCCACGCACCAGTACATGTTGTACTGATCCTCGCTCTCCACAGGTGCTCGGAACCAAGAAGGCGTGCCTAGGAACTGAAGGCGACGCATGAAATATTTTGAAGCGTTACTCGTGGGCTCGAAAGCTTGAAGCTGCTCTTTTGAGGACTCCACATTCAGTCCAGAAAGATGTCTCGACTCCCCAGCATACCAGGTGGTTTGAAGTGTTTTGTTGTATAAAAGGGGGATGTAATGTATGGAACGACTATCTCATCAACGTTCATTTTGTAATTCGAGTCATGTTGTAAGCCCGCGCGGCAATGATTGTAATGGAGTCATGTAAATGATGTTTTATTATCAATGAAAGAAAAGTTCCTTCCATTTCAAATGTGTTGTTCAATTTCTCTGCGTACTTTATTAGATGTTGTGTTTCGGATAACCTTATGACTATGCCTTGTGCGAGCGCAACTTAGGTTCGCACGGCATCACACCCGAGAGACGAGTATCGATTCTTCGGAATCGGGACGTGACACAATCTATCCCCATAAGCATATTGGAAGATCCACAGTGTAGATATTATCATCTCTGACGGCGTTCTGATCTTCCTCTCTGAAACTCCTTTGGATTAGAGATATTACGCAGCAGTCGTTTCATAGCCAATTCCATGTTCATAGCAGAACGGTACGAATCCAAGAAAACGATATTCTCCGCCTTGATCAATCCTGAGTATATAACGAGATTACAGAGCAGTCGTTTCATATCCAATTCCATGTTCTCTGGAGAACGATGCGAATTTATGAGACATATACTCTCCGTCTCAACCACTTCTGAGTCTCTTGAGTTGTCGACCGGTTAAATGTTCAGCTTCAGCCCTGAAGTCCCTACCAACTAGTATTAAGTATTAGCCAAAGGCCTGAACCAATTGCTTTACATTCTGGAACCAAGAATTGACCTAAACCAATATGAATTGACCATTTGGGTTCAGATTTTAGCAGAACAAAGTGAAAGCACGTCAAATATTGATTTTTTTTTTCCCCAAGGTTTTAAGCAGATTTCGCAGTATCGGTATCGACGGTATCGGTAATTTCGGATCGGAGTATCGAATTTTTTGGTATGGGAAAACAAATAGTTATTAAAAGTTTAGAAAATATATTTCATACATTTAGACACAGTTTTAAGTTTATTTTTGTGTTGTTTTTTAGTAGTTTTGAAATTGAATGAAATAATAGTCAACCTTGCTAATTGGTTTACCATATCAGTATCGGCCGTATCGGATCGATATCGGCCGATACTGCAAAACCATGGTTTAAGTATCATGTGTAACCGATATGTTGTGGACTTGGTTCTTTTCTTATCGGAATTGGAGAGCCGAAAACGGCTGAAACTACTACAGAAACAAGCGATTCAAACCACTATCATCAGTAAGGGTCTGAAACTGAGACCAAAACCGAGTTTTTGAGCCTTGTTTTGGCTGATACTACAACAAACCAAGAGTTAGAGCCCTTTCCTGAAGTACACAATCATGAATATGGAGCTTAACAAGTAGCAAGGCTATAATTAGCTGGGCACTGACCACCTTTTAAGAGTGCATATAAAGTTGGAAAAGTTGACGGATAGCTAAAACCATGTATGACTACTTTAACCAGTTAGATTGGTTAAAAGTAAATCCAGGGTGACATTGACTGGTTTCTCTTGTATATATCCTTACTGCAAAGAATCTCATTTGAATTTCAAACATGTCTAACCACATCATTTGATAAAACTGTAAATGTGCACATTATTGGCACACCCCAGTTATAGAATGAATAACACCACAGCTATCCAAAGGACTGATTCCGAATGATGTATGATGGTGGTAGCTATGCTATAATTTTATACGATATGACAAATGTAGTACATGCACTTGTTCTGTCAACAATAATTTTATTCAGAAAACCGAGTGGATATTGTACTCATAGCTCTAGAAGTGGCTGAACTGTCCAATTCCTACACGCATATTACTATATTAGAAGCAGAAAAGATGTATCAGGCTCTCCAAAAGAAGTTATCAGAGTTCATGCAACTTCCACAGAAGTTCACAATCATCTATTTGAAGACTAGAAACTACATAAATTACTGTTTTATGAATACCTACCAATTGGCAGCGTTGGCGATTACATCACACTGTAGACCTCCTTTGGAACAAAGCTGAGTTATATCTCCAACATGCGTCAAAAACCTTTTTTGGTCAATATTCTTCTTTGCAGCTTTAGCCCTAACCAAAGATAAAATATGTGACTTATGGCTCAGATCTACCAGAACAAGCCTGCCGTTATCAACCTTGCTCAAGAAATCAGAAACACTATCGATAATGATATCAGATGCTTTCTCATGATTGAATTGGAAATCTGCTGTAGAGATGGATGGGAAGGCCAATGTAAGAACATGTATGGAACCATCACCACGAGAGGATTCCTCCAACAATTCCTTCTTGCCTACATCTTCCGTAACCTTGTTTTCTTTTTCGATATCCATGGAGCATGGATCATTCATCTGACTTTCCAGCTTTGGTGCAGCAATTCCGTCAGAAATTTTGTTGTTTACATCACATAGCTTATCTGGAGTTTCTACTTTCTTCAGAAACTTCATTATCCCAAGCTGGACTTTAGAATCCTGTTTTTTCTGACCGAAAATTCCAGTTGCAAGTCTATCAGATGGACCCAAAGCTCCATATGTTTTGACTGCATCTTTCACATCGTTTTCATCTTGGCAAAATGTTACCCGAAGAAATCCTTCGTTCAGCTTAGGAAGCTCTTTCTTTTGCAGCATTCGGTTGACAACGGCAGCAGCTTTTCCACCCTGCAGTTTCCCTTCATGCCCAGTGCGCTTCACTGACCGAGAAATACAAAGTTTAGCAGGTAGATCAAGAACCACAGCATGCATGTCCACTCGCTCTCCACCAAGCTTCACAAACTCAGATCGTTGTTCTTTATCCAAGTTACATCTATCAATGAAAACACTTTTACCATCTTTCAAAGCATCAGTTGCGCTCTTCAAGCATTGTGATTTTGTCCCAGCCTTGCCACTTGCAATGGTATCCTGTTAGAGAATTTAGGGTCAAATCTGAAAAAATGATTTACATCCCCAGTCAAGGCAACAAGATGCCTACAGCCATTTGAGCATACAGTTTACCCAATAAAATGGAGGATAACACGTGAACTAAGTCGTTAATCTTACATTGATGGTGGGTGATAGAAGATTCCTATACTCATCGGAATAATCTAATAAATAGGATATAATAAGTAAAAATACCATTCTGCTTTTTCACTTCAAATAGCATTCCAACTGGTTATACTAAATTATGGTTAAAAAAAACATTTAATTTCCAAAAACAAAGAAGTCCAAAGGAGTATAAAATGTGACCAAGCTCGGTTCAATGTGTTTGCAGGCATAGCCATTGTAATATATTTATAACCTAGATGTAAACCTTACACTACTTGTGGTGAAAGCTTACGATTTTGCACTTCAAATTGCAAAATGCAATGTCAAAGCCAATGCTTTAGGAAAATGTCCTAGACCCATGAAATGATATAAGAAGTTTCTACCAACTGTACCCCCATTATAATCACCATCTCCAATTTTAATATAGAAATATTTCTGTAGTATTTCTCTCTGGGTGCATAATAAGATATCAAATAAATGATTTGCTTCACTGACAGCTATTATAAAAAACACAATGCCAAACATGAAACATAACTACTGATAGGGCTGTCTGAAACTTCTATACATGGCTTGCATAAGGCATCTATCAGTTCAATCAACTTCAATCACTTTTCTAATAAATTCTAGTATTTTCTTTCCCTTGACTTCAACTACATTTGGGGTGGTTAGTCAACAGGATTTCAGAAACACAGCGTGGTAGCCACTTCAGAATCACAATCACAGTGTTTTTAGAAAACCCACTGATTATACAACGACAGCGATTGTGATTCTGAAATCACACTCATATGTGGTGAAATTACCGTTCAAAGAAAAAATCACTGTGTCGGATTGTTATTTGATATCGGTAGGAAGAATGGTACAACTTGAATTCTACAATAAAAAACTAAAATTACATTTCGGTTATACACAAGAGTTGAGATAATATTCACACAAATTTAATTAAAACATTTAACTTACTATATAATAATCCAGGATTATTTGGTTCCTAAAGGGACAAAAAGAAGTAATTAAACAATAGTTTTAAAACAAATATTCAAAATTCTATCTCCAAAAAAAAGTTTGCCTAGAAATCAACTAGAACGGTGGAAACAACTATGGGTGGGTTCTCCTTGGAATCAACAAGGGCTGTGGTATTTGGAGTCAAACAAACCAAAGAGTAAGATGTTGATTTAGTTTATTGGCTTCAACTCAAAGAATTAAAATAAAAATAAAAAACAATGTTCTTATCTACAAAATATTCTGCTGGAAATGACTCGTATCTTCCTTGGCACCAATAATGGCCAACTATATGCATGTTTCCGAGTGATGACCAGCAAGCCCTTCATGGTATTTAGTTCCTCTTCCCTTCTCTTCTTCCCTTTCTTTCAGCACCGGGGGTGGGGGGTGGGGGTGGGATGGAGGGTTCTGCCAATGGAAGATCCGCTCCTCGTTGATGTTGCCTCCTCCTTGCCCGCCATCATCAAGGATAGGGAGAGAGGAGCGTCGGGGTCCCATGTGGGCCTCGGTGCAAAGGAATCGCAATGGAGGGTATGGTGGTGGCGCTTGCCACAACAGCTTCCTCAGAGGACTAGGTTTTAAGGATAGGAAGGAGAAGAATTAGAGAAGTATAATGAGTTTGAGAAGAGAAATGTTTGAGTCGTAGAGGGAAAATGAAAAAAGAAAAGCGATTTCATAATTCCATGTTCCAAAAGGGGATTTCATTAAATTAAAAATGAATAGAGTTGGGACTATGTGATTTCAAAATCTATAAAACTTGTGATTTTGGTATGAAGTGTTAAGTATTAATATTATCATTAGTAGTATTGAGCTCTAGTCCCACATTGGATAGAACAATAGTAAGAGGGGTTAGTCTCTTCAATATATATGTAACTCTTTCATCAATAAAAGTTATTCCATTATTCTATTCTACATGGTATCAGAACCATAATCCATCCACTCTCTCTCCCTATCTCTCCATAAAACAAAACCCTAACCCTAGTTCTCCACCCACCCGATCAGCTCCCCCCCCCCCCCGCCCCTGCTACTGCCACCAGCAGCAGCCCCCCCTTCCCGCCTCCATGTTGCTGCTGCTACTGCACCATGTCGCTACCGCCACTACCAGTCCCCCCCCTCCCTGCTGCTGCACCACCCTGCTGTCGTTGCTGCTTGCACCACTACCAGCCGCCCCCCCCAGCCCCGGTCAGCCGCCCCTTCCCAAAACCTAATCCTACTCATGAATCCTAGCACTTTTCAAGCCCTAGTCGTCACCTTTCTTCAAAAACCCTAACTTCCTAAAAAATGAGACAAAGAGAAGGAGGTTTTGAGATTCTTAGAGGGTAAACAATGGTTTATTTGCTGGAATTTCTGACTTTCAACATCGACTTCAGAGAAAAAGAAAAAAAATATTGAAATTCTCAGAGGGTAAGCAATGATTTGTTTACTGGAACCTCTGACTCTCAACATCGGCTTCAGAAATTTAATAAAGAGCAGACAAGTGGTTTGTTTTGCGTGAATCTTTGTTTCTTTCCTTACTTGATCTTCACATCGGAATCTAACAAAGAGTAACCTGGGTTGCCTCTATGTCCTGACTTGTGTGATCCACATCCAAATCTTTGTTTTCTATGCATATGCCAGTTCTAGCCACGTTTCTAGTGCATTGGCAGAGTTGATGTGATTATCAAGTTAGTTATATCAAACCGATGGTCGAATCAGAAATCCTGAAGGATGACAAGCACTAGAACGAATAGCGGTGCTACTAGGTGTGTAAACGACCCGAACGGACACGGACAGTCCCCTGTTCGTGTTCAGTCCGAAAATGAAAATGAGTTCGGACGGACGGACACGAACAGTCCATTGTTCGAGTTCGGGCCAGATGGACATAGACAACCACTGTTCGTTAATTCAATCGGATGGTCCGCGGACAAATTAAATATATTACCAAAATATGTTATTTTATCAAGATACCTTGATAGTTGGTACAAAAAATCAAGTTAAAAGAAAATACAATTGAAGGTTATAAAATACAACAAACAATAGTAAAATGTTAACGAAAATTCAGACTAGACAACCAAAAATTGATGCAAAACCAAAATGATATGACATAATTGATGCAAAACCAAAATGAGTCTCCATTATTGGACGGTCCGCGGACAAATTCGGATCGGACATGGATATGACCGTGTCCGGGTCCGATTTTTAAACGGACCAAAAAAATGTCCAAGTTCTGTTCGTTAATTAATCGGACGGCTTGCGGTCGAACCATTTATCGAGCCGGACTTATATGGACAACGGACTGCTTTGTCCATTTTACAGCCCTAGGTGCTACAAACACTAGTATCGGAAATGCAATGGCGGGACCAACAGACACTAGCATGATGATTTCATCGATTCGACTTGTCGATTGACGGTTGGACGGATCAGAGGGCTACTCGACATAGCGAAATAAGGTCGAGAAGACGCTTGACAACCCTCTAGTAGAGACTGATCTCATATTTGAGTAGTGGAAGACAGATGACAGTCGACTGTTTACACAGTTGATGAATTCAATGGAAGTATTGGTAGAAGACATGGTTCAAAATGCGAATTCCGTGAAAGAATTATAGGAGGTCCTAGCAACGACGTTTGATGGAAAACGCGATTTATTTCGTATCTACGACTCGATTGTTGGCGCATACTGAGCAAATCAGGAAGACAAATCTCATAAGGACCACTTTCGAACCTTTAAGGCTATGACTGACAAGATCGACTGCATATTACCTCTAACGACGGATATCAATGAAACAAGGCTCAACATGAGCAGCTTCATATCATGGCATATCTTGCCTCTCCGTCCTGATGCGACTCTGGATCTGATGTTCCGTCTCTGATGGAAGCTCACTATCGTATCCTTCGGACAATGAAAGTCATTGAGGCCACTCCGGGTGATGCTCCTACTGATCGATCTGCTCTTGGTGTTGCTCGTGCTGAATTTCGTAGTGGTCGTGGTGGACGACATGGTGGCCAAAATGCTGGTCGTGATAGAGGACGAGGTAATGGCTATCGTGATGGAGGCAAACCGCGCACATGCTTCAACTGTGGTCAGCATAACCACTTCCAATAGCAATGTCCTAAAGCACCTGCCACCAACGTTATATTAGATGTTCATAATGATGGTGTTCGATCTGTATAGATGACTGCAGAGTCATATATAGTTTTTTTTACTTCTAAGCTCAATGTCGTGGTGAAGCATCCACATCTGGATCTACAGCCGGATACTCAGCGACATGTGTGCTGAGGTTGAAGCAATGGGTGATTGACTATGGTGCGTCTTCTCACATAACTGGCGATGCAAGTATGATACGCAATTATGTATCGGTGGATCGTGTTTCTAATATTATTGTTGCCAATGGTGGTTCACTAACAATCCGTAGACGAAGAAGTGTCCGTCTTTCTTCCGGACGGTCACTCAATTCCGTATTACATACACTGGAAAATCCGTTTAGTTTGCTTTCAATTAGTCAGCTTACTCGCGATTTGCATTGTTCGGTAACATTTTTTTCGATGGTTGTGTTTTTCAGGACCTAAAGACTGGAAAGACTATTGATAAGGGGCATGTGGCTGGAGGTTTGTACTTGTTTGACATACCTCTTCTGTTGTCTGTGCCGGCATGAAACTCGATCCTTTCGAGTTACATTGTCAGTTAGGTAATCCATAAGTCAAAGCTCTCCAGAAAATATACCTATCTTTAGATATTCCTGTTTTTTATTACGAGTCATATCGTTTGGCTAAGCATCACTGTGTTCCATATCCGATGAGTCCTAATAAATTTGCATCCGCTCATTTCAAGCTGGTACATTTTGATGTATGGGGACCTAGTCCAATTGAATTATAAGAGTTTCAAGTATTTTGTTACATTTGTTGACGATTACTCGCGGGTCACTTTTGTTTATCTGATGAAAAATCGCTTCGAATTATTTAAAATTTGGTACAATTTTTATGCCGAAATCAAAACACAATTTGGTATTCCGATTAAATGCTAATGGACGTGAGTGTCTATCTCGTGAGTCCAATACTCATCTGTCTGACAATGGCATCATCTACCAATGTTCATGTCCTTACATACCATAACAGAATAATGTAGCAAGGCGCAAGAATCGTCATCTCTTGAAAACAACGCGTGCTCTTATGTTTCAAACACGTACTCCCAATAGGTTTTGGTATGATACGGTTCTTACAGCTTGTTAGCTAATTAATCGCATGTCATCGTCAGTTTTTAATGGTACTACTTCATTTTCTCGATTATATCCCGACCGAGAACCGTTTCCTCCACTTCTCAAAAATTTTTGGTTGCTTATGCTATGTTCGGGATACCCGATCGACCCTATCTAAATTAGATCCTAAAACAATCAAATGTGTTTTCCTTGGATATTCTAAAGATCAGAAAGGATATCGGTATTTTTCTCCTACCTTGAAGATATATTTTTTTCTCTCGGGATGTTACCTCCGTTGAAACTAAGTTCCTCCACTTCCACACACTACAAATATAGTTCCCCAAGTTTACCCAAACGAGAATTTTTGTTGTTTCCGGTTCAAACACAACAACCCTCCCGTAAGGGTGCCCTCACCTACCGAGCCAATATCTCAACTAATGGTCCGCAAACACCAGGTCAGTCATGGCCGACGTCGTCCGAATGATCATCGCAGATAGTGCCCTCGGTCATAGAGCCATCCTCCTCCTCTAGCTCCACTGATTCGCCTCCACCTGTTCCACCAGCTCGACCTCGTCGTGCATGTCGTGATCATCCCTTGTATGTTACATACTACAAAGGGCTAGCGGGCCACACTCGGTCCTTGCTCGCTACTATTGATGGCATTTAGATTCTCAATACTGCTGAGGAGGGTCTCAAACATTCCGGTTGGTGTGCTGCTATAGAAGAGGAGATAAAAGCGCTCCGGAATAATCATACTTGGGACTTGGTAGATTTGCCCAGTGGTAAGCAGTCAGTAGGTTGCAAATAGGTGTTCACGATCAAGGTAAAACCGAATGGAACTCTTGATCACCTAAAGGCTCGTCTGATGACTAAAGGATATTCTCAGACCTATGGTAAGGATTATTTTGAGACATTTTCCAGTTGCCAGGATGACATCTGTGCGCGTACTCTTGGCCTTAATTGTTCGCTATGACTGGCCATTGCTTCAGCTGGATTTCAAGAATACATTTCTCCACAGGAATATTAAAGAAGAAGTGTATGTGGTGCAACCTCCCGGATTCGTTCCAAGGGAGGATAAAGTGTCATTTGCAGAAGGCCCTCTACGGTCTCAAACAATCATCTCGTGCGTGGTTTGGTCGATTTACATATGTTGTTAATCAGTTTGGCATGTGTCAATCCAAAAAGGATCATTCGGTATTTTACCGACAGACATCGGCTGGAAGGATGCTACTTGGTGTCGAGACGATATCCAGGATATTGCAGGACTAAAAAAGTTTCTAGGAGAGGATATGGGACTATTGAACTACTTTTTGGACATTAAAGTCACACGTGGTAGGCGGAACATTGTAATGTCTCAGAGGAAGTATGTGCTGGACATACTAAATGATGCAAGAATGATACAAGCCAAGGGAGAAACCTCACACATGGATCCAGGGATAAAGTTACTCCCAGATAAGGGGGTCCTGATGACCCGGATCAGTATCGTCGAGTGGTTGGAAAACTCAACTACTTGGCGGTCATGACTCGCCCGAACATTTCCTTCGTCGTGAGTATCGCAATTAGATTTATGACTTCTCCACAAGTTCCACACTGGCAGACAGTTCTTATAATTATGCATTATCTAGCCCAAAATCTGGAAAATAAAATTTAGATGGAGAATCATGGACAAACTCATGTTGAGTGATTTACCGATGCTGACTGGGATGCAAGTCTGACAGATAGATGGTCTACGTCCGACTACTTGGTCTTTATTGGCAGAAATTTGATATCGTGGAAGAGCAAAAAGCAGAGTGTGATAGCACGATCAAGTTCGAAAACAGAATATCCAGCCATTACTTATGGCACAACAGAGGTGTTATATCTGAAGCATCTTCTACAAAAGCTGGAAGAATAAGCATAATCTAAAGCAGCAGATATGTGGTGTGATAACCAGTCTGCTATCCATATTGCTACCAATCATGTATTTCATGAAAGGACGAAGCACATTGAAATCGACATTCACTTTGCCCCTGATGAGTATAAAAAGGGGATGATAAAGTTTCACCACGTGAAGACCGGTGATCAGATAGCCGATATCTTCACGAAGTCTCTTTTGGGTCCTAGGGTTCAATTTTTGTGTAACAAGTTGGATATGATTGATATCTATGCTCCAGCTTGAGGAAGGATGTTAAGTATTAATATTAGCATTAGTAGTATTGGGCTTTAGTCCCACATTGGATAGAACAATAGTGAGAGGGATTAGCCTCTCCTATATATATGTAATTCTTTTATCAATAAAAGTTATCGCATTAGTCTATTCTACATGAAGAATGACTAACGGGTAGTTTTGAAACGGCAGTACAAAGCTGCAAATGACTGCACAAATTGTTAAATAGCAGCCTGAGATTTTGAAATCACGTTTGACTAACCCCACCCCACCCCCCAAGACTATTAAAATTGCAAAGTTCAGACCTATGTGACCTCATCACTGCTATGTGTTTGCATCTTCTGTAGCTTCTCCCCTTTCCTCTCATTCCCTCATCACTTCCTTTCTGGTTTTGGTATATATGTTGACAAGTCGAGTATTGGTTGTGAAGAATCTAACTCGTTTTCAGTCAGTGAATTCGCAGACCAACGACACTTCCATTTGTAAAAAAAACAATGTATTCTACTGTTTTTTTGTTAGCTGCACAAGTGTCTTACTTTTTACAAGTACATTCAACTATTTCAACAAATACTGAATAAAAATAAAACCATGATAATTATCCTCTGCTTTGCTTACAGGTTGACAACTTCGTTACAAGCAATTTTTTGAAAATTGATTTTGATAACTCTAGGAATGACTAGCCCATATATCTTTTTCTATATTGTGCCTCAGAGATGAGTGTGACTCCCTGTAGCATATCCCTTTTATCTTCCTTCGTTAGATCTCTTTCCTCGCTTTAGGGGATATGGAGACTAGCTCCCGATGAGCTTAGTGCATCACAAATTCAGTAGGTCCCCCCAACGAACCAACTAAGGTTTTTTATGAAGATCAATTTAGCCATACCCATTTTGCCCTGCATATTGGCACCAAGTCAAAGAAATTTGGCAAACACTAGTAGAAAATTGGTAAGCTATTTTCTAAAACATTAGTGACGGTAGGACGTGCACCTAGGGGGCACAATTGAATCCCATTTTGATGGGAGAGACTTGAATAATGATGATAAGACTTGCATTCCCGAGTTACATGGTGACTTCTTGTTCCGCACTCGGTCATTTTCAAATGCAAGCAGTTCGACTGTTGTATAGGGCAAATCATAGATAAAATAAGCCTGAAACCACATGATCTGTTTTTGTTCTAAAAATAAAGTGTACCATCTATCTACTGATCACGAAACACATCAGTACAATCAAAATGCAAAATACCACATACTTCTATAATTCAATTTCTACAGTTACCTAATTGAACCTGATCAATTAGTGTAAACTAAATAAAACCCAGAAGATGTTCCACAAATGTAATACCGCAGCCCATTTTGTGTATAGTGCCTTTTATTTTCACTATAAAGGAGGGTTGTGTTACATTGCCAATGGCCAATGTACCAAAGGAAAATCTATAAATGGAAGAAAAGGGATCAAATTTGGGAAAAAGGTTTTGGTTTTGTAAAATCTCAATTAAAGTACACAATTAGCTCAACATGCAATTCCAACAATCCCCTCATCCTTTAGAAAGAAATGACTATAACATTGTTTAAGTTTAGTTTTTCATTGTTATCTTCATCATCATTTCTCAAGTAATTGGGGATAAGAGTTTGAAGCTCAACCTAACATCTACCCAGTAGAGCTCAATTCCATCATACAAAATAGGGGAGGCAAAACGTAAGTTTTAGACGTTGAGGGGCTTATTTGATTGTCTATGAAACCTTACAGGCTTATCCATAATTCACCCCTCATCAGATAAAAACCATGAGACCACCATGTGAATACATAAAAAATGCTTGTCTTGTCCCTCTAAAATTCTGCAAAGATCAGAACAAGAAATCATCCACTATTAAAATCATGATTTATGTTATCATTGTATCATCCGATAATGTTAAATAGTTTGTTTTCCCCAGTCTCAAACCCCTTATTAGTGGACCTAATGGAATTGCATCCCCAACGATAAAATAGTATTAGTCCATTACAAGGACTCAATATCAATGCAAGCCCTGCATAGGAAGGTAAATTGCCTATTTAACTCTTGAGTGTTAAGGTGTCCATGATGTCAGGCCTAGATGCATAAATGCAAGAAAAGTCTACAGGCAACAATTCTTCTTGCTTTTCACCATCCACAATTACTAAATAGAGTATTTAGTTGTAGCAGTACACACTAGCTGTAAGGGAGAAAATGTAGGAACGAAGTCGTAAAGCAGAATACTCTAGAGGGAGGGTGAATAGAGTAGGCAGCGGAATATTGCTAATTAAAAACTTGTTAGCAGTTAGATCACAGAAATAATAATAATTACAAAGTAATAACTGTAAAGATAAGAGTTCAGAAGGCAAACGCAAACACAGATATTTATACTGGTTTCCCTCTTGTGAGGACTAGTCCAGTCGGAAGAACTCTAGCTTCCAGTTGAATCCACTATTGGAAAATCCCGCAAGTTTTCATACGAATTCCTTGCAACTTCTACAGACGCGAGCTTTGATACGAAAAACTCGACCAACTTCAGTTTTGAAGAGTCTTTCTTCAATCAAGCCTCTGATTACAATTTCTCTGAAAACTTCTAAACCGTACCGTACCGACAAATTGACTAGAGAATTGTAACTGGCTTGGGATTTGAAAATGAAAGCTTTTAGAAAACTCTTTGGAAGAAACGTAAGCTTTAGAAGAAAAGAGATGAAAGTGAATGAGTGATTTTAAATGATCAGAATTTCTCTCTATTTATAGTTTTTCCAAAGGCAGAACTCTGGCAGAATTCGGACAGAATTCTATGTAACAAACCGCAACTGAAGGGAGACCAAGTTCAAAAACCAACGTTCATATAACGTTCACCTTGGCCGAATTCTGGCCGAGTTCTGTCAGGATTTGTTAGGTTTATTTTATGAAAAATATTTTTGGGCTTTTTGAAATCCTTCAGAAGCTTTTGTAAATAAGAGATGTTTTTCAAAACATAGGTCAATTTTGAAAACGATTTTGGATAGCTTTTTTAAAAACGATTTTGGATAGCCTATTTGCCAGTACGACTCGGTGTACAATGTATTCCTAGACACAATAAAAGTAAAATTACATTGCGTAAGGAAATACAGTCTCGAGTGGCAAACATAGCTTCGGTCTTGAGCAGTGTCCAAACATCTTGAGTAAACATCTGAGTTGTTCAGTATATCGAGACAGAGATTGATCAATTATTAAAATCAGGTTTGACCATGACCAATGGGCCAACAATCTCCCTCATTTTGATAATTGACAAACCTTGACCGATATAACATATTTCATCTTTATCAAATCAAAATTGTACCGATATAATGTACAAAAAAAATAGTAGAATAGATGATGCGATGTAACTCGTAGTTAAACAAGTTCAAGTTATTGGCCTTGAACTTTCTAGGACGAGCACGTGCGGGCGCACAAAGCTCATTCTTGAAACTAACAAGAGTCGTGCACTCGAAAAAATCGAAGTCGGTGATGTCATCGAGCGGGGCACCTTCGTTTGGAATACCAAGGATTTCCGCTAGCAATATATCATCGAACTCGATATCTATCCGCCAACACGAGTTCTTGCGGTAAAAGTGTCTAACACGAAGTTACAATAGAACAGTCTAAGGGCATTAGTAGCTATAGGGAATTGTAGGGTAGCAAGATGGTGTAACCCTAATGCCTCAAAGAAAGGACGGTGATCAGGAAATACAGTCCATTTAATCGGAGCGCCGGTGCATATAGTATGCATAGCAAAGTCGGCATACCAAAACAATGCTTGGTCATGAGTTTTGAAGTAAAACTCATCCGACACGCCGTCATCCGATTGGACCGAGGAAAAGAGAAAATTCGTGTTTGGATCAGAAGACGATGTCTCTTCACTGGCAAGGGTCTTCTTCCTCATTGAATCCCTTAGGCATTCTTTTCCAAAACTAAGTAACCCTAAAAATTTGAAAGTGGAAGAGAGAAGGAGTTATACCTTCCGAGAATCAAGTATGTTGTAGAGAACGCGATTCTCCGCACGAATCCAAATTTTGAATGAAAATCTCCACGTAGATTGGAAGAAAAGGAGTGGAGAAAAGCTAGGGTTTGGGTGGTTCTTCGGCTGCTGCTGCTGTGATGATGAATTGGTTTAGAGGAGATGAATAGGAGAAGGCCTCGGGTTCTGACTTAAAAACATACAGCACCAACAGAACTCTGGCCGAATTCGGACCGAACTCGGGCCGAATTCGCCTAGGTTTTTTTTAAAAATAAAATTTTGTGGGCCATATCCTTTTCATCATCTCATTTCAAATATTTAATTCAAAGTTTAGTAATTTTAAACTTCAAATAATATAATTAATATTATTTTATAAATTAATTTTCTTTATTCAGCATCTGTTTCAGATTAGCTGTAGGAGTACTGTCCCAGCTAACGGGAGTTCACCGGAGAACAATTAAGTACCGCTTCGCTTCGACCATAGTCGTGGTGACAGACAGACTCTTTGTAGGCTTGTCTCGAAAACAGTTATTGATTATTGAATAAATTAAAAAACAAAATTAATTAATATTATTGACATCTAAAATTTCTAATTCTCGACGTAAATAATTGAAATGATCTTCCGCTAGAGGTTTTGTGAATATGTCAGCCAATTGATTCTGTGTGTCTATGTATACAAGGTCTATATCTCCATTTTGTTGATGATCTCTAAGAAAATGATGTCGAATCTCGATATGCTTAGTACGAGAGTGACATACTGGATTTTTAGTCAAATTAATAGAACTAGTGTTATCACAGAAAATGGATATGTGTGTAATGCAATCCAAAGTCTTCTAAAGTTTGCTTCATCCACAAAATTTGTGCACAACAACGTCCTGCGACGATACACTCAGCCTCAGTTGTTGATAATGCGACAGAATTTTGC
Source organism: Iris pallida (assembly GCA_029216955.1). Lineage (NCBI taxonomy): Eukaryota > Viridiplantae > Streptophyta > Magnoliopsida > Asparagales > Iridaceae > Iris > Iris pallida. The sequence continues at coordinate 25,451,162 of JANAVB010026199.1, read as the reverse complement.
TTTTTGCTAAACCAAGAGACTAGGACTTTTCCTAGGAAATGACATGTGTCGCTGGTACTTTTTCTATCTACTTTGCATCCGGCAAAATCAGCATCAGAATAACCGGTTAGGTCAAATGACGTGGTTTTAGGATACCATAAGCCGACAGAAGAAGTGCCTTTAAGGTATCGGAAGATACGCTTAACTGCGCACAGATGTGATTCCTTAGGATTGGCTTGAAAACGTGCACACAAGCAAACACTAAACATAATGTCTGGTCGACTAGCAGTTAAGTACAGTAAGCTACCGATCATACCTCGATACTTACGTATGTCGACGGGTTTGCCTTGTTCATCAATATCAAGCTTGGTTGAAGTTGCCATTGGAGTGCTAAGTGGTTTGACTGCTTCCAGGTCGAAATTCTTTAATAGATCATTTGTGTACTTTGCTTGATTTATGAATGTCCCATTGTTGGTTTGTTTAATTTGCAGTCCGAGAAAGAACTTCAGCTCTCCCATCATGCTCATCTCAAACTCATTCTGCATACACTTTGAAAATTCTTGACAAAGAGATTCATCAGTAGATCCAAAAATAATATCATCTACATAGATTTGAATCAAAAGAAGATTGCTATTCAAAGATTTTATAAACAGTGTAGTGTCAACCTTTCCCTTTGAAAACCGTTGTCAAGTAGAAAAGAGCTTAGACGATCGTACCAAGCTCGAGGGACTTGTTTCAAACAGTATAAGGCTTTCTTCAACTTGAAAACATAATCAAAATTTTTGAAATCAGTAAAACCTGGAGGTTGAGCTACATAAACTTCTTTGATAAAACAATTCAAAAATGTGCTTTTAACATCCATTTGAAATAACTTAAAATTATGAAAACATGCAAATGCACATAACATGCGAATGGATTCTAATCTCGCAACTGGGACATAAGTCTCATCGTAGTCGATACCTTATTCTTGATTGTATCCTTGAGCTATGAGTCGAGCCTTATTACGAGTCACTAAACCATTCTCATTCAGTTTGTTTCGGAATACCCAACGGGTGCCAATGACCGGATTATTAATGGACTTGGAAACAAGTTCCCAAACTTGATTCCGTTCGAATTGGTTTAATTCCTCTTGCATAGCATCTAACCAAAAATTATCACTACATGCTTCTTCAATGTTTTTGGGTTCAAACTGTAAAACAAAAGCAACATAAGAAGCTATATCTTTATTAGAGGAACGAGTACTTACACCCTTGGTAATCTCATCACCAATTACCAAGTCCTTTGGATGATCTGCCAAGAATCTCATCTCTTTTGGCATATCCTCAGGATTGTTGGTTCCGGCTTCTTTGCTTGAAGACTCAGTTGGTGCTTGGTGTGAAGGTTCTGCATCTTTGTGTAAAGGTTTTGCAGTAGCTGTACTTGGTGTAATCACGTCTTCATTATCGTCATCGTCTAAATGTTGATTTAGTTCATCAAACTTGACATTAATTGATTCTTCGATTATCATGGTTCTCTTGTTGAAAACTCTGTACCCTTTACTCTTTGCCGCATAACCTAAAAAGATACCTTCATCGGCCTTTTCATCAAATTTACTCAGGTTGCCTTTAGTATTAAGAATAAAGCATTTACAACCAAATATCTTGAAATAAGAAACAGTTGGTGTTCTATCAAACCATAACTCATAGGGAGTCTTCTTCGATATAGGTCGAATTAGAACCCTATTGAGAATATAGTACGTTGTATTGACATCTTCAGCCAAAAAGTATCTAGGTAGACTAAACTGGTTCAACATTACTCTAGCTATTTCAGATAGAGTCCTATTCTTACGTTCCACAACTCCATTTTGTTGTGGAGTCCTAGGGCAGGAAAACTCATGCAAATAACCGTGTGTGTCACAGAATTGCTTGAACTCTGCATTCTCAAATTCGCCGCCATGATCACTACGAATGCGAGTAATCATGAAACTTTTTTCATTCTGTACTTTCTTGCAAAAGGTGACGAATTCTGACAAAGCATCGTTCTTGCGTGCAAAAAAATATACTCATGTGTATCTAGAGAAATTATCTACAATGACAAATGCATATAACTTATCACCTAGACTAGCAATTCTACTTGGTCCAAATAAGTCCATATGCAACAGTTGTAGAGGTCTAGTGGTACTTACAGCGTTCTTGAATTTAAAGACAGATCGGATAGCTTTGTTCTTTTCACATTCGCTACATACCGTATCCTTCTTGAAAGATATGTCCGGTAAGCCGCGTACCAACTTCTTTGTGGATAGTTTTGAAATTGTGTCCATATTTGCATGACCGAGTCTCATATGCCATAGTTGACTCTCAATGCTCTTAGCCATCAAGCATCTACCTGCTTTGTTAGCATCTTCTAACAAATAGAAAACATATATGTTGTCTTCCCAATGTCACCGATACCGATTATGTACCCTCTTAAGTTATTACCGAAGGAGACGTATCCTTCTTTATTCTTCTTCGACAGTATTGCGAATAATGATACATCACCGGTCATGTGCCGTGAGCAACCGCTGTCGAGGATCCATTTGCTTCTAGCATGTGAAGGACGTTCCACCTACAAAACAGTTTGCAGATGAAACTCTTGGTACCCATTTCTTGTAGGATCCTGACAGGTTAGTTTTTGGTATCCATGCATAAACATTTAAATCTACTAACTTTCTGATTCTACATGCAGAGGATATATGACCAATGAGGCCACAATAATGACATTTTGCATGTTGAGTGGTGAAAGTTGTGTGGGATGCATGATTGGTAGGTTTTGGTTTTCTAGTATAGAAAAATGCATGCCTATTAGTCTTCTTGGACATAGGTTTGGTATGGTTTAGTCTGACAGTGTTTGATTTGGGTGTGTTCCGATGATTCGGTAATTGACACGTGTTAGAATAGGAAGCAGCAACTTCAGGCCGTTTTCCTAAACTAATTTCCAACTTTTTGGAGGTCATATAATCTAGTATAGTCAGATGTAAGTGTTTCCATTCTGACTTGTGCACACTGGAGATTCTTTCTCTCCTTAGATAGGTCTTCCTTTAGCTGGATGATAGTTTGGTCTTATTCTTCGGATAACTTGATAGTCTCGTGTAACAACAGCTTAATAAAAGAAAGCTCACCAGACTCAATAGAGGAATTATCATTTCTAACATCAGCTAGTTGGTCAGTAAGTCTTCCTATCTCACCTTTGTACTTTTTGAGTACCTTCTTAGAGGTTTCATATTTACTACGCAGTTTCCTGTAGTCATTTAACAGGTCACTGAAAGCCTCTCCTAATTGCTCAAAGGTGAAATCATCATAAGGATCAAACAGAGGATTAGTGATTACCTGATCGCAAGCCATCAAGTATACATTTGCAGCGTCATCCGATTGTTCGTCTTCTGAATCGCTGGCTTCGCTTTCATGCCATATGCTTGTATTGGCGTACTTCCTTGATGTAGATCTCTTCAGGTAGCCTTTGTCATATTTGCTGCTTTTTCTTGTTGATAATGATGCTGTTGGACAATCTTTCTTCATATGTCCTTTCTTCTTACATCCGTAGCAAATAGGATCTTCCTCGTTGTTGTTGTTGCTGTCTTTTGTTCTTCTGTTGAATCTCATGAACTTCTTGAATTTTCTTACCAGAAGAGGTTGATCTTCAGAGTCAGAGTCGTTGTCGTTAGAATCATCTTCGACAGTTCTTCTATGTTGAGCCTTCAAAGCGATCGACTTCTCTGACTTCTTCTTTGGTGTAGCATCTTCAAAGTCTTGAAGTTCCAACTCGTGAGTGAGTAGCTTACCCATGAGTGTTTCCAGAGACATTGTTGAGAGGTCGTTTCCTTCAATGATTGCTGTAGCCTTTGGAATCCAGTTCTTTGTGAGAGCTCGTAGAAGTTTGCGAATCTTCTCATGGTTACTCTATTCCTTGCCTAATGAAGACAAATGATTTACAATATCCAGGAATCTCGTAAACATCTGAGTGACGGATTCATTTGGCTTCATTTTGAACGCCTCGTACTCTTGAGTAAGTCTACTGATCTTTGACTCCTTGACTTGTGTTGTTCCTTCGTGGATTATTTCGAGAAGTTTCCACACTTCATTTGATGTTGTGCAAGTCGACACCCTGTTAAATTCAGTTCTGTCTAAAGCACAAAATAAAGCGTTAATAGCACGTGCGTCAAGACTGGCCTTTTTCTTTTCATTCTCAGTATATTTATCATAGGGGTTTTCAACTAAAACTTCATCAACAATAATATGAGGAGGCTTTTTGTAGCCATCAATAACTATAGACCATAAGTCAAAATCAAGAGATTTTAAGAAGAAACTCATCCGTGTTTTCCAATAAGTGTAGTTTGTGCCGTCAAACAGTGGAGGTCTGTTTGTGGCTTGGCCTTCACTTGTGAATTTCACAGTTGCCATGTGTAATGCTGTGATCTATATTACAATTAAATATAACTGCAGTTTTATCTTGCTTTATCTGTATAACCCGCTCTGATACCAATTGTAGGAACGAAGTCGTAAAGCAGAATACTCTAAAGGAGGGGTGAATAGAGTAGGCAACGAAATATTGCTAATTAAAAACTTGTTAGCAGTTAGATCACAGAAATAATAATAATCACAAAGTAATAACTATAAAGATAAGAGTTCAGAAGGAAACGCAAACACAGAGATTTATACTGGTTTTCCTCTTGTGAGGACTAGTCCAGTCGGAAGAACTCTAGCTTCCAGTTGAATCCACTATTGGAAAATTCCGCAAGTTTTCAAACGAATTCCTTGCAACTTCTACAGGCGCGAGCTTTGATACGAAGAACTCGACCAAGTTCAGTTTTGAAGAGTCTTTCTTCAATCAAGCCTCTGATTACAATTTCTCTGAAAACTTCTAGACCGCACCGTACCGACAAATTGACTAGAGAATTGTAACTGGCTTGGGATTTGAAAATGAAAGCTTTTAGAAAACTCTTTAAAAGAAACGTAAACTTTAGAAGAGAAGAGATGAAAGTGAATGAGTGATTTTAAATGATCAGAATTCCTCTCTATTTATAGTTTTTCCAAAGACAGAACTCTGGCAGAATTCGGACAGAATTCTATGTAACAAACCGCAACTGAAGGGAGACCAAGTTCAAAAACCAACGTTCATATAACGTTCACCTTGGCCAAACTCTGACCGAACTCTGGCCGAGTTCTGTCAGGGTTGGTCAGGTTTATTTTATAAAAAATATTTTTGGGCTTTTTGAAATTCTTCAGAAGTTTTTGTAAATAAGGGATGTTTTTCAAAACATAGGTCAATTTTGAAAACGATTTTGGATAGCAATTTTGAAAACGATTTTGGATAGCCTATTTGCCAGTACGACTCGGTGTACAATGTATTCCTAGACTCAATAAAAGTAAAAATTATATTGCATAAGGAAATACAGTCTCGAGTGGCAAACATAGCTTCGGTCTTGAGCAGTGTCCAAAACATCTTGAGTAAACATCTGAGTTGTTCAGTATATCGAGACAGAGTTTGATCAATTATTAAAATCAGGTTTGACTATGGCCAATGGGCTAACAGAAAAGAGCATAAATTATGCAGAGATGCTTGTTTATGCTTTTTCTACGTGAATATGGATATTAATAGGATAAATTTGATAACAACATATTTGACAAAAACAAATGAAGATCATGTTGGATGCTAATAAGGCCTGTAGATGGTAACCAATATCCTATTAACTCAACCTGGATTTACAAACGAAAGTAGCATTTGAATGTCAAAAAAAGAACCCGAACTAACTTCATGTCAGGTCTGGTTAAAGAAATGAAACCCGAATATTTTTTTGTCGTGAAGATTTTCTTTAGAAACAAAAAAATAACATTTCTTATATATAATCCGTTAACCAGACCCGCTTTTAATAAAAGAAAATAGGAATTGATATCATAAACAGAACAAGAACCATTTTAGGTCAGGCTGAGGCACAAAATCTGAAACTCTTTAGAGGTCGCTTTTTACGTAAATATGAACCGAACCATACCTCTTCACAGTACTTTGACTTTTAGTCCCTTCTGTCGTAAAGAAAAAATGAACTAGTGTGTAATTACTATGTGCTTGACATTAAGGTGGACTAACCTAAGTTGAATCTACACGGCACGTTGTTGTTGTTGTTGTTCTTTTTTCTATGTAAGCTTTTTATTATTAATGTAACCTCGAGAATAGTACCTAATCACGGTACCCATTGTGGGTCCGACATAAATGATATTTAAATTATAGAAAGGGAGGAAACATACATATGTTTATTCCCCTAGAGAGGTAGAGAGGGAAAGAAATTGACCAAAAGATACATCATCTTGACTGTCTTAAAAAATAGGGGAATGCCGAGAAACTTGAGTGTTTCTCATCAACTTCTAGCTTGAGGAGTACATAAATGTTGAAAGATCGTGCCTGTATTTGTGAGACACTTTGGGTAGCTTGAGATGCAAACAAAAGAGCACATCGACTTGTGAGTCTCTATGTTTCCTTTGTTCCTAGGTTTTCGGTTCTCTCTCACTCTCATAATGGTCTAACTTGGCCTATCCCTCAATTGATCTAAGGCTTGGTTTGGGTTGCTTTTCAAAAAGCCACAACATAAGTAGGTTTCGACAGCAAGCGGGTCTGGGAGGTTGCTGTCAAAGTTGTCCTAAAATTAAATTGACTTTTAAATAGTTGTTTGATAAGTTGTTACCAAACAACTTTGGACCACTTTCCAAGAAGAAGAAAAAAGCATAAGCAGCCTCCAAGAAGTCCAAAACCCAGACTTAGACTTCCGTATTTGTCATTTGTAAAGGAGTCGCTCCCGCTTACACTGGGTCTAGGGAGGGTCAAGATGTACGCAGTCTTACCCCATACACATGAAGAGGCCGTCTCCGTGACTCGAGTATGCATCTTCCAGGATGCAGGCAACAAGTCTTACCATCGTGCCAAGCGATGCCCTCTCATACTCGCATTTGTAATAAGCAAAAGAAAAAGCATCCTCTCCATAATTCAATAATTCAGAATAAGGGACAGTTCTATTGTCCCCTATTTACCCCTTTCCTCTAGCAAAGACATGCACGTCCATTCTCGCATCCACTTAGAACTCTAGTTGGGGTTGAAGAATTCTTATAGAAATATCTGGAGTCCCAAATAGGTATGTTCATCTAATTTGCAATTTATAGCTTCGCGCAATATGTTTGTATTCCGTAAACATAGAACGAAGAGGAGATCATTAACAATCATAGATAAATCTAGGCATTTTTATACACATTTGAGTAATAAAAGTATCACTAATTGTAGAACCAATTAATTATCACACAAAAAAGAAAGGTGCAAAAGAGGATTGAAGAAGGGAAAATGCACCTGACAAACCCGAACCCAAGGGCGGCGGCCGGCACCGATGACGTCGTTGCAGAAGGTGGACTTTCCGCTGCCCGGTGCACCCACAAGGATGACTACGACTGGATTAGTCCCCTTCTCTTCTGAACCTTCTTGAAATTTGCCAAAATAAGTAAAAAAAAAAAAAACCTTAGATGGAGAGAGGAGAAAAGAAAATATAAGAAAAGATTAGGGGGCTAAAGATAATTTGTTACCATGGTCGGGATCCGTCTCCTCCATGGGAGAAAGAGAGGGTTTTGCTGTATCGAGTTGGAAGAGAGAGTGGTGCGGGGAATGGAGAAGAGAGGGAGGGCTAGTGGAATCAGAAAATAGTTAATACAAGTGGGAAAAAGAGGACAAATTATAGGATGCGGCTATCCGCACCCCATGAGTTGCTTACCACATCCCAAAATAATTTTTTTTTCCATTCTACCCCTCCTTCCATGAGTAGCTGCTTAGCACCCCCCTCCCGCTCCCTCCGCCCGCCGACTCCCCTCCTCCTCCCCCTGACCCTCCTCCTCCTCCTCCCGTCGAACCCCCTCCTCCTCCCGCGCTCCTCCTCCTCCACCCGACACCCTGCTCCCCTCCCGCCGACCCTCCTCTTCCTCCTCCTCCCCCAACTCCCGACCCCTCCTCCTCCTCCCCCGAGGTCGGGAGGGGAGCAGGGGGGTCGGGTGGAGAAGGAGGGTCGACGGGAGGAGGAGGAGGAGGAGAAAGAGGAGGGTCGGCGGGAGGGGAGCAGGGTCGGCGGGAGGAGGAGGAGGAGGATGAGGAGGGTCGGCGGGAGGGAAGCGGGGGGTCGGGTGGAGGAGGAGGGTCGGCGGGAGGAGGAGGGGGGTCGGTGGTCGGAGGGGGGGTCAGGAGGAGGGAGTGGGAGGGGGTGTGCTAAGCAGCTGCTCATGGGGGGAGGGATAGGATAGGAAAAAAAAATATTTTGGGGTGTGCTAAGTAACTCATGGGGTACGGATAGCCGCACCCCAAATTATAAGGGCACATCCAAACTTAATCAGGAGTATCCCACGATTTGGACTATCCAGTTTTAAAAAAAAGTTTCTCCGAACAGTTGTTTTGTTAATCCTCCAAACCCTTCCAAACCCAATCATTATAAATTTTTTCTCTCTTCAAACTTACAAACTTCTTCCTTCTCCGCCACCTTCGTCTCCTTCCCAATCTCGGATTTGGCACCCAAACGTTCTTCACAATCAAGGTACAAATCTTTATTTTTTTATTGTTATTTTTTATTTCTTTTTAACAAAACATTCTTCATAATCATTGTTATAACTTAATATCATAGTGTATTATCATAATGTATGTTTTAGATGAACTATTATCATTTTTTTTTCTATCAATTTTAGGGTTTAGATTTTTTGTCACAGCCACCAGATGGAATATACAGTACTGTAGAAAATGTCTATGGTCATGTATGTTGTCAGGACTATATAAATTTTCTACAGTCCTCAAGATTTACGAATGTTATGATGAGTGGCACGCGATATATATATTTGTTGTGACTTGTGTTGGCACATGATTTATCACGAATTTTTGTGTGCATTTTACAGGAGTATCTTCAATTAAATCCCCTATGGTAGCAATATATGAAGACCCTATTGTGCAAGCTCAAGCTATTTCTCTTGGTATCGAACGAGCTTTGCTCAAGAATATTAAGAACTACAGGGCACCCTTGAGAAAGGAAGGCCTTCTAACTAGAAACTCTCAAGCTGTAGAAAGGAAGAAAGTTGGTCTCAATAAGGCTAGGAAAGCATCCCAATTTTCTAAAGTTGATGTAGAAGAAAGACTATCAAGCACCATTTTTACTATTCATAGTTTAGAGGGTCTTGACTTATGTATATGCAAATGGTTGTATGCTTTGATTTTCCACTACAAGGTTGAGACTTATTTTCTTTTGAATTAAATTGTCTTTCCCTGTATGTGTATCATCATCATGATTGTTCTCAAGGCAATAGCATATGTCATACCCAGTACCGAAATACAAAGACGGACATGGCCAACTATCTCGTATAAGGTACAAAGACGTCATACGGCGATCACGGTTGTCAAGAGACAATGGGGTGCATGCTATACTCAAGTCTCCTAGGGTCACTCAGAACATCTATGTCTCAATCATTCAAGCAAGAATCGGCAATTAATGAACATATAAGATAAAGTAGTACGGCATCTCCGACACTTCATCAAAATGATCATAAGAACTAGCTTTGCAAAAGGTCAGCTAACATAGAGAGTCGATCACTATATAACTATAGTTAGCTGTAGTCTGATCAATTATAATTATGCGAGGAAATTAAATGTCCAGAACATCTAGCTAAACAGGTGCTAGTGGCTAAACGCAAAAGTACTAAGTAATGTTATCATAGTAATAAAGAAAAAACTCACTCGAGTCCCCATGCGACCATGCTTTTAGTATGCACTGTCATCAGAAAGGAAAGTTGAATCCTTAGACGCTGCTACGAGATCTGGCCAAACAAACCAGCGGGATTAGTCCTGAATAGCAAATACCACAAGGAAGCACATATGAATGAGACAAAATACAAGCAATAAAGAAGATCTGAACCAATGACTATATGATTATACCATATCATCGAGGCAATATGACACCCTTACAACCAAACAAGGATAAAAGGTGCCAAATCGCTCCGTGATAGAATACATTCTATAGTCGTGGTCAGGTTAATGGTTTTTGTGTCACAACTTCAGTTCATAGCCTATCGCAGCATAACAGTCCAACCCAACAATCAAACAAGGACATGGGTTGGACCATATGTCACGACAGTCTACGTTCCTCGACTACTAATAGAAGAAATAATTCATAAGCAAGTTAGTTTACAAACGACCAATCAACACTACGTCTTTCTATAGTTTGTATGGGTTATCCCAATAGTGCGTATATATAGGAATCCTCAGATCGAGCCATATCCAAAGAGATCTAGCCAAACCAGTAATATAGCAGGCAGACAGACAGAAATGCACCGTCCCTCGTAAGGCCACCATGCTAAGATAATCAATAACGGTTCCCGCTCTCCTATAGAGAGAACTGGCTCAGCATATAAATAATGATTATAGAGACTAGTGTGGCCTAGTCCTATATGGTATGATTAATAAGTGGCTTAGATAACATAGGTAATACGTGACTTAGAACGATCCAAGCTCTCGAGGTAGGAATTGATAGTCATATTTGTATTTAGTGAATAATACATAATTATTTGTTATTTGATAGATATTGCATGGAGTATGATTCATTGGTTCATGGATAGTTCGGTAAGACTTTGGTATTGCAGTATAGTCTGCCTATTTGATCTATAATATTTGCATATATTTTTTTATTTTAGTCATTTACTTGTAATACTGTTGCATGTTTTTCCTGTCCATTACCTGCATGTTGTCCTGAATGTATTGTCCTGATTATATATATTTTTGGTCATACTCGTTCCTAGTTAGTCATATTGACATGTGAGGTAAGATACACAGAGTGTTGCATTACATGCTAGGTGACCTTACATGATTTTGTTAGACTTGTTCCTTGTTAGAAGGCTGACTGGACATGTCGTGGATGCGAGACGGACAATATCATTGGGAGGGGAGGACGATTACTACTCTATATTATGTATATATTTTTTCTATATTATGTATATTTTTTCTATTATATATATATATATATATATATATATATATATATATATATATATATATATATATATATATATATTCATTCGGGGAGGGTTCCTGTTCTGGATGTTACAGCATCACTTAGTTACCGTTGAGACTCTAACACAGCGCTACAACTATATGTATATTCCTGCCATGTTGTCTTTATTTTGGAGTGCCCGCACTTGCGATCGTCGTCCTCAAATTATATTGCATATAGGTGGCTAAACATGATTATTGTTAGTTATCTCTGTGCTTTCTGTTCATTTCATGTTATTTAATGTATTTCATATGGCATGTATATTATGTATCTTGCTACGTCCCTCTGAGGACCTGGTGATCTCTCTAGGTTATTGCTGGTTTCTTTCCAGGTTATTGCTGAGATCTGACATAGGCATATTGGGAGCTAAATTTTCGGTATTTTTAAGTATCGTTAGTTGATGTCATCTATATGTTCTTCCTTAGTTATTTCTTTTCTTAGTTCATAGTATAGTTAGTGTTGTGGATGATACTATTATGATTACATGGACACATATTATGATTTGCACAGCTTATACGTATTTGAGTCAGACTAGAGTCTGATTAAACATGAGCTGGCATGTTTACGTATCCTAGTCCTACGTATATTGAGACTGGACATGACAATATAATAAGCAGATACTGCACTCTGCTAGTGCAGGTGAATATACAATATCCGTAGTAGCCAGCCTTACACTCCCAAATAAATGTCTGACAGGACAGGTAATGTACGATCTCGAGATTTCATTCCCTCTCAATGCTTTTACCAAATTGACTTGCTTAGATAACCCTACGTTTGTTTGGAATCACATATCGTGGTCACATTATCATCCTCCTAGATGCCGTACCTCAGTACGTATACCCAAAGTATGAGTCTACATTGGCTTATAGAGTCCCAATTCTAGATCCATCCTTAGTGTAATGCATCAAACAACAATCATTATACCACGCTAATGTTACTGACCATTTACCATGACGGTGGTGGAAAAATGAATTTATTGACATATGATAGGCAGGATCACGTAGCAGGAAGAGTTGTACCTCAATGCACTCATATAAATGGATTGTACCTTAGTACACACATAGAATAGTACCAGCACTTTGACAGGTAATCAAGTAAAAAATGTGGTCAAATCAAACAGTCACATGGAAATCTCTTGGCGCATGGGTCACAGGCGCATAGGTTACTTAGGTCAGGGTGCTCATGGCATATTAAGGTCAAGGAAGGAAAGCAAGTCGAACAACAAAACCATACAATACCAAAAATTAGCAAAACATGTGCATAAGGAACCCTATGCGCGCATACAAAATCATGGTGCATGGAGTTTCCATGCGCATGGGAATTTCAAGCACATATAATAGATAGGCGTATGAGCAACTCATATTTGGAGGGGAAAGTGATGTATGAGCATATATGCGCATGAACATATCGTAAAGCACAGCGGGACAGGCCAATCTAGCACATGGCAACTGTAACCCCTTAAAATCATACTTCTAAATTTTCTAGAATTATAAATTTTTCCTTAAATTTTTTCTAATTTTAAATCATGGATTATGAATTTTTATTGAATTTTATAAATAATCAAATATTTAGTTTTAACTAAAGAATAATGACTTGTCCTAAAAGCTTTCTTTGTATTTGGGCTAAAGCCCATTCCAGCAGCCTTGGATTTGGGTCGTGGGCTTTGAGTTGGATTGTATCTACTCTTTCTTATTTTCAGCCTTGGGCTGATTACTCCTAGTTAGCATTAAGCTTTAGGATTATGTTAGCTATCATTATTAACTATTTAGTGTAGTAATTAGTTAGTAGTTAGTTAGTGGCTTCCACTATTTATCCTTAGATCTATTACATTTTATATCTTTTCCACCTTGGCTTGGAGAGCACTCCAATTATTTTCTATTAAAATATTAGGGACTCCATAGTATTTTATTATATTAATTCTACATCAAATTTTCTCATCCAAAATTCCCTTAGCCTATCACCACCCGACTCCGGCCGAGCCCCGCTCCTTCCGGTTTGACCGGCCATCCCTGGCCACCCTCTACAAACACCTCACTGGCATCCAGCCACTTCTCATTCCCTGTCGACGACCCGTCTCCTCCACTGGGAACAAATAATTGCAGCCACTCCCGACCACTATAGAATTTTCGACTGACCGCTTTGCTCCGTCGTGAGCACCCACTGGCCGTTACCTTTATGATGCCACCATTCCCAGTCAATCCACCGCCTCGACTCCATTATAACCATCAGAGTTGGAGATTTTGTACAAGATGATTGAAGAACTCAGAACCAAGGGATTCATTCGTGCTAGCGGATCGCCTTGGGGAGCCCCGATGCTTATAGTGAAAAAGAAGGATGGTACGTCAAGATTATGTGTTGATTATCGTACCTTGAACTCTGTAACAATCTAGAATAGATATCCTCTACCAAGTATAGATGACTTATTTGATCAGCTCAAGGGAGCGGCAGTATTCTCGAAGATTGACTTACGATCAGGGTACCATCAGATCAGAGTTAGAGAGCAATACATCCCGAAGACAGCATTCAGATCTAGATATGGGCATTGGGAATTCCTTGTTATGCCATTTGGAGCGACCAATGCGCCAGCCGTATTCATGGACCTCGTGAATCGTATCTCCATGCCTTATTTGGATCAGTTTGTGATAGTGTTTATAGACGATATCCTAGTCTATAGCAAGAGTGAAGTGGAGCATGAGCAACATCTCCGAGTGATCCTTCAGATTCTCAGAGAGCACCGGTTGTATGCGAAGTTCAGTAAGTGCGAGTTTTGGCCAGATCGCATTTCGTACTTAAGTCATATCATCACAAGATGTGGAGTGGAAGTTGACCCCCAGAAGATAGTGGCTATAGAGTCGTGGCCAGTACCCAGTACAGTCGCCGAGGTTCGCAGTTTCCTTGGATTGGCCGGCTATTACCGGCAATTTGTTTCAGATTTTGCTCGGATTTCAGCGCCCATGACTCAGTTGACCCGTAAGGATGTACAATTTTCTTGGACAGCAGAGTATCAGAGTTCATTTGAGAAGTTGAAGCAAGGATTGATGACAGCCCCCATTTTCACTCTTCCAGATGGGATTAGAGGATTTTCAGTTTATTGTGACGCTTCCGGCAGAGGATTGGGATGCGTCTTGATGCAGTATGATAAGATAGTAGCTTATGCGTCACGTCAGCTTCGTAACCATGAGAGGAATTATCCTACCCATGACTTGGAGTTAGCAGCAATAGTTTTTGCATTGAAGCTTTGGAGGCATTATTTGTATAGAAATCGGGTGGAAATTTTCACCGACCACAAGAGTCTTAAGTATGTGTTTACTCAGAAGGATCTTAATATGCGTCAGAGAAGATGGCTAGAGCTACTTGTGGATTACGACATCAACCTGTAGTATCATCCCGGGAAGGCCAACGTTGTTGTAGATGCATTGAGCAGAAGAGTAGGAGCTTATTTTCTAACAGCCTAGCCAGAGTTATTAGCATATCTTCAGAAGATGGGTATTGAAGTTGTCCTTCCTACCAATGTGGCATTGATGGCCAGTATGCAAGTTCAGTCCACTATAGTTGAGAGGATCAAGATAGCTCAATCAGCGGATTCTAAACTTCAGCGACTCAGGGCAGAATGTGAAACAGGACGAAGACCAGAGTTATGCATTCATGAGGGTGGTACACTCCGACATGGGAAGCGTCTTTGTATACCCAGTGGTGATATCAGACAGGAGATCATGACAGAGGCTCACAGTTCACAGTATTCCATTCATCCCAATGGCACGAAGATATACCGAGATATCCGTCAGTATTTCTGGTGGAATGGTATGAAGAGGGAGATAGCTCGGTTCGTCTCTCATTATTTAGTTTGCCAACAAGTTAAAGCTGAACACCAGAGACCAGTCGGACTTCTTCAACCTTTACCGATCCCAGAATGAAAATGGGAGCACATTACCATGGATTTTGTAACTGGGTTACCTAGATCTCCAGCTGGAAGAGATGCTATATGGGTTATCGTCGATCATCTCATAAAGGTAGCTCATTTTCTTTCTTTCAAAATTGGTCAGTCGATGGATCAGCTAGCAGAGATGTACCTCAGGCAGATTGTCAGATTGCATGGAGTGCCAGTTAGTATTATATCAGACAGAGATTCAAGATATACATCTCACTTTTGGCAGAATCTTCAAGAGAGTTTGGGGACTCGTCTCAAGTTCAGTTCAACATATCATCCGCAGACAGATGGTCAGTCAGAACGCATGATCCAGACTCTTGAAGATATGTTGCGATCTTGTACGCTTGACTTCGATGGTTCGTGGGAAGATCACCTGTACCTAGTAGAATTTTCTTACAACAACAGTTTCCATGCCAGTATCCAGATAGCACCCTTTGAGGCCTTGTATGGTAGGAAGTGCAGATCCCCGTTAGCCTGGGATGATGTCGGCAAGAGACAGATGCTTGGTCCAGAGATGATTATGCAGACAATCGAGGTGGTCAGACAAGTCAGAGATCATCTTCGAGTTGCCCAAGATGGCCAGCGCCATTGGGCCTATTCTCATCGGCATCCCCTTGAGTTTTCAGTCGGCGACCACGTGTTCCTTAGGATCTCACCTACCCGTGGCGTTATTCGATTCGGCGTACGGAAAAAGCTTAGTCTTTGGTATATAGGGCCGTTTGACATTCTCGAGCGAGTAGGTGATGTGTCCTATCGTCTCGCTCTTCCGTCGTCGTTACGTGAGGTACATGATATGTTCCATGTATCCCAATTACGACGGTATATCCCGGATCCGAGCCATGTCCTTGATCATTCAGAATTGGTTGTTGGAACCAACCTTTCGTATGAGGAAAGGTCTGTAACGCCCCAGTCCCAAAATACGTAGGACTAGGAAAGTAGACATGCCAGCTGTATTCATACGAAGTACACTCCAATATATGGAATCCTCGTATGAATACATAAGCTGTAAAATGCAGTAGAACCATAACTAATCTCATCCACACAGAATAAATGAATAAAAGATATCATATAATCAACTAAGAACTGTCATTGGTACAATATGTTGGACGGAGACAAATCCACTACCAACAAGTAAAGGGAAAAATACATGAGAAAAGATATGAATTTGGCGAGCGAAGCGAAGACGATCCAAGTGCAATCATCCTCGAAGAAATAACAATGGTCACGGCTAAAGCTAGAACACCTGCGAAAGACAAGAGCACACACCTGGCGAGATAACCAGGTCCTCAGAGGGACGTAACAAAACATATAATATCATGCCATATAAACTGAATAAATATTGCTCAAATAAATAAGTCAATCGAATTATAACATAGTCCAATACGCACCTACTGAACGAGCGTACCATCCCACCAACCAAACAAGGACAGGAGATGGTAAACTAATTCACTGTGACGTATCTTTCCATGCTAAGAATCCAATATGGTATCCGGACCCCAACAAGGTTCAATACCTTCTCATCGAAGTAGTAAGCCACACCTACAACCAAACAAGGACAAGATGTGACGAACTAATCTGCGACAAGTTATTGTTCCAAGCCACGGTCAGATACAAGTACCTAAACCAAAAGTACTCGTACCTAACGGATAAGGTAGCCTAACCGTTCTAAGTGAAATGTAGTTAAGAACAATCCTTTCTACGCATGGGTCCTGGCTAAATAGGATCGGCGTAGTCCCCCTTGGGCACCAGAGGCCCCATCAGTAAGAGCATGATGTTCCACAGAATCGTCAGTGGCCGACAGTAATCATGGGTCAGCAACCCCGTATCTCCAGCGGAGAGTCCGGGTCACAAGGGAAAGTGTATCGAAGCCCATACGCTAATGAATTGTCCTTCCCGCCCAAGGACTACTATGTTGTATCCACAACAATAACCTCTATAACCGCTAAGTCAAACTAGCATGCAACCTCTATTAGCGGTTATTCCTATCGTACGGCTTGTACGTACTGGTGGCTAGCCAATCACGCACTTCCATGTTCTACATACGACACACAACTTCGTGGTACAACGTGTCAAGGCCATGAATGCAACACACAAAGGTGGTCCCTTAAATCTAGGTTTAATGTATAAGAAAAATAATACATAGCAGGAAATATAAATGAACAGTAAGTTCTAACAGGTTATGCCATGTATCACAGTTTATTTTGTATAAAGAAAATAATGAACAATGCATGAAATATGAGCTAAAATAAATAAATAGCAAATGGCAAGGTGTCTTGCCTAGTAGGACGCCTGGTGTACTGCAATGATGAATGTGGCACGATCTACAACTTCGGTGCAACAATTACGCAAGGTGACCTCTGATGGTGTCACGGACAGTTCCAATGGGTCCGGGACGGTCAAATTAGTTAGGGTCGACATAAGGAGGTACGGAATTGATGAGGAAATAAAAATAATGGAGTGAGCCATGAAGAAGAGGATAATAGAAGGAAACATAATATATATATATATATATATATATATATATATATATATATATATATATATATTTATATTTATATTTATATTTATATAAAATATATGATATTTGAAAACTATATTCTATTAGTAAATAAATCGTTGATAAAGTATATGCTTGAAAATAATAACATAGTTCTTAGACTATAACTCTAAGTTTGTCGAAATACTATTTTTGGTAGGAAAATCTATATTCTATATTTAGTCAAAATATTTTAATTAACTTAATCGAGAAATATTTATAAAATATTTAAAACACAATTTACTAGTCAAGATATATATATATATATATATATATATATATATATATATATATATATATATATATATATATATATATAGAAAAATAGTGTTAAAAAATAGTTTAGGTAAAACATTCACCGTATCCAAAGAATATATGATCATATATTTTAGGTATAGAATCAAACTAGATTTGAAATTATTAAATATTGATATTGGGAACCTAATATTGTAACAAATGTATCAAATGGTATTAAACTAATTATAATAGCAGTAGTAAATAATAATAATAATAATAATAATAATAATAATAATAATAATAATAATAATAATAATAGTAATAATAAATACTAAAGAGAAGAAGAAAACCATTAATGAATAAAACTAAAAAAAACACACACAAAAAGAAAACAATTGAAAACAAAAAAATAAATAATAAATAAATACAACTATCAGCTGTAATAATAATAATAATAATAATAAAATCCACTAATAATACTACCTACTGGAACCCGATAGTAATAATAGTTATAATAATATAATATTACGTATTATAATAAAATTAATAAACTGAGTGCAGCACACTGCTGCACTCGCCTCTCTCTTTCTCTAATTGGGTTCACATATCAACAGAATGGGGAAGAGGTGGTTTAAGAAGAAAGAAAAGAGAAAAAAAATCAGAAAGGGGAAGAGCTCGGGAGCTGAGAGAGAGAGTGAGGTAAGGCCTCGGGCGGAGAGAGTGAGGCGGCGGGGAGAGAGCGGGTCAGGTCGACGGAGGAGTGGCGTGGAGGAGTGGAAGGGTGGAGTTGGATCGGCCGGCGGCGTGGCGCTGATGGCCGGGCGGGTGCGGCGGAGTGGCGCGCTCGCCAGCTTGGGTTCGTAGCGGGTATGGCGGATGGTGGTTCACCGCGGACGGCTGGGCGCTTGGTGGATGGGGCGATCGGAGATGGAAAGGGAAAGCCGACTGGCAGCGGTGGGGTCGCGCGGCGGCGGTGAGCTAGCGGCGGCGGAGGCACGGAAGTAGGCGGAAGACGAAGGGGTTTGCGGTCAGGCGGCGGGCTGATGGGGCGGCGCGGTCAAGGAGTCGTCGGCGGTCGCGGAGGGAAGGTCAGCGGTGCGGCTCAGCGCTCGAGTGACGGATTCGGTGGAAGCTTGGTCGGGGAAGGGATTTGTTTGTCCCAGCGAACGACGGCAAGGGCCCCCACGGTCGTCACCGAGGTGGTCGATGACGGCTCGACGGGGTCACGGTGGAGGTAAGGTCTGGGTTATATCTTCTGATTTATTTTCTGGTGTTTGTGGCAATGACGGATTTTGGAAATTTGGCTGTGTGGTGGTGGAGGTCGGGGTGTTAACTGGGATGGTAGCGGTAATGGCCGAATTTGTGGAGAAGGTCGGGGTGGTTGGCGTTTGGCTGCGGTGGTGGTGGTTTGGGCTCGGCAAAGATGGTGGTTGTTCTGGTGGTGGTAGGCCGTAGGTGTCGGGTGTGGGGCTGTGGTGATGACGACGGGGGTAGTGCTGTTCGGGCCGGGGACGGGCTGGTTTGTGTTGGTCGCAGAAAGCGGTGTCGGGTCGCGGGGAGCGGAGTTGCTAGCAGTGGGGTGAGCGGGATGGAGGATAGCGGGATTCCGGCTTGGTTAGGGTTAGGTTTTAGGAATTGATTTATCGTGTCGGAGTTGTCGACACGGGAAAATGAATATACTTGTAAAGGGTGGAATAAGAATTGGACGGGGAACACGGACACAGTGCACGCACGTTTGTGGTACAATTTGTGGAGGAATATTGTGGAGAAAATATTGGAGGAGTACCTGCCTATTTATAGGATGTGGGAATTCTCAATTGGATAGGATTAGGAAAAGATTTAAAACCCAAATTAGATAATTCAATCTATTTAATTCAAATCCAAATCCAAATACAAATCCTATTTAAATTATATCCCTTTAGTTTAAAATCAAATCAAATAAATCAAATTTCAATTATAGATATTAATTTAATCTATTTAAATAAATCCAAAAATCAAATCAAGATTTAAATTGCCACAATATTTTCAAAATATGTTTTCCAAAAATGCTATTATAATAATTTCGAAAATACCTTATTATTTAAAATAAACTAATAATTAATTATGAGATATGTATGTATAATTATTTATACAAAATTATGCTTTTCTAGTATTCAATGAAATATAATTTATTATTAATAAATATTAGAAAGAAAGGCTTAAAATAACCAACTTAGAAATTTGGTATAATGGCAAAAATAATTATTATATATATTATCTTGAAACTATAAAAATAGAAAAAAATATTTTTCTAAAAATATGTACGCTCGCACATATTCGCACTCGTCGAGCAATTACGAAAAATAAAATTTTGTGCGCGACGTACAATACAAAAATTTTAAATCAGTACCAAAATCGATAAAAATATAGTAGAAATTTAGGGATTTTACAAGGTCCGTATCCATATTGGACCGAAGAGAGAAGGTACTCAAAAATAAGACTATTAGTCTAGTCCGTGTTGCTTGGGGTCACCACTCTTTAGGTGAGTCAACGTGGGAGCGTGAGGATGATATCCGCTCGCGATATCCACACATGTTTGGCTCATAAGGTATAATGTCTTCCTTATGCCTTATGCTTTTAAATTTTTTCCTTGCATGAATGATTGCTTGATTGGTTGCTAGTCATAGATGGATTGTGCTTTAGTATAGCTTGTCCCGACATCTCTAGCCTCTTGTTTAAATTCCGAGGACGGAATTCTTTTAAGGTGGGTAGAGTTGTCACTCCCGTTTCCCGTTATACGTATTTCTGTATGCGTATACGAGATCTCTGACGTTTGTCAGGTGACCCTTAGTTGGACTTGACTTGATAGCCTAGTCTTGGTTGGTCATGACTTGGCTTGGTTTGATTAGGATGGTTCATTATGAGAGAACCCTCCCCCTTTAAAACCCAACCACCCCTTTCTCTCTCTTCATTACTGTCATTTACTTCTTCTTCTTCCTCCATTACTCTCCCACCAACCTAGAGAGCTAGGCAAGTGCTAGCTTACTTCATGAGAGAACTCATTTCTATTTGTTCCATTTTCTTTCTTACACGATTTCAAGACACTTTAGAACTTAGCATTTTTCAATTTGGTGGATATTTTTTTGTAGATCTAAGTTTATGTTATTTTTGGTTTTCCTTGGTTTTGATCTATCAAACTTGTTTGTTTTCAAAATATAGTTGTTCCATGTTGTAGAGAATTTTATTCTACCCTATTTTGACCTATGGAAGTCCAATTTTCGACTTAAATTGGAGGTTGGACGGAGCTTGGAAGCCATGGCTTCCATGGCTCATCTTCTCGAATTTTAGAGAAGATGAGCAGTGTTGCCTTGGCCGCATGAAGTCTTGCCGCATGAAGTCTTGCCGCATGAAGTCTTGCCACATGAAGTCCTGCGGACTGCATGCTTGACCGCATAAGCCCTGGCCGTATAAATCATGCGGACCGCATATCTTGGCCGCATGAGCTTTGGCCGCATGAAGTCCTGCGGACTTCATTGCTTGCCGCATGAAGTGTTAGCCCAATGATTGTATCATGTTTTTGAATATGGTTAATATGTTAAGTTTAGCATTTCATTATCACTAATCTTCATACTATCGCTATAGTATTTCTACTTATACTTATACCTTTGGTGATATGTGCCTATTGGTTTACATATTAGTGATATGAGCTTATCTATCTTAAATTTAATCGGGTTGCCAAAATCAAAACTATGTTTTTGATTGTGGTCATTCAATTAAGTTTAATCATTATGATATCACTAACATTTATGCTATCACCTTAGCACTTATACTTAAACTCAGCATTGTTCTAATGTCTATTAAACTTATCATACTTGCTACTATGTATATTGCTTTGTTCGTCTAACATGTACATGCAGAAAAGCAATAAACAAGATTAATGTGGACATATGCAATGAAGAAATCATGGTGGGCCAAAGACGACGGATCCCACAAGATTTCTCTGAACCACCCGACGACATCTCTGGAGCCACGCACTCGGGTATTCAGTTTTTATAAACTGGATATCTTTGGATAGCTGCCGCCAAGGAAAAAAGCCAGCACCTATCAAAGGAAGAAGCCAAGCCATGCCATCATCATTTCAAGACTCTAAAGAAGCCTGTACCTGCTACAGTATTTCTGGAGTCTGTAATGAGTCTTAGGAATAAATTGTAAACACAAGAAATGGATGGTAAAATCGAAAGCTAGGGTAGAAATTAGCCCAGGATTATTTTCGGATAAAAATCGGCATACCGATGGTATACCGGTCCATACCGACGGTATACCGGTCCATACCGACGGTATACCGATTTTGTTCACAGAAAGTTTCTGTCTACAAAATTGGCATACCGACAGTATACCGAATCATACCGACGGTATACCGATTCCGTAACGTTGAAAGTCCAACGGTCGGATTTCTAGCAATAAATGATCCCAACGGCTATATTTCGAGCCGTTGCAATCCCAGACCGGTATACCGATGGTATGTCGACTCATACCGGCGGTATGCCGGTCGCTGACTGAAAAGTTGTCTTTGGCTCTTTTCAATACTTTGGTTATAAATAGCCTTGAACCCCTTCATTCAAGGTTGATGCTTTGAGCCTAAAAATTTCTAAACCACCAAAGCCTATCCACAAACAACTCTACAAAGCTTTCATTTGCCATCCACAAATTGTGTTAGAGTTATTGAGTTGAAAAGTAAGATCTTCATCTTATTGTATAAGGAGATCAAAACCTATTATGAAAGGTTGAAGTTGGAGAGTCTTCGTATCCAAACTCTCGGTTGAAGTTGGAGAGTCTTCGTATCCAAACTCTCGGTGTGAAGTCGGAGAGCTCTTCGGATTAAAGCACTTGTGTGTTGAAGTTGGCAAGTTCTTCGGATCCAAACTCGTGTTGAAGTTGGCGAGTTCTTCGGATCCAAACTCGTGTGTAACTATTTACTCAAATAGTGGATTAAAGCCGGAGAGAGTTCCGGGACTGGAGTGCCTCTTGGGAGGATACCAGGATATATCGTGTGTCGGTATTGTTGTTGCTTCTTCTCTTGCACTTATATTTTTGAATTGCCCATTAGCTTGTGCTAAGTGCTTGATTAGCTAGCTTGACCCTATTCACCCCCCCTCTAGGGTTCCTACATGAAGTTCTGCGGATTGCATGCTTGGCCGCATGAGCCCTGGCCACATGAAATCATGCGGACCGCATATCTTGGCCGCATGAGCTTTGGCCGCAGAAGTCCTGCGAACTTCATTGCTTGCCGCATGAAGCTTTGGCCGTATGAAGTCCTGCGGACTGCATGCTTGGCCGCATGAAGTCATACGGACTGCATGCTTGGCCGCATGAGTCTTGACCGCATGCCTTGGCCGCATGCTTTAGCCCCCTGCATATTCATCTTTAGTATGTAGTTTTATGTTTAAATTGCTTACATTTTGTACTCTGCCTAGCTTGCGACTACCCGATTTAATGATTGTGAATCTTGGGCATATCTTGTATTAACTTAGCCATGAGCACGACATGATAACATGAACCTAACATGAAATTCTTGATAGTGGCCTATCGAGGCGCACTCTTGACAAGTAACAAGTAAACCTGGCATAGCATGATAAGCTTGATAGTGGCCCGTCGAGGCGCAATCATGACAAGTAATTCTGACAAGTAACAAGTAACTCTCGTCTTGACACCGTGGGTGATTTCTTCTGATTATATATGTACAAGCTACAAGTCTTGTCTTGTATCATGTCTAGGACATGGATTTCTGAGTACCACGGTCAGGAATTCAGACTGAATCTGGCTAGGGTAATGATTAGATAAATCAAGTAGCTCATATAGATAGAGATATTTCGGCTACAAGCAATTCCGTTATATGGGCACCTTCCTTGTGTACTTGTAGCCTGCCGTCGAGTAGGGCACATTTCCAGCTCACTATCATATGGGACACTTCATGAAACAAGTACTATACACACTGTCATGTGTTGCACTCTAAGTCACCTAATGATTCTTGGTAACTCTTGCACTTGCGTCTGGATAACCTGGATAGTCTGCAAGGCTTGTGGCCGTAGGAATATCTCATTGCATCTTGCTAGTAACTAGGCTTGTTGTCACGACCCGCACCCGCTTTTTCGAATGCAAGCACGTGAGCAAGCCAGCTACGTATCGAGCGGACTCCAGCCCATCTTGAATACGTAAACGCTGTCAAGGCTATGGTATACTGCCAAATCATGGCAATGCAATCTCTCTCAATCAATAATAAGATTATAAAGCATGAATGAACACTATGGGTCGTGGTCTGCAGCCCACTAGCATATATGTCCGATAAGACTCAAAGAATATAACAAGAGTCTCTAAGTGAATCAATAAGCAGGATATCTCATGATAAGGAATGTAAAGCACAAAAGGATAACAATGTAATACCACTGACAAATACCTGAATCATGCATCGCAATCATCTACCATCCCGCTCTGCTAACTAACTCCGTGCAATCGCTAAACCTGAAGAGATCATCAGGTCCTCAGGGGACATAGCAAGATACATAAAAATATGCCTATCTAGCAGTTTAATCATGCATGATAATTATAACAGGATATAACCAGGAAAATGCATGAACATGGCAAGAGACTACGACCAAACTGCTAACAGGTGACTATCCACAAGTGGCTACTGACAGGTGACTATGAACCGGAACACAAGAACAACTACACGTAACTGAACTGCTGGATGAACAAGCGAATACGAGATCAATGGAATACTAAACCCTCGCCCCGAGTGGACTCGCAGGTTTGAACTAATCACTAACCCTCGTCCCGAGTGTGGACTCTCTGGTTAGTACTAACCCTCGTCCCGAGTGTGGACTCTGTGGTTAGTTCACGGCAAGGCACCCTCGTCCCGAGTGTGGACTCTCTGGTGCAAATGGTCAACCCTCATCCTGAGTGTGGACTCTCTGGTGCCAATGAACACGATAAACACCCTCGTCCCGTGTGTGGACTCTCTGGTGCACTGATCAACCCTCGTCCCGAGTGTGGACTCTCTGGTTGTGTAAAACGATAATCAAAGGTTTAGCATTTCAATTACACGTACTCGTTCCAAGACACGACTCAGTCAGGGTACTGGTGAGACAAGGTACGACTCAGTCAAGACACAGTCAAGTCCAGAATAACTACATTGATAAGTCAAGCAAGACCATAAACTGGTGAACACGGTATATAGAAACTAGATAAAGCAAGTAGACAAGAAAGCTAATGAATCATATAAAATCTATAACAAATATAGTATCTATGATAATACACTAATAATATGAAAACTATAAACATAAAATTAAACTATAGAGGGAGGCAAGGTATCTTGCCTGGAGGTTGCACGCAGATCCAACCAAATATAGCCAGCTGCTAAGCCATAAAGTCCAAATTATCACAACTGTCTCCGAAAGCTGAAATAAACATTACCAACATTCTCAGAATAGTTAAATTAGCTAGGATTGCCTGTCCTTAAGTCCAATTCTGGACACAGGAACAAAACGGTAATTTCGGGCCGAAACGGTGTCCGCCATTGGACCCGCTTTGCACCAAAAAATGTGCCAGATTCAATGGTCTCTAAAGTCGTCAAACTACATGTCTATAGATTCGGTTTGATGATACGAACCCAACGGTATGTCCAATTTTGGATTCCGGTGGGTCGTGTACAAAATCGCCCGTTGAATCGGACCGTATGGCCCGCAAAACGGCGATCCGATCAGCTGTCTCAGAATTGGACCAAACTTGGCATACAGGACCAAAAAATGATACGGTCATGCTGGCGCAAGTTTCGTCTCGATCTGACAAACATGTACAAAGTAATTAGGAAATTTATGCAGAGGCCGATACGGTGAATTTTGACGGATACGCATCAAATTCGTCGTGCACACACAACCAATTTGAATTCCGTCAAAGCCCACACATCTACGAAGCCGTTACGCACCTTTCGATGCTTCCGGTTCGCAACCACGTCGCCCGGATTGGCAAGACGCACGTCGAATCGAAGGAATTTTCTAGATTTTAGAGTTTTTGAAAAAGGTTTTTCTTGATTTTTGGATTCGAATAACGCTGCAATTACTTGACGAAGTCAGGAACTACAAAAAGGGGTTTAATCTTGTATATATCGTCTAGGTCTGTCTTGAATTAGATTTCAAAAACTGTTAACAGGTTGGCCACAAATTTCCTTCTAAGTTGGGGTTTTAGGCTATCACTGTGTTCTATTTTTGAACAGAATTCTCGGCAACTTCACATTGATTTCCTGATCGAAATGATGGGCCATAAATAAATCCTTTTGAAAGGATAGGAAGATGGTCAGGTTGTCTATACATAGGAATTTGTGGTTCATGATTTCATCAACCAAGGAGGAAGAAAAATGAGTTCGAAGTCGTCACCTGAGGGGGTGTTACTGCCGCTGTCGTTCTTGTTTCGGTCTATCGCGCGCTGTTACGCATGGCCGTCGGCCTCGTCGTGCTGGCGGCTACGGAGGGTGGTGCACGTCGGGAGGAGGCCAGGGGCGCGCGCACTCGTGGTGGTGGTCGGTGTTAGGGTTTGGGCTCTCTTCTTCTGTCACGCTATATATATGTACATATGAACGATGAAGGGAACGGGTTGAGGAAGTTTGGGTCTGCTGAGTTCGGTATGGGCATTATACGCGGCCGTGCGTTGGAAAGTTTGGGGTGGGCTCAGGCCTGTGAGCCTGCCCTTTGGGTTTGGGTTTGGGTTTCAGCTCGGGTGGGCTGGGCCGAAGGGTTGAGCCTGCTGCTTCTTGATCATTATTTATATATAATCTATATATATATCTATATACACACACACATATATTTATATATATGTATATTTATATATATACATACACATATACGCCTATATACATGTTATATATTCATACATACACAGGTACACCTATATATATATATATATATATATATATATATATATATATATATTTATATATATAACATGTATATACGTATATACATTAATAAATTCTGAATATATGTTTATACAAAAATATAATATAAATAATACCTATTTGACGATGAAGAAAATAACCATTTAATAATAACTAATTATTTAATACAACAACAATATTATTAATAATACTAATAATCCTGATAACAATGTGTCACGACCCGCACCCTGATTAGGGGCACGAGTACGTGGGTACGTCCAGCCTACGCCGCAGAATCGGCTGTAGAACGTTGTATAGGTCATCTGTAAATACTACAACTAAACAGTATAAGGGTACCTGTCATCTCCGTACGGAGGAATATAATATGGCATAACTCAATCACAAGATAAAACTAGGATAGATAGCACGAAATGGAAATGTGATAGAAGTAAAAACAGGAAATGAGTTCAGGATCCAACACAGCGCAGAGATATAAACAACATCACAGAGTCACAAAATATAATATAGAATACTAAGTCTGAAAACACTAGCTGGATCGCAGTCCAGGCAAACCTAACTAAGCTATACTAGTCCAGGTGTGCAAAGTCTAGTGGCTCAACTATCAGGCCACAGTCCTGGACTAAGTCTCCATCTATCTCGACCCTATAGTAGGTCGAGCAGTCTGCCTCAGAATCATCTATAATATATCAACGGTATCCTGTTAGGAAAATGAGCAAGTACAAACACTAACAGCAGTTCCATATGAATTAATAAATTCTATAAGAGACAATTATAATGAAATACAAGACAAAATCAACAGGAAATATATAACAGGATGTGAGTACTAAATAGGACGACAATTTATAAGATGACTTGGGAGCTATTCCGGAAGCCAAGTTATAATCCGTAAACCAAACAAGGACCGGGATTGTAACCCTTCTCCTGAACAGAACTAAGTAGGATATAAAGTAAATATAAAATGTGCCATAAATTATTAGAGCGTTATGTGATCGGCTTGGAAAAGTACATGACAGGCTATCCACTTGGCCCGACAATCACATGAAAATCACTGGAAAGGGTCATGCCGGCTAACCTGGATAACAAGCACAAGGAATAAGATTTTGCTACACCCTACATGAGGTG
Organism: Iris pallida; assembly: GCA_029216955.1. Lineage (NCBI taxonomy): Eukaryota > Viridiplantae > Streptophyta > Magnoliopsida > Asparagales > Iridaceae > Iris > Iris pallida. Next base: position 25,423,372 of record JANAVB010026199.1, on the reverse strand, counting down.
AGAGTGGCACAAGCACAAGAATATAGTGACAGGATGATATTGATCACATAGCCCCTAATAATTCCCCATCCTCGAATAGTATAATAGATCCGGATATGACATGTCATGACACGGGATTCCCTAAGAGGGTAGCTACTCCCTCTCAGAAATCGGTGTCTATACAAGTACAGGAAACAAGACAGGAAATATACTAATATACGAAGAAAATCCAGGAACAACATCTCATGTCATAATCCGACGTATACTAGTCCGTGAACCATCGTGTCGGGAAATCAAGTAAGACACTACAACTGAATCGGATATAGCAGATATCAAGACAATAAAAAATATCAGTGAATGTAGTCGCCTGTGGTCCTGAGCTGATAAGGTGAACAGATGCTCAGAGTAATCACAGACCTAAAGATGAGATACTATAAGTCAAAATAGGGTTTAATAATGAAAGGGAAACTAATTAATTCATGATATCCAAGTCTAAGTCAAACTAGGTCATACTGGGCCAAACTAGGTCAAACTAGGTCACAGGAAGTCAATCCAAGTCAAACTGGGTCAAAGGTTGACTTACAGTTGACTTTTGGTCAACTGGTCAACCCTGGTCAACTCTAGGTCAATCCTAGGTCAAACTAGGCTAATGTTGACCAAATGTTGACTTTTAGTCAACAGGTCAACTCTGGTTTGGTTTCAGGTCAATTCTAGTCACTTTTAGGCAAAGTTTGACTTTCGGTTGACTTTTGTTTACTTTTGGTCAAAACGGTTAACCGAGGTCAAAACTAGTCTAAGAGCACTAATCCTAACCATTATCAACCAAGACAATCAATTTCTAACCATATCCTAACACCTTAGACTCATACCTTAGCTTCTAGGTAATTATCTTAACCTTACCTATTACCCTTCACAAAGTATTTCCAATACCTTGCCCCGATACAAAGGCAACCCTTCCTAACCTTGGTAGACTGACCTAGGCTTCTTAGGGTAGCTAGACACTAACATATCTAGATATTACCAACCCAGAAATCTAGGTATCTAGCCCATCCAGTCCATCTTATCCCCATGTTGGTCACTCTCAAAATTACCTTAAGGTATCATGAGACACCCTATGGTATCTTGAGATACCACTCTCCTAATACTATCCAACCATACTAGCTCTATTAGGATACTAACTTATCTAGTACACTCACTAAACACACCCCACTAGGTCCACAACTCTCAAATCTAACATCTCATATCCTAACTTATACTAACATATAAGCTAACATCTACTAACAAATCCTAACTAACAAATATCTAACAACTTGGTAGCAAACTCTATCTAACAAGGGCTAACTAATATAGGGAAATGGCTAAGTAGAAGGGGGCTAATTTCTAAAGGAAACATGTGATTAAATGGATTAAAACTAAAGGCTTAAAAGCTTAAAAAGCTGTCAATAAGCTGTTGCTGAAAAGCTGCTGCTTATTGCACTGCTTATGCTGCTGCTTATGTTTACTGCTTGCAGAAACTGCTGCTGCTGCTTGCAGAAGCTGCTGCTGCTGCTTACAGAAGCTCCTGCTGCTGCTTTTGGCTGCTGCTGCTTTTTGCTGCTACTTATTACTGCTTTTGCTTATTGTTTATCAATCTCTTATATATATATATATATATATATATATATATATATATATATATATATATATATATATATATATATATATAGAGAGAGAGAGAGAGAGAGGAAGGATAGGCATCCCCACAATTTTTTCATCCCCATGTTCACATCCGTTGGATGTGCTTTAAGTCATCTAATCTTAACCATTGGTAAATCAACGGTTAAGATTAAATGACTTAAAGCACCATCCAACGGTGCAAATAAGGGGGATGCATAGGGATGCAAAAAGTGTGGGGATCTTGATCCTTCCTCATATATATATATATATATATATATATATATATATATATATATATATATATATATATATATATATATATATATATATATATATATATATATATATATACACATTCAATAATATAAATACTTGTATATATATTATGATACATGGAGAAAAATGTAATGACAAGCAATAACACCTCTCTAACATATAAAAATCTAATATTAAAACATGTATTAAATTATTTAAACACAAGTGTCCAATATTGGGGGTTTCCCACATGGACACAAAGCACAACAAGGACACTCCTAATAACTCCAAATGGACACGAAATGGATACAAATGGAGACACAACCATGGGGGTCATTCCTATGGGTTCAAAATAATCCTATATGCATGTAGGATTGAAATAGAGGGTAGATTTTACCTTCCGGGAGGTAAAATCCAAAGGAACTCCTTCCGATACGGCACCGACACAAAGGGATCTCCAAATGGACACGAACCAAAGCCAAATCCTTCTAAACTTGGCTAGCACCCTCTCTTCATGGAGTAGAGAAGAAATGAAGAAGATTTGGTAGAAGAAAGGATTGATTTGGAGATGAAATCAATAGAGGTTCCTCTCTAATTTGGGGAAGAACAAGAGAGAGAATATTTGTGGATAAAAACAAATGAGGATGGCTCATCCCTATCCCCTCTAGTGGCCGGCCAAGAAATGAATAGGTGTCCCCTATTATGTAAAGTCTAAAATACCCCCATGACTCCTATTGATTTAATTTAAATTAGGTTTCAGTTTGAGGCTAATTTAGTCTAGTTTGAGTCTCTAATTAAACCAACCTAGTCATGAATATTTAGTCTAACCATACTAACTTAATTATTGTCATGTAGGCCATGTCTAACTAATGAGTGGGTCCTACTAGAGTCAAAGCTATCCCGGGTCCCCGATACAAGTCGGATTGAGTTAAAATTCGAACCCGACTCAAATAACCCAAAAATAATATCATAAATAATAAAATAATTTCAAAATTATTCTAAAGTGGAAAATGACCAAAATACTCCTGTTCTTGAAAACGGGGGTGACAAATCTATCCACCTTAAAAAAAATTCGTCCTCGAAATTAAAACAAAGCAATCAAAGGAAACACATGCAGAAAACAATCCCATTCAAATATTTTTCAAAAATCACCAAAAAAAATCTCTTTGAGGCACATCAAACACTTGTAAAGAAAAACTGATACGTGTCTGATACGGACACGAAACCAACACAAAATCACTCCTATCAAAAGTCAAATTTTATAATCCCCAATGCAATAAATATCAAAATAATTTAAAGAGGTCAATTGACCAAAATACCCTTAGGCCAGAAGTGACATTAAAACATCCTAATCACATGGTTAGGCTCTAGGTCAAACAGTCTCTAGGGTTTCAGTAGCAACACATCAAAATCACAAGTCATGACTTTAATAGTTTTAAAATGATAAAATAAAAAAATCTCCAAAATTATATCATGATTTAAATGTCAATAAATAAATGATTAAAATTATAAAAGTCAAAATTACCCTCAATTTTAAAATTATGCAGTTCGAGAATCGTATGCGTCTGTCCAAAATTATGATACTCAGAATCTTCGTCATACTAGTGAGCAAGGCTATGATATTCACAGAGTCCTCGACTAAGGTATATACCTCTAGAATCATGGTATTTAAAATTTTTGCATTGCCGTATGCTTGGCCGCGAAAACCTTAAATTCCTACACCCGAGAAATACACCCATAATTCGATTATATGTCCTCACTATGCCTGCTAACATAACCATAGAAGAATCTAAAATCCCATAATCGAGACGACCTAGCCCATACGACTTATCTCAGAGGAAAATCAAAATCATATCACAAGAATAACAGAACAAAATTGATCAATTAACAAGGAACAGATAGAATCGAATTTCAAGACAGTTATAAGAAGGTAAATACGGGAATAGAATCGAAGATTGGAACCTGCAATCTGCCCTGCTACTGCCTGTGCATCCTCGACTGTCATGGCGAAAGCTCGCCCCTGCTGGCCTCCCCTAGCATGTTGTACTCTATCCTGGCCTTCTCGGACTCCTCGAGCGTGGCAATCCTTTAGCTGGTGGTCGGGCGCCCCACAGTATAGACATACGCCCAACCTCTTCCTACAGGCCTTTCGACTGTGCCTCGGCTTCCCACAGAAGTCGTACAGAGTAGTCTGCCTCTGGCCCTATCCCTGGTGCTGGTGGGCACGTGCTGGTGCCTGCTGAATTTGTAACTGAGGCTGCTGCTGAAACTGCCTTTGCTGAAAGTGAGGGCGCTTCACCGGCCCCACACTAGAGCTCGCTCCAAGAACATCGCTGTCCCACTTCGGCTTGAGGCCAAAGTCCTCCTCTGCTATCTACGCCTCCATCAGTATCTGCTTGAAGGTCGCATCGCGTCGCCCGGAAGTAGGAGTATGAACCGCATGAATAAGGCCCATCCGAAACTTGCGGGCCTTATACCCGTCATTCTGGATTAGATCTGGTACAAACCTACTCAGACGGAAAAACTCTGCTGCATACTCGTCCACCGACGAGTTCCCCTGCACCAATCCGACGAACTGGGCCTCCAGAGCTGTCAGAGCCACATCGGGGTAGAACTTCTCCATAAAGAGCCGTCTGAAGTTCTTCCATGTCAAACCCCTCACCGATGCACGAGGATCCGTGCGAAACCAAGTCAAGGCGATATCGAAAAACTGACTCGCCGCAGACGTCACCCAAAGCCCTTTCGGGACCTCTGCTAACTCCAGGCTCCGCTGGACATCCTCCAACCAGTCATCTGCATACAGGATACCCTCGGTACCCTTAAAGTCCCTCGGATTCATCTTTCTGAAATCTAGACATGTGCCAGGCTCCCCTGACCCTGCTACTGCTGAACTGGGGTACCCTGAACTGTACCCGATACAACCCTCTCAACTGCTGCCATCGCCAGCTGGTGGGAGTTCTCCATGCTCTGCCGTAGCACCTCTGTCTGGCGGTGAGATGCGTCAGCCTGATGCTGCTGTGCCTCGGCCTGGGCCCTCTGGGTCTGCATCATCTGCTGTAGAAGGGCCATCATTTGCTGTGCATCCGTCGGTAGCGGAGGTGGCGGTAGAAGAGTCTCAGGAATGACTATAGACGGTCCCGCAGCTGGAGGTGGAAGACCTCCTGGAACTGTCGCTGCTACTCCCGCCTGAAGGACAGGAACTGAGGTGGCAGCTTCCTCAACTGCAGCTCCCGCAGCCGAAGGTGGAGGTCCTACCGGATCGGGCCTCTCTGGAATAGTACTAGATCCTGCTGCCTGAGAGCGAGTAATCGTCATCCTGAGGATAGATTGAAACAAGAAATCAATATGGCACATGATAAGGAGTATCAAGGAAGGACAATTGAATTCAATGCAAGAAGAGTTATCATGGTAATCAAAAGATCAAAATTTTCCTAAAATGTGATTGAGTAACTCCTATCATATCATAGATCCTATATCCTAGTCGCAGGCTCGTAATTAATACTCTAAGTCGAGCACCATTACGAGATCGTACTAACTACGACACAGACCTGCATGGGCCACCACAAAAACGTGTAACGACCCGTACCCTTATTAGGGGCACGAGCACGTGGGTACGTCTAGCCTACGCCGCAGAATCGGCGATAGAATGCTGTATAGGTCGTTTGTAAATACTACAACTAAACAGTATAAGGGTACCTGTCATCTTCGCACGGAGGAATATAATATGGCATAACTCAGTCACAAGATAAAACTAGGATAGATAACACGAAATGGAAATATGATAGAAGTGAAAATAGGAAATGAGTTCAGGATCCAACACAGCTCAGAGATATAAACAATATCACAGAGTCACAAAATATAATATAGAATACTACAGTCTGAAAATACTAGCTGGATCGCAGTCCAGGCAAACCTAACTAAGCTATACTAGTCCAGGTGTGCAAAGTCTAGTGGCTCAACTATCAGGCCACAGCCCTGGACTAAGTCTCCATCTATCTCGACCCCATAGTAGGTCGAGCAGTCTGCCTCAGAATCATCTGTAATATATCAACGGTATCCTGTCAGAAAAATGAGCAAGTACAAACACTAACAGCAGTTCCATATGAATTGACAAATTCTATAAGAGACAATTATAATGAAATACAAGACAAAATCAACAGGAAATATATAACAGGATGTGAGTACTGAATAGGACGAGAATTTATAAGATGACTTGGGAGCTATTCCGGAAGCCAAGTTACAACCCGTAAACCAAACAAGGACCAGGGTTGTAACCCTTCTCCTGAATAGAACTAAGTAGGATATAAAATAAATATAAAATGTGCCATGAATTATTAGAGCGTTATGTGATCGGCTTAGAAAAGTACAGGACAGGCTATCCATTTGGCCCGACAATCACATAAAAATTATTAGAAAGGGTCATGCCGGCCAACCTGGATAACAAGCACAAGGAATAAGATCTCGCTACACCCTACGTGAGGTGAGAGCGGCACAAGCACAAAAATATAGTGACAGGATGGTATTGATCACATAGCCCCTAATAATTCCCCATCCCCGAATATGATAATGGATCCGGACATGACACGTCATGACACGGGATTCCCTAAGAGGGTAGCTACTCTCTCTCAAGAATCGGTGTCTATACAAGTACATGAAACAAGACAGAAAATGTACCAATATACCAAGAAAATCCAGGAACAACATCTCATGTCATGATCCGACGTATACTAGTCCGTGAACCATCGTGTCGGGAAATCAAGCAAGACACTACAACTGAATCGGATATAGCATATATCAAGACAATAAAAACTATCAGTGAATATACTCGCATGTGGTCCTGAGCTGATAAGGTGAATAGATGCTCAGAGTAATCATAGACCTAAAGATGAGATACTATAAGTCAAAACAGGGTTTAATAATGAAAGGCAAACTAATTAAGTCATAATATCCAAGTCTAAGTCAAACTAGGTCATACTGGGCCAAACTAGGTCATACTAGGTAACATAAAGTCAATCCAAGTCAAACTAGGTCAAAGGTTGACTTACAGTTAATTTTTGGTCAACTGGTCAACCCTGGTCAACTCTAGGTCAACCCTAGGTCAAACTAGGCTAATATTGACCAACTGTTGACTTTCAATCAACTGGTCAACTCTGGTTTGGTTTCGGGTCAATTCTAGTCACTTTTAGGCTAAGTTTGACTTTCGGTTGACTTTTGTTGACTTTTGGTCAAAATGGTTTACCGAGGTCAAAAATAGTCTAAAAGCACTAATCCTATCCATTACCAACCAAGACAATCAATTTCTAACCATATCCTAACACCTTAGACTCATACCTTAGCTTCTAGGTAATTACCTTAACCTTACCTATTACCCTTCATAAAGTATTCTCAATACCTTGTCCCGATACAAAGGCAACCCTTCCTAACCTTGGTAGACTGACCAAGGCTTCTTAGGATAGCTAGACACTAACCTATCTAGATATTACCAATCCAAAAATCTAGGTATCTAGCCCATCCAGTCCATCTTATCCCCATGTTGGTCACTCTCAAAATTACCTTAAGGTATCATGAGACATCCTATGGTATCTTGAGATACCACTCTCCTAACACTATCCAACCATATTAGCTCTATTAGGATACTAACTTATCTAGTACACTCACTAAACACACTCCACTAGGTCCACAACTCTCAAATCTAACATCTCATATCCTAACTTATACTAACATATAAGCTAACATCTACTAACAAATCCTAACTAACAAATATCTAACAACTTGGTAGCAAACTCTATCTAACAAGGGCTAACTAATATAGGGAAATGGCTAAGTGGAAGGGGGCTAATTTCTAAAGGAAACAGGGAATTAAATGGATTAAAACTAAAGGCTTAAAAGCTTAAAAAGCTGTCAATAAGCTGCTGCTGAAAAGCTGCTGCTTATTGCACTGCTTATGCTGCTGCTTATGCTTACTGCTTGCAGAAACTGCTGCTGCTGCTTGCAGAAGCTGCTGCTTACAGAAGCTGCTGCTGCTGCTTATTGCTGCTTTTGCTTATTGCTTATCAATCTCATATATATATATATATATATATATATATATATATATATATATATATATATATATATATATATATATATATTCAATAATATAAATACTTGTATATATATTATGATACATGGAGAAAAATGTAATGACAAGCAATAACACCTCTCTAACATATAAAAATCTAATATTAAAACATATATTAAATTATTTAAACACAAGTGTCCAATATTGGGGGTTTCCCACATGGACACAAAGCACAACAAGGACATTCCTAATAACTCCAAATGGACACGAAATGTGCACAAAAGGAGACACAACCATGGGGGTCATTCCTATGGGGTCAAAATAATTCTATATGCATGTAGGATTGAAATAGAGGGTAGATTTTACCTTCCGGGAGGTAAAATCTAAAGAAACTCCTTCCGATACGGCACCGACATGAAGGGATCTCCAAATGGACACGAACCAAAGCCAAATCCTCCTAAACTTGGCTAGCACCCTCTCTTTATGGAGTAGATAAGAAATGAAGAAGATTTGATGGAAGAAATGATTGATTTGAAGATAAAATCAATGGTGGTTCCTCTCTAATTTGGGGAAGAACAAGAGAGAGAATATTTGTGGATAAAAACAAATGAGGATGGCTCATCCCTATCCCCTATAGTGGCCGGCCAAGAAATGAATATGTGTCCCCTATTATGTAAAGTCTAAAATACCCCCCATGACTCCTATTGATTTAATTTAAATTAGGTTTTAGTTTGAGGCTAATTTAGTCTAGTTTGAGTCTCTAATTAAACCAACCTAGTCATGAATATTTAGTCTAACCATACTAACTTAATTATTGTCATGTGGGCCATGTCTAACTAATGAGTGGGTCCCACTAGAGTTAAAGCTACTCCGGGTCCCCGATACAAGTCGGATTGAGTTAAAATTCGAACCCGACTCAAATAACTCCAAAATAATAAAATAATTCCAAAATTATTCTAAAGTGGAAAATGACCAAAATACCCATGTTCTTGAAAACGTGGGTGACACAACTAAAAATAACCCAATAGCAAGTATAGTAAGGTTTGATGAATCTAGTACGCACACTCTTTATTGGCTCCCAAAAAATATACAAATATTGTAACCGCTATTAAAATAATAATAATACTTATAATGTATATATAACCATTATTAGAAATTAATTGCCAAATCCTAAAGATATTTTATCTACCTAGAATATGTCTACATGGCCGTATTGGTCTCACTACATGCCTACATAGGCTTGGATTTGGTTCGGCCTAGTTCGGACTAACTTGGTTCAGCCGGGTTCCTGTAAAGTCAATAAATCTAATAATAAATAAGTAAACTATTTATAATAGTCATGTTATAACTTGGCCTGGTTTTTCTAGTTAGGACACACCGATGGCTTGGCCTTCCTTACCACAGCTAATACGCTAGTCAAAGCACGCCATTGCACCATCCGTGCCAAAATTCTTGGTCATCCAGTACTCCAATTCCTAACCATGACTAGCGTCATCTACCATAATAATTAACTAAATAATTATTTATAAAAATTCTAAAAATCACTATTTAAATCAAAATAAATAATAAAAAAATATTTCAAAAATTTTACGGGAAGAGGAGTTACACTTGTGATAACCCTAGTTAGTTAAAGTATCAAGCCGTACTTATTGCTTGGCCGTGAATGTTGGATGGAGTCCAATCTTGTCTAGTCTTGTTTAGATCCAGTACATGGTTATCTCAGGACATGCTTGCTTATGCTTTACTCTTGTCGATAATTGGTTAGAGACTAAGCTCTGATCATGTGAAGGATTACAACTCCGGTCCTTGTTTGGTTTAAGGGTTGTAACTTGGTTACCGGAATAGTCCCTTAGTTGTCTCGTCGTTTATCACCTTGTTTTCCCTAACTCATGTCTTATGTTATCATTAATGTTTCATGTGCTAATATGCTGGTTTTAGTTATTAAGTGAACCTCCCTTGTGACACTTGCTCTTTCTGGGGTCTGACCCATCTGGTTTTGTATGGCCAGATTTCGGAGCAGCTCCCGAGGATCTTCCAACTCTCCTGCCAGATGGTGAACACTAGACGTAACCCTGGCAACGAGTGGGTTTTATTTTGCTCTCCCACTCTATTGTAAATTATTCTTTTAAGGCATTTAGCCGTCGAGCAAGTGCTAGCTCGTGTTGAATACTTATATTTCTTGTCTGCCTAAGGGCTGTAACATGATTGACAAATCCTAGGGTTGATCATGTATGACTGAAACTCTTGCTAGTCTTCACATTTTGTATAACTAGCTTTATGATCATCTGAATATGTAATATTTGTGACGCCTTACTTTGTATGTCCGATGATCTACCATCTTGTAACATGTATTTACTTGCTTGAGATTGAAACACTAGACTTGTTCTTGACCTTAAGAGACTGATGGCTTGTAGATAAACCCTCATACATCTAGACAGCCGTGACCGTATTGCGAGGTGGGTTGCACTTTTATATATGTAGCTGGCTGTGTCTATCCCCCGCTCTACAGTATTCTGGTTGTGGGGCGTGACAAGTATTTATGTATTTATGTATTTTCCTGTATTTTAATAATTATATATTGTATTTGTGTGATGTAAAATACTTGTAAATTGTACTTTTATTTGCAGTATTTATTTATATATTTTTTAGAATTATTATTTAATAATTATATTTTTAAATAAATAAAAATAGTAAATACATTTATATGTATTTATAGTAATTTTAATAAATAATAAATAATTTCTAAAAATTAATTAAAAATTATAATTAAATACTAGATTTTATTAGGCCAAGTTAGTATATTTACATGTAGATTTTGGACTTATTTTGACATATTAAAAATTAGTTTATGTTAACAATTAATTATAAATAATTATCATTAAGTTAGTTTTTGATACAAATAGTTCTATAAAAAAATTGTGAAAACTAAATACCTTTCCTATTTTGACCTAATTGACCCATAAAAAATAGCAACTTGGTATTTGAGACCTCTAACTATTAAAACGAGCGAAGGTGAGGCCTGCCTCATTTAATGCAATATTTTCTTAATAAATAAAATAAATTATTTTATTTAATGTTAAATCCTAGAAAAATATGGCAACCCATGACTTGTAGATTTAACCTGTTTAAAAGTATTTTGATGTGTATTACCTTTATAGAATTATTGTGCTCGACTTTATGACCAAGGTTAAGCATAGTGTGCCATGACTTTGTGACCCGAACCTAGTGTAACTTGACCTAGTTAGAGAGCACAACACCTAGTTAGCACTTAACCTTTAAAATAAGAAATATTATGCCTTGTTACATCTTGAGGACTTTGGACATTAAATTAACATTTAACATCAATTCTTCGGTAAATCAAGGCAAGTACACTATATGATTTGCATGCTTCTGTTACCAATTGTATATTCTTTTTATTGCATGTTGTCTTTATTTCCAAGATTGCAAGTATAACCCGTTTCTCATGCAACAAGCCTCTTTAACAAGAATTGTATCAAATGTTGCAAGTTGTACACATTACCGACACTGGGAAGGAGAAATTGTCTAGTTAATACGTGATCAAAGCCCATAGTATAATATGAGTGGATAGCTTAACTCACACATCGTACACGCGTGGGTTTTGTCGGACCGGCTTATGCCATATCAGTTGCATTTATTTTAGCATCCTAAATTAGCCGATCACGTGTCTACTATCTTCTCAAAGCCGCACTTTACCTATCTAGCCTGAACATGTTTTACAAATATCTTCTAAACGCGTTATCTTTGTTTTACAAGTATCTCTTGAACATATTGTCTTTACTTTATAGAATCTTCTGAGTATGTTGTTTTTATTTTCCAACCAAGCATGTTGCCTTTTATTTCAAACCAACCTTGTCTTCTTTATCAGTTCATTCTTATTATGCCATGTATCAGTAGGATGAGTTGTTTTGCAATTCATACTATATGCCTGCCACTGATACGCTAGCTCACATCCCAAAGGATGTCCTTACTGGAGAATACCCTATAGCTTAGTTTATATCTCGCATTTGAACTTGGTTTGTAATAACCAATTATATTCATTTGGTTGTATTGTCTCCAGTTTACTTTTATTTTGGGAATGTAACTAAATGATATCTTTGAATTTACTTCTAGTTTATCTCGATATAGATGCTGTGATTAATCTGATTCAATATAAGTTTGAAGATAATTAAAGGTTTAGAATAGCTTACTATGCTGTATCTCATAGCATAGGCTGGATGTGTCCAACTCGTATCCGGATATTCGGGAGCGGGTCGTGACACTCGCCAAGGACGATGAGAGTCAACTATGGCACATGAGACTCGGACATACAAACATGGACACAATTTCAAGATTATCCATGAAAAAATTGGTACAAGGTTTACCGGACATCGTCTTCAAGAAGAATACGGTATGTAGCTGTGAAACCCACAAATTTCGGGTTTATTGAAATATTGGATTTCGGCTGCTAGCATAGACTTAGATTAGTTTTGTTATTATTGTTATTATTATTATTATTACTATTATTATATTTAGTCGGATCAGGAAATAATTATTTCAAAAATAAATTAATTGGATTTTTGCTTGTGGCCAGTCCCGATTCCGTGTCCGGGGTCCGACCCCGAGATTCGAACCCGATCCCTGTCCCGAACCCAAGTTTCTTTATTAAGTCACTTTTTGGACTTTTGAAAATAACAATTAGCTTCTAACTAATACTTAGTCAAAGAGAATAAAAAAAAATGAAACCAAACCTTTTCTAATACCCCCCAGCTTCCTCCTACAACTTCTCCTCTCCACTCTTCTTCCCCATTCCTCACACACACTCACTTTTATAAACCTCCTCACCCATTTTCTCTTTCAGAGAATTTTCCCCTTTCCTTCTTCTTCCTCTTCCCATAATCCACTCCACTCCCCTTCCAGAACCCCCTCCCTTCCGTCCCGACGCCGCTCGAGCCCCTGCGCCGCGTCTCCCGCCGACCCCGACCCGTTCGGCCCCTCCGGCGCGTCCGCCTCCCGACGCCGCCGACCCCCTGTGCGCCCCTCGCGGCCGTCCAGGCCGACCGCCCACCTCCCGGCGATCCCGCGGCCCTGTGCCGCTGTTCCGCCCGCGACCTCGTGCCCCGCGGTCTTCCGTACCGCTGATCGGTCCACCCCGGGCCCCGATCTGCTGTTTTGCGGCTCCTATGCGCTGTCCGTGCACTGTTCGTGTTCCCGTACGTGCTGTCCCGAGCTAATCCCGCTGTCCGGACAGATTCTTTCCTCTATTTTTTACATCTGAGAGCTCTAGCCGAGCACCCGAGGTATAATTTCGTGTCTCCGTGTCCCTCCCGTTGGTGTGTCGCATTGCGTACCGATGATGACGCGGTCCCGACCCCGTTACGGGGATCGGCTTTTGTTAATTGTTGTGTTTAGGGGATACACGCGTCGTTTGTACGTCACGGCGTAGTTATTATGTCGTTTGGACAATGGTTGCTGGTTGCGTACATTTTCTTGGTTTCCCATCTTAGTATATTGTATTGACTATCAACCTTAGTGGGATAATTGCGTTTGCCTGTGGCTTATTACTCTTTAAAATGGGATATTGTCTTTGTGTTGTGATTTTGTGTTCTCCCTGGTTTGGGATCGACTGGTTGGGTGTGGGTTTTGTACCGCCTATGTGGCTAGATCGTCCTAGTTACAGAGGAGGTGTTGTCCAAATTTTTTGTAAAAGTATTTCAAAATAGTACTTTATAATGTTCAGTAATTTTTGTATATCGAAACCTATTTCTAAAATCCTGGTCTTTGCAAACGGTTTATTAAATTGGTTTTCTGATTGGTTTTAAGTGTTGGTTTTATTGGTTTCCGTATCCCCTTAGGCGACGACCGTATCGGTCGGATGAGCCTCAGCGAAACGCAAACGCTACGGGACACTCCTGTACGTTGAGGCGTTAGCCAGCAACATGAGATTGCATGACCAAGTCTGAGATGCCCCATTTTCTATAAATTATATTTAATTATATTTTATTTTAGAACTGGTTACTGACCTTTAGTATTCTGGGTGCGGGGCCTCGGCCTTCTGTTTGGACCGCTTCACGGCACTCAGAGTTCGGCTAAGCTATTTAATTTAATTTATTTTGTTGTAAGGGCATAAGCCCAGTTTTTCTTTATTTTCCGTGGCCCTGTAATTGTGTAGTATATATTTTCTATTTTCTTTTCTGGGTTTGTTGTTGGCGTAGCTAGGCGCATAATTATAATTGGGTATTAATTATTTTGTATAAAATTAATAAGGATTTTTCACATTTAATTAAAGTGAATAAATTACTAGTAATTAACAAGTTCATGTTTTTATCATTTAAAGAAAACTTAGTTTTAGATATATTATTAAAATACAAAGTTTTGCCAATTAACCTGTAATTGCTATTTTCCCCAATAAATCAGTAATCGGTTTATCCTGTTAATTGATAACAAATGTAGTTTACGACGTTAGACGGATTTCGGTAGATTAATTTAATAACTTAAAACCTGACTAGGGTCTGTTTTTAGAAATTGCAACTAGCACACCTAGATATGGCTCATTTATGGTTCTAAGTCAGGATTCTCAAACTGTAGGATTTCGAGAACGTACTTGACTTCCTTTCCGGTACCGACATCCCGATCCAGTCATACAAACAGAGGCAAGTTACGGTTATGTTTTCTTGCATTTTAATTAGTAATTGTCATGTTGCATGCTTAAACCACATTGCTACACGGAACTCTCTCCTTGAGTTCGATTATTGATTATGGGGATATTGGGGGAGTAGTATAGCGTTTATGACCAATACCCTCATATTGCATTATTGTGCGAGCATACCCCTCTTACACACGGGGTTAAGCAGTATCGCATCGCTAGGATGCTATTGTACAACCCAAGCCGGTCATAGGCGTTACCTATTCAAATCACATTGTTTCAAATACTGAATTGCTGAAAATTGTTGGAAAATATTGTTCAAAGTATTTCAACTGTTTAAAATTGTATCTTTCCATTATTATTTAGAATGTCGGATATGTACTCGTACTTGCTCCTTTCCTGACTGGATCCCCCCTATAGGTGCTGTTGATGATGCTGAGCTATTGTACAATAGCTACTGTGACCCGGTGTTATATCCTATGGTATTACCAGAGTCCTCCTTGGAGGACGCAGATCCAGAAGCCGATGAGTCGACCGTTTAGCTAGTCGTTTTTCCAGCTATCTAGTTTTATGGTGTTGGAGTTTGTAGACTTTGAATTCAATATTTTATTTTAGTACTTTCATTTCCAGTTGTACTTCTCTTTGTTGAATATTAAAATTTTTAAAATTTTCGTATATTCGTGTTGTGACAAATGTATAGTTGTTATTGAAGATACTTGCAACTAGAAACAGCTTACTACCGCCATCTCACAATGGTGCAGGCTGGGCATGATCCGATTCGACCCAACAATTTGGGATCGGGTCGTGACATATTTTTAGTGGTGCCCCATGTAGGTCCTTCTGGTCAACAACTTAGGTAAACATATCTAGAAACAATTAGAACACTAGAACATTAATTTGTCACAACATAGGACCGGAATATACTATAAGTAAGTATTTTTGTTTGTTATAGACTGGTAGGCTACCTTGCTTATGTATTGCATCCTAAACCTTCCAGAGTATGGCCAAAGGAAAGACCACCCGCTCCGGCCCTACCGACGATGAGGTGTCATCTACCGATCACACCCCACCTCCTCAAGCACGCCCGGACCCTCCTCCTTTGCAGCTGACTGACCGTCCCCATACTGCACCAGTACCCCGCGCCGTTTACGCTACTACAGCTCAAACGGCAGAACCTGTACCTCCCCGAACTGAGCCGCAGTCCCCTGCGGTAGTACCCGCACCAGCTGCCCCACTAGTGCCCGTGGACCCCACCGAGCTCGTAGGCCTGCTACGAGGAGTGCTTGAGGCCCAGAGAGCCCAAGCTGATGCTCATCGCGATCAGACCGCGATCATGAGAGAAGGCATAGAGAATGCCCACAACGTGGCTATGGCTGCCCTCGAGAGAGGAGGAGCAGCTCAATCGGAACCGAGGCCTGCTAAGATAAACACAAATCTAAGAGTTAATTTATGTATCATTAAGGCCATTCAATTTGATAGGAGACGTATTATTATGTGAAGGTCGGCAATATCGAGAACTTTAAGAAGCAGGACCCTCGACCCTTTAAAGGAACCGAGGTAATCATCTATGCCGACGAACGGCTCGACAGAATCGAGCGCCTCCTAAGCGTCGCTCGACTACCAGACGACCTCCAGGTCGAAGCTGTAGGACTCCAGCTGCGAGATGTAGCAAGCACCTGGTATCAGAATGAACTCTGACTCCAGGACAAGCAGCTTGACTTGGACACCTTCAAGAGGTTGTTCCGCAAAAAATTCTTTCCAACATCAGAGTTACTGGAGATGGAAAGATAGTTCCAGGATCTGAAGCAAAGGAACATAACGGTTGGAGTGTATGCGGCAGAGTTCGACCGACTTAGCCGCTTTACCAAGAACTTGGTTGCTGACCCCGCGGATCGTGCTGAGAGATTCAGGTATGGACTAATGGAAGATATTCGCACCCCTGTGATCGCAGGCGGTGCCAAAACGTACGAGAAGATCCTGATACGAGCTCAGGATGTGGAAAAGAGCCAGCCTCCTCGTTCAAAAAGAGAGTATCCTGGAACTAGCAACTTCCAGGGTAACCAGAAGAGGCCCAACGTCAACAACCATGACAACAACAACAGGCCTCCTCACCACCACAAGCAGCACCATCAGGCAAGGACCAGTGACAGAGCGCCTCAGAAGCAGATCCCTGTCTGCGACTTCTGCAAGAGGCCAGGACATCAGGCGAACATCTACAGGAATAAACTGGGACACTGCTTAGTTTGTGGGTCTGCCACCCAACAAGTGAGGGACTGCCCCACAACATTCACCCGGACTGAAGCAACTCAACAAAGAGCTCCTCTACCCACTCTGCAACAACTGTTCGGGCAACATCAGCAGAAGACCGGGCGAGCTTTTGCCCTAGCAGCAGACGAGCAAGAACTAGAGCAAGAACCCACCGCTGATGTCATCACAGGTTCCATTTATGTGTTTTCACATCCTACTCTAGCATTATTTAATTATGGTGCATCACACAGTTTTATATCATCAAAGTTCATTTCTGCACACCACCTAGTTACGGGATTTAGAAAGATGATATGTAGAGTTATGACCGATGGTGGACCCATACCCATTACCGAGACATGTAACTGCCCCATAACTATCTCAGGCCACAAATTCTTAGCACCCTTAATTGTGATACCCTTACCCAACTATGATGTAGTCCTAGGGATGGACTGGTTAAGTGAGCAGCATGCGCTGATAGATTGTCACAGAGAATGTGTAATCTTCAGCCCACCAGGAGAACCGGAGTTTGAAATCTCTCGAGCTCCGGAAGACATGAAGAGTGTTACCTACTCCTCTATCACCGAAGAACTCGGGCCTCCTCACCCTATCATAGCGAAATTCATGGACGTCTTCCCTGATAGTCATCCGGGATTGCCCCCGGATCGAGGTATGGAGTTCACCATCGACCTAGTTCCCGGCTCTTCCCCTATTTCTCGAGGATGCTACAGAGTCAACCCCAAGGAGGCCAAGGAAGTAAAGGACCAGATTGACGAACTGAAGGCCCAGGGATTTATCAGAGATGGAGCTTCACCCTGGGGAGTACTAGTTTTGTTCGTGCCCAAGAAGGATGGAACCGTGCGGATGTACATTGATTACCGGGCGCTGAACAACATCACCATCAAGAACAAGTACCCTCTGTCCCGGATCGATGACCTGTTTGATCAACTGAGTGGAGCTAAGGTATTCTCGAAGATAGATCTCAGGTCTGGCTACCATCAAATCAAGGTCAGGAAGGAGGATATTCCAAAGACGGCGTTCAACACCAAATATGGACAATATGAATTTTTGGTCATGCCGTTTGGACTGACGAATGCCCCTGCGGTATTCATGAACCTTATGAACAAGGTCTTCCATGAATACCTGGATCAGTTTGTTGTTGTCTTCATCGATGACATTCTGATCTACTCGAAGACCGAAGAAGAGCATGAAGAGCACCTGAGGAAAGTTCTGGAAACTTTAAGGAAGGAGAAGCTCTATGGTAAGCTATCTAAATGCGAATTCTTCTTAGACAAGGTAGATTTTCTAGGCCATGTTGTCACAAGAGAAGAAATTTCGGTGGATCCAATGAAGATAGCTGCTTTTGAGAAGTGGACGACACCAAGTTCAGTTGCAGAAATCAGAAGCTTCTTGGGCTTAGCTGGCTACTACCGAAAATTTGTAAAGGACTTCTCCAGGATTGCTGAGCCGATGACGAAGCTCACCAGGAAGAACGAAGAATTTGTTTGGTCTGAAGCTTGCCAGTCAGCATTTGAGGAACTGAAGAAGAGACTTACTACAGCGCCGATACTTGCGCTACCCTCAGGTAGCGACGGTTTCTCAATTTACAGTGATTCTTCCGGTAAAGGATTGGGCTGTGTTCTTCAACAACATGGGAAAGTAATTGCTTACGCATCTAGGCAATTGTCACGACCCGATCCCAAATAATTGGTCGAACCGGATCATGTCCAGCCTGCACCGTTGTTGAGACGGCGGCAGAAGCTGTATCACTCATGCAGGTAAATAAACAACACAGTCTAATTGCCACAACTTTAATAATTCGAATAGTTTAAAACTTTTTACAATAAAATGAAAGATACATCTGAAATACACTGTTTTCCACAAACATCATGAATCACAAGAAGAAGAAAATCTAGGCAACCAGCTCATCAGTCTCGAAATTATCGTCCTCTAGTTGGGACCTCGGGAAATATCGCGGAACAAAGCCTCATCAGTGATACCTAAAATGTTGGGTCTCCAGTTAGGAGAGAGCAAAGTACAATTCATGCTAATTTTAACAATAGAAATAATAATAGAATTATGCACTTTTAAACAATTTAGAAATGAACAGTTTTCTAACAGTAAAACAGTGTGATTTGAATAGGCAATGAATATGACCGGCTTGGGTTTGTTACAGTTCAGATACGGCTTATCCCCGTGTGTATGAGGGGTAAGCTAATAGTTACAGTAGTTACAGTAGTTACAGTAGTTTGGATGTGGTCATACTCATTACACTACTCCCCCAGTCCCCAAACAGTTACAGTAGTTACAATCAGTGCTCTCAGAGAGAGTTCCGTGTTGCATCGTGGTTTAAACTTGCAGTAAAGCGATTATTAAATAATTGTAAACTAATACAAAATGTACTTGCCTCAAAATAGACTGGACTGGAGAGGATGAAGACTTCGAGATGGAAATTTAGGATCGTTCTCGAATTCCTACATTCGAGAAATTGACTCAGAAACCAGGGTTACCAATCTAGCTACGCTAGTTGAAATCTCTAATTGTGTCCTAATCCATTTTAATTCTTTATTAATAAAACACGAACAAAAACACGATTATTTGTGCGTTGAATTAATAACGAGGGAAAGATCGTTTAAACTTTGTATTTTGGAAAACTCGTCGATACCAATTTAATTTGATTAAAACTTTGTATTTTCATAATCATAAATATAAAACTAAATTTCTTATTTTAGTAAGAAATACATGATCGTTAGTTAATATTAAAACTTGTAGATTTTAGGTGAGAAAATCTTTATTAATTTTTATATGAAAATAACTTTTATTTAGATTTATTCGTACGCTACAAAAACTCGCAAAATCAGCAAATAACCAAAAATCCTACGCTACCAAATTACAGTTACAGAACCAACAACCAGCCGGGCTTATGCCCATTACAATTTATTTACATAAATTGAAATAAGACAGAAACGGTCGTTAGTTCTAAACTTTCTATAATTAGTTATAATTAAATAAATAAAATAAATTAAATAGTGACTAGTCTCAGATATGGTCCAATCGTCAACTAGGCTAATGCCTCAACGTCCGGGCGAAGCCGGTTTCGTTTGCACTTAGCCGGGGCCCATTGACCGATACGGTTGTCGCCCAAAATCCAAATATTTAATATATATTTGAAATCCATTTTAAAATTATTTAAAATATAATTAAATTTACGAAAAAATCTGGCAGCATCTTCTCTGTTTTTGGTCAATCCAAAAACTGAGAAATATGCCAATCTTTTTCCTGCAAATTCCAAACCAGGGAATCCCAAAATATATACACATAAAAATAACCATAACATTTCCAATATTAATTCGGAATGAACCGAAATGAATTCGGGAGTCTAAATCCAACCAGAATCGTCACAACACAACATCAAAATATTCCGAAAACCCAAATTATCTAGAAAACCATTTTCCGAAAAGTTTCAGAAAAGAAAAACAACCAACAGAACCTTTCCGAAGGTTCTGAAACGACGACGTCGCTAAAAAAAAACCGAATTCTCGGAAGGAAATCGGGGACCAATCTCATCACAGACTAAAGAAAATGGAACGGGACAGGGGTTATACCTTGGGTTGCTCGGCTAGAGCTCTCAGATGCGAAATAATAGAAAAGAAATAACGAGAACAGCAAGTCGGGAACCCGCGGACAGCGCTGTCGGTGCTGTCCGGATCAGCGGGGCACAGACTCGCGGGAACCGGGGCAAAGGGAACAGCCGAAGCGCTGGACAGCGCTGGACGAGGCCGCGAGAGCGCGGAGAGGCGCTGCAGAAAAGACGAAGGGGCGCTGGGAAACCGGGGCGCTGCCTCGGGGACGGGCGTGCGGCTGGATCTGGTCGGGGAGGCCGCTGGGGTCGCCGGAAAGCGGCGGCCGATGGTCGGAGGGGCGTTGAGGAGGGTCGGCGAAGGGGCGCAGGGGGTCGGCCGTGCGGCGTCGGGCGCGCTGGAGGCGGGGTCGGCCGTGCTGGAAGGGGCGCCGGCGTCGGGGCGGCGTCGCTGGGAACGGTCGGGAGGTCGCGGCGGCCGGAAAATGGCCGGGGAGCCGCGGGGGTTGCGGTGGAGCGCCGGTGGTGGGTGGCCCGGGCGGACGCCGGGGGATGGCCGGAGCTCGGCAGGGGGCGTCGGGGCGAGGGTTTGTGGGGGAGAGGGGAATAATGAAGTGGGGGATTTTTGGGAAAAATGGTGAGTGAGAGAGAGGGATGGAGGAGAGGGATTTTTATAGGTAGGAGGAGAGGGGGTTACCGGATCCGAAGGGTTCGCCGGAATTACGGGGAGCCGAAAGGTCGACGGCTCGGCCGTTCGGGAACGGAAGGGACTCAGCCGTGAGAAATAACTCCAGGCAGAGAGAGAAAAGAGAGAGAGAGAGTTAAATAAGAAAAAGTTTTGTTTTAATATATATATTTTTTATTTATCTCTAATTTTTTAATCTCTTAGAAAATAATAACACAACATTTAGAAATCCTAAAAATAATCTAAAAATATATTTGGATTCGGGTTCGAGTTCAGGACTGGCCAGACAAACAAAAAATCCAATTAATTTATTTTTGAAATAATAATTTTAATCTAACTAGAATAAATAATAGTAATAAGCACTAAAATAATTAATTAAAATTACGGGTTTCACAACCTTTCCTTCTTAGAAAATTTCGTTCTCGAAATTTAAAGAGTAGGGTAGGAATTATCTCAGGTCAAGTTGGTACGAGTACTGCACCCGTAACTCAGGTCCAACAATAAGAATTTCCAAGGCAGTCGTGGATGAGACGGTTTAGGGACAAGTTTCAACTATGTCTCCATCCACGCAGAACTAAAATATATTTACGCGAACCAAGGTACACGTGGTTGATCAGACCATCATGCACCGGTTCTGATTAGATAATATATTAGTGGGTGCACCCAATAAAATACTGTCATGATCAAGCTTGATAAAGAAATAGCTTGCAAAACTAGGCTAACTTAGCAGCATCAGTCAAGTTTAGAACGAAAGATAATGATTGCAAGAATTAGGAATTATGTGGCAGCTTCAGAGTTTCTGATCTTCATCTCACCCTTGTCTAATATTAACACTGGCTTCTCTGGCACTGTAAGGATTGATCTAATCTCCAACTCTGAATGATCCAGAAAATATGACTCAGATTCGGGATGTAGTGTCTGAGCTTCGATACGTGGAAAACGTTGTGCACACCCTCAAGATTAGCTGGTAGAACTAACCGGTACGCTACTTCCAACTCGTCTTAAAACTTCAAATGGCCTGATGAACCTGGCCTCAATTTCCCAGCTCCGTCAAAACTGATTGTTCCTCTGGTAGAAGAAAACTTCACAGAAATGCTATCTCCTTCTTCAAACTTCACTGGTCGACAACTACTATCAACCCAATACTTCTGTCTGTCTTGGGCAATCCTGAGCTTGTCTCTGATCATTCTTACCTTCTCTGCTGCATCGGTCACCTTCTTAGCAATACTCGTTCTCCGACGTCGTCCCAAGCAAGTGGAGTATGGCAATGACGTCCAATGAGAGCTTCAAATGGGGTTATACCAATTCCAGCTTGGTAGCTATTGTTGTAAGAGAACTCCACCAAATGCAATTGGTCTTCCCAAGACCCTCCAAATTCCAAGATGCAAAATCTCAATATATCTTCAAGCGTCTGGATTGACCTCTCTGATTGTTCGTCCCTCGGTACTCCATAAATCTGGTAAATATGCTGCATGTACAATGCCTCCAACTTCTCCGTGGATAGATCAACCTTGAAGGGGATAAAGTAAACTAACTTAGTCACTCGGTCCACAATAATCCAAATGGTGTTCTTCCCTTCTTGGAATCAAGGCAGTCCTGACACAAAGTCCATCGTTATGTATTATCATTTCCACTCCGGGATGTCAAACGGCTGTAATAGTCCTGCTGATCTCTGTCTGCTAGCTTTCACTTGTTGACAAATTAAGCATCTAGCCACATATCTGGATATGTACTTCTTCATTCCAAACCACCAAACAATGGTACGCATATCCCGATACATCTTGTTAGCTCCAGGATGTATGGAATATTGCGACTGGTGTGCTTTCTGCATCAGCTCATTCCTTAGTTCGTCCGTCGGTACGCAAAACCTCGTATCATTCTTCAGTGCTCCGTCACTGGCGATTGAGAATCCTTCAAGTATTCCTGCCAACACTTGATCTCTAAGTTTGCAAAGTGTCTCGTCTTGAAACTGCGTCTCCTTGATTTTGTCCATCAGACTCGAGCTCACTTGCAAATGGATCAGCATCCAGCTCCTTCTTTGCCTCATGTTCAGCTCCTTCTAAGTGAAATCATACTTGTGATCTGTAAATATTTCCACTCTCTCTCCATAAAGGTAGTGCTTCCATAGCTTCAAAGTAAATATCACCGCTGCAAGCTCCAAATCATGTGTGGGATAGTTCTTCTCATGAGTCCGTAATTGCCTAGATGCGTAAGCAATTACTTTTCCGTGTTGTTGAAGAACACAGCCCAATTCCTTACCGGAAGCATCACTGTTGATTGAGAAACCACCAGTTCCTGCGGATAGCGCAAGGGTTGGTGCAGTGGTAAGTCTCTTCTTCAGCTCCTCGAATGATGCCTGGCAATCTTCCGTCCAGATGAACTCTTCATTCTTCCGAGTAAGCTTCGTCATCTGTTCAGCAATTCTGGCAAAATCCTTCACAAATTTCCAGTAGTAGCCAGCCAAGCCCAAGAAACTCATGATTTCAGCAACTGAGCTTGGGGTAGACCACTTCTCAACAGCAGCTATCTTCTTAGGGTCCACCAAAATTCCTTCTCCTGTGACAACATGGCCAAGAAAATCCACCTTGTCTAGAAAGAATTCACATTTTGATAGCTTACCATATAACTTTTCTTTCCTTAAAGTTTCCAGAACTTTTCTGAGGTGCTCTTCGTGCTCCTCTTCTGTCTTTGAATAGATCAGAATGTCATCGATGAAGACAACAACAATTGATCTAGGTATTCATGGAAAACCTTGTTCATAAGGTTCATGAACACCGCAGGAGCATGCGTCAGTCCAAACGGCATGACCAAGAATTCAAACTGCCCATACTTGGTGTTGAATGTCGTCTTGGGAATATCTTCCTTCCTGACTCTGATCCAATGGTAGCCAGATCTAAGATCAATCTTCGAAAACACCATAGCTCCGCTCAATTGATCAAATAGATCATCGATCCGGGGCATAGGGTACTTGTTCTTGATGGTGATATTGTTTAGCGCCCGGTAGTCGATGCACATCCGTATTGTTCCATCCTTCTTGGACACAAATAAGATAGGTGTTCCCTAGGGTGAAGTTCCATCTTGGATAAATCCTAGAGCCTTCATTGATCTGGTCCTTCGTCTTCTTGGCCTCCTTCGGGTTGACTCTATAGCATCCCTTAAAAATAGGAGAGAGCCGGGGACTAGGTCAATAGTGAACTCTATGTCTAGATCTGAGGTAATCCGGAAAAACTATCAGGGAAAACATCTACCATAAAGGTGTAACTAAAAAAAATTTATTCATGAAGGAGAATTACAGCAAGACTCTCATGATTATTCTAAGGACATCCTGTTACAACTTCTTATAACAATAGATAATGCTATTCAGCAGTCCTAGGTACTTAATCTTCATGGTTCTGGCTCTTGCATGAGCAGTCTCCAACTGCTTCATCTTCTATGAACCTCGAGTCTGCATCATGCCTTTGTCACGACCCGCACCCGGATATACGGGTATGAATACGTGGGCCACGCCCAGCCTACGCCGCGGTATCGGCGGTAGAACGCTGTCAAGTATACTATACTAACTACAACATCTAAGAATCCATAACTAGAAATGTACTCATGTCATATCACGAAAACTAAGGAAGATAAGACAAGAAATAATAACAATATCACTAGAACAACTAGAATCTACTATGATCATAAGACAGGAAAATAAAGAAGGAACAACAGGACTAACTAAGGATAACTACCAGGCAACTCATAGAGAAGAATAGTGAGATCCACCTCAGCTAGCAACATCATGAAGTCCAATAATGAGGGCACAACTACTCCTAAAATTTTCATAACGTATCCAGTTAGGAGCGGAACGAGTACATATATCTCATAACAGATCTCAAGATAGAATAAAAGCTATAAGACTGTAAATAGAGCATATACAATGAAATCATGGAGTGTACATATATGTATCATGGCATGGTAAGCTGTAGAGCTAGAGCTAGAACAAGAAAGTAGAACTGAATCATGGTATGTACACAAATCAAGGTAAGCTATATATATCCAATGTGTGTGAGTAGCAGTTTCAACTTGTGATCGGCTTGGGAAACTGTCAAGAATCGGCCTGGCAAGTCATAAGTGCGGTATATGACTCACACTGTTCAAGATATCAAGGGGATATGATCACAGGCATACGCTACTACTCCCCCTACCCCAACTGGTAGAATGGATCCAAACAGGACACGTCACTGCACGGGATTCTAATGAGAAGGTCGCGAACCTGCTCTAGAATCAGTGACCATATATCGAGCAAGAGCTACAAGGGTGCTTGCATAATACATCCCAACCTAAGAAGGAGAGACATCTCTCGTCGGGATCCAAGAATACCAATCCGTGAGAACCATGTGTCAGGAATAAGCATATCAACACTAATTACATGAATCATAACAGTTATCATAAATTGGGAATAAGTTATCAGAGAATGTACTCGCCTGGGGTCCTGCTGTCAATATGAATCAGGGTTCAGAGTAAAGCCACAGACCTAAAGATGAAATAATGCAAGAGCTGATCAGGGTCAAAAGATATACTAACATCTAGGTCAAACTAAGACAAACTGGGTCAAAGTTGACGTACAGTTGACTTTGGTCAACTGGTCAACTCTGGTCAACTCTAAGTCTAATCTAGGTTTAAATAGGTCAATGGTTGACCTACAGTTGACTTGGTCAAAAAGTCAACGTTGGTCAAGTCTGATCAAACCTAGGTCAATTGTTGACTCTACTTCGACATCTAGTCAAAGTAGTCAACCATGGTCAAGCTAGTCTCTATAACATCTACAAGGTCAACTTATGAATTTCAATGATTTAGAAATCACTGAAATCGACGGGTCTCTAAAACAACCAAAAGGAGAAAATATTATAATAATAGGGTGACATAAAAAGGGAAGAAATCTACAGATGTTGTCGGATGATGAAACTAACATCACCAACGTGTCCAGAATGGTCAAATCAGCTAGGATAGCCTGTCCAAAAGTCCAATTTGGACACAGGAGCAAAACGGTAATTTCGGGCCAAAATGATGTCCGCCGTTGGACACACTTTGCACCGAAAAATGTGCCGAAATAAAAGTGCACAAAACCTAACAAATTATATGTCCACGAATCCAGAATGACGATACGAACCCAACGGTATATCCAGAATTGGATTTCGTTGACCCGATCTCAAATTGGTCCGTTAACGCGGACATTTGGAATCCGGTTTGCACGGAAATGCGTGCCGGAGCAAATGTCTTCAAAACTCAGCAAATTATATGTTAACGAGTCCAGAATGACGATACGAACTCAACGGTATATCCGGAATTGGATTCCGATGAGCCGGCGTCAAAAAGTCCCGTTGACTCAGAAAGTGGGACCCGTTTTGCACCGAAATGCGTGCCCGGGCCCACGTTCTCCAAATCAAGCAAACTTTATATAAAAACATACCATAACGACGCCACGAGTCTACTGGTGGTGTCAGAAATTGAATCCGGAGTCCCGGGTTCAAAAATAGAATTTTACAAGTGCAACACTAAGAATTCGAACGGCCAACTTTGGCGTCGAATTCGACCGACCTAACAAGCTCAAACTGAAATAAAATCTAAAGGGGGCAGGAAGAGGGTTATACCAGCTGTGCACCGGAACTGACGGTGCACAAAACGGAGCTGCAACGACGAAGATACGAACCCGCGAAGTTGGCGTCGCAAAACTGTCCAAAAATAGTTCAATTTAAAACGTCAACTTGGTGGCCGGTTTTGATGTATCAAACGACGAAATTAACGGGTAAAATTTGAGAGGGATGAAGGGGTATATACCGAGATTGAGACGGAGTGAAGAAATCGCCGATCCAACGGTCGGATTGTCCGAAAAATTGGTGCAAAGTTGCTGCTCCGAAGCGAACTTTCTGAATTCCGTTCCCGCGCGCGTCACGGCGGGATCCCGTGCGAAACGCACGAATCGCCTACGTATCGCGTCGGGGAGGAGGAGGAAGACGAGGGGGAGCTCGCCCAGGGTTCGCCGGCCAGGGAGGGGGCCGCCCACGGCGGCGCGCGGCCGGCGGCGGCGCCGTGCGGCCGTGGCAGCCTGCTGCTGCCGCTGGCACTGCTCGCTGCTGCTGCAGCTGCTACTGCGCGCGGCTGCGGCCACTGGCGGCGGCGGTGCGGCGCGGGTGGCGACAGCACTGCGGCGGCGGTGGCTGTGGCGGCGCGGCTGCACGCGGCGGGGCGTCGGGTAGGCGCGCGGTGATGGTGGAGATGGTTGTGTAGTTGATGGTGGTGGATGGTGATTGGTGGTGGTGCGGCCGTGCTCGGCCACGGTGGAGCTCCGGCCAGGGTGGCGGTGGTCGGGCTCAGCCGGGGAGGAGAGGAAGAAGAATAGTGAAGGTGGTGGCTTGGCCATAGAGGAAGGAGGAGATGGTGTGGTGTGTTTGTGTGTAACAAGGAGGGAGAGAGAGAGATTTAAATGTGTGTGTGTGTGAGTGAGTAAACAATGAGAGGGGGAGAAAAGGGTGTCGGCACACATGGGGGGGGGGGTGTTCCTGATGGGAGAGGGGAGGAAATAGGGGGTGAGGTGATGGTGTGTTGACTTAAGAGAGAGAGAGAAGATTAATATATGATAGAAAGAGTGAGAGGAGTAGATATTTAGAGAGAGAGGGAGAGAAAGTAGAGAGAGAAAGAGAGAGGGGGTGGGCTGGTCGGCTGCTAGGGGGTTTTGTGAATATAAGAGTTGTTTTTTTAGGAAGAGAGAGAAAGTTAGATATTTTAATATGTTATATATATATATATGTGTATATATATATACAAGAGAGAGAATTAGATATTTCTATGTAAAGAAATATTTTTGAGTAGAGGGAAAAATGAAAAATATCAATGGGGTTATGGGCAGCCATGATGGAGGGTAACCTAGAGCTGGGGTCGGGTTCAGTGGAGTCGGGTCGGGCCAAAATCGGACAGGAGGCAATATTCGAATTAAAAATAGGGATTTATAATCATGGACAAATAAGTAACATGCGGGGACTCCAATAAATGGGACACAAGTTTCAGGCGGGTAGTAGGCTTCATGGGGGCCATGTCCATATTTGGGGTCGACTAGGTTGGGTCGATGTCGGACCCGGAAATTAAATTGGAAGTTAAATCACGAATTACGGCAGACGATAAATTGGTCTAAATTGAACCGAAAGTTGTGCGAAGAAAATGGAGCACAAAATAGAGTGTCTGAGTGGGACACGAAGGTCAGAGGTGAAGAGCGTCTCGAGTAGATCAGGCATGACAAGTTGGTTTCGAGAGAATGACTAGTCTGGTGCTCCTAAATTAAAAGTCATGGTAACGCGCTTATGGGGATCAAGAAAAAGAGTGGGAAATCAATTAATAATTTAAATGGTCTAAATTGACCCGAACTTGCGCGATACAAAAGGAGCACAAGGGAACGAGTTTGGATGGGACATGATATATCGACGTGAAGGTAATCTCGTCTACTTCAAACTCCAAGAAGATAGTTTCCAGAGACTGGCATCCCTGATGCTCCAGAAGTCAAAGGCACGGTAAAGAACATTAAATCAAATAATAAACAAATAATAATATTTATTTAAAATAATTGATTTATAAAATTAAAAAAAATAAGCCCAAAATTCAGGGGCTTACAATCCTACCCACCTTATAAAAATTTCGTCCTCGAAATTAAAGGTTGGTAGTGGGGTTAAAACCTGATAGAAGATTTAGGCAATATTTAGGCACGATCCAAGAATGATGAGTTTGCATAATCAAGAAAATCGATTTACAATTGTTCAGGCACGATGAGGGATTTGGCACGATAGAATCATGATATGAACAAAATTATATGTGCATGATTTCAGAAATAAGCCAAGTCATTAGGGCACAATTTTAGAAACGATTAGAGGAGTCGACGATATAAATGAAGTTCAAGTACGGGGTGACCCGTAGGACTTAGGTTGATGAAAATTAACCCGAAAGTCGCACAGGCCCGATCAAGATGAAAAGCTAACCATGACCAAAACAAGGTTTGGCATAGTTGAGATAAAATTTCAGACACAAACAAAAATCGAAGTCAATGTCTTATAGGCCCGATCAAAGATTTAGGAGGATGATTGATAAAATCATGAAATACAATCCAAGTTCAAACGCGATTGAAATCGAAAATAGTCTAAGTTCACTTGGCACGATTTGAGGGTTAAGATTATCAAGATCATGAAAATCAAAGTTGGATAGTCATGATCTAAAACAGGGCTAAGAGAAGCAAATGGAGAGACAAATTTGAGAATAGCACGATTGAGAGATAGACTTGATAGAATCTAGATTATAGGTCACATAAGCACGATCAAGATCCAAGTTCAGTTATGAAAAACGATAAAATCATGAATTTGAAATCAAGGTCCTAAAAGCACAATTTAGAAAGGAAACCAAGTCACAAAGAAAATTGAAGTCATCTAGAGTCTAGTCAGCAATCAAGACTCTTTGGCACGATAAACAAGACGACCAAAATTGATTGGTCATGGACAGAAGGAAATCAAATTCTTAACAGTATCGAAATTTAAGAAACAATTGAGATATGAAATTTCAAAAAAAAAATTCAGAGTTTCCAAGTGTAGATGACAGAAGTAGATACGGGAGAGTTGATTGGTGTAATCAAGACATAGTTAAACAAGTCAAAGGAAATGATAGCAAGATGAGGAAATCATCATATGATGGGAGAGAAAATAATGATAAACAAGAAATAATGGTAGGAATTATCTTGCTCAATTGGTAAAAGAAGTGAATCAATTTAAGATATGACCTGATAACCATACACGTCTATCCCAAATCATGTTGCCAGAATTCTCGCCACGCCAGTAAGCATAGCGGTAATAAACAATAAAGTCCATAACTATGGTATACACCCTATAATTATGTCATCTAGATTCCTTACCACGCCATCCGGTATGGCTGCAAGAGAACCTAAATGACATAACTAGGATAGTATATCCAAAATCAGGCTCCATGTCCATGTCTCGCTAGCTAATATGACTGCGATGAATTCTAAACTCCATAAATAAAGTAGACACTTACCGTTCTCATCGTACTCGTCCCAAAATATGTTTATCAGGATATCTTAACTCAATTCTTAAAAAGAAGTATCCAAAACAAAATCAAAGGTCAACAACGAATATTAAGATTTAAAATTTCAACAAGTCAAGGGTAAGT
Source organism: Iris pallida (assembly GCA_029216955.1). Classification (NCBI taxonomy): domain Eukaryota; kingdom Viridiplantae; phylum Streptophyta; class Magnoliopsida; order Asparagales; family Iridaceae; genus Iris; species Iris pallida. The sequence goes on along the minus strand of JANAVB010026199.1, from coordinate 25,393,071 downwards.
TAATAGAAACAACGGAAACAACTTCCGAGATAGGGTTCGGAGGAAAATTTCAGGGAAAGTCCCGAGGGTACTACCTAGGTCAAGATAGAAAATGGTGGAATATAATTTAAAACAAACCTCGACCATGATACGAGGTTGGTAAATCATATTCTCTCCCCAACCTAGATGACATATAAGTCCAACTCATACCTTCCCTCTGGGGTCCATAAACTCATCCCAAGAAGGAATAAAGTTTGATAAGGACAGATATTTCAGAAATCAGAACGGACAAGAACAAATGGGAAAATTTTCAAAATGTTCGAAATAAGATTCCCAGGGGTCATCCCTGGAATCTACCAAGAGTTCCTAATATGTGACTGAGTACCAAAATCCTAAAATATTCTATTACTCAACCTTAATCCTAGGGCAGGCTCGCAGTAGTACAGATAGGCTCAAGTACTACCACGACTTCGCATTAATTGCAAAGACTGACCTGCATGGGCCACCACTAAAAACGTGTCACGACCCGCACCTGGATATACGGGTACGAATACGTGGGCCACGCCCAGCCTACGCCGCGGTATCGGCGGTAGAACGCTGTTAAGTATACTATACTAACTACAACATCTAATAATCCATAACTAGAAATGTACTCATGTCACATCACGAAAACTAAGGAAGATAAGACAAGAAATAATAACAATATCACTAGAACAACTAGAATCTACTATGATCATAAGACAGGAAAATAAAGAAGGAACAACAGGACTAACTAAGGATAACTACCAGGCAACTCATAGAGAAGAATAGTGAGATCCACCTCAGCTAGCAACATCATGAAGTCCAATAATGAGGGCACAACTACTCCTAAAATTTTCATAACGTATCCAGTCAGGAGCGGAACGAGTACATATATCTCATAACAGATCTCAAGATAGAATAAAAGCTATAAGACTGTAAATAGAGCATATACAATGAAATCATGGAGTGTACATATATGTATCATGGCATGGTAAGCTGTAGAGCTAGAGCTAGAACAAGAAAGTAGAACTGAATCATGGTATGTACACAAATCAAGGTAAGCTATATATATCCAATGTGTGTGAGTAGCAGTTTCAACTTGTGATCGGCTTGGAAAACTGTCAAGAATCGGCCTGGCAAGTCATAAGTGCGGTATATGACTCACACTGTTCAAGATAGCAAGGGGATATGATCACAGGCATACGCTACTACTCCCCCTACCCCAACTGGTAGAATGGATCCAAACAGGACACGTCACTGTACGGGATTCTAATGAGAAGGTCGCGAACCTGCTCTAGAATCAGTGACCATATATCGAGCAAGAGCTACAAGGGTGCTTGCACAATACATCCCAACCTAAGAAGGAGAGACATCTCTCGTCGGAATCCAAGAATACCAATCCGTGAGAACCATGTGTCAGGAATAAGCATATCAACACTAATTACATGAATCATAACAGTTATCATAAATTGGGAATAAGTTATCAGAGAATGTACTCGCCTGGGGTCCTGCTGTCAATATGAATCAGGGTTCAGAGTAAAGCCACAGACCTAAAGATGAAATAATGCAAGAGCTGATCAGGGTCAAAAGATATACTAACATCTAGGTCAAACTAAGACAAACTGGGTCAAAGTTGACGTACAGTTGACTTTGGTCAACTGGTCAACTCTGGTCAACTCTAAGTCTAATCTAGGTTTAAATAGGTCAATGGTTGACCTACAGTTGACTTGGTCAAAAAGTCAACGTTGGTCAAGTCTGATCAAACCTAGGTCAATTGTTGACTCTACTTCGACATCTAGTCAAAGTAGTCAACCATGGTCAAGCTAGTCTCTATAACATCTACAAGGTCAACTTATGAATTTCAATGATTTAGAAATCACTGAAATCGACGGGTCTCTAAAACAACCAAAAGGAGAAAATATTATAATAATAGGGTGACATAAAAAGGGAAGAAATCTACAGATGTTGTCGGATGATGAAACTAACATCACCAACGTGTCCAGAATGGTCAAATCAGCTAGGATAGCCTGTCCAAAAGTCCAATTTGGACACAGGAGCAAAACGGTAATTTCGGGCCAAAATGATGTCCGTCGTTGGACACACTTTGCACCGAAAAATGTGCCAAAATAAAAGTGCACAAAACCTAACAAATTATATGTCCACGAATCCAGAATGACGATACGAACCCAACGGTATATCCAGAATTGGATTCCGTTGACCCGATCTCAAATTGGTCCGTTGACGCGGACATTTGGAATCCGGTTTGCACGGAAATGCGTGCCGGAGCAAATGTCTTCAAAACTCAGCAAATTATATGTCAACGAGTCCAGAATGACGATACGAACTCAACAGTATATCCGGAATTGGATTCCGATGAGCCGGCGTCAAAAAGTCCCGTTGACTCAGAAAGTGGGACCCGTTTTGCACCGAAATGCGTGCCCGGGCCCACGTTCTCCAAATCAAGCAAACTTTATATGAAAACATACCAGAACGACGCCACGAGTCTACTGGTGGTGTCAGAAATTGAATCCGGAGTCCCGGGTTCAAAAATGGAATTTTACAAGTGCAACACTAAGAATTCGAACGGCCAACTTTGGCGTCGAATTCGACCGACCTAACAAGCTCAAACTGAAATAAAATCTAAAGGAGGCAGGAAGAGGGTTATACCAGCTGTGCACCGGAACTGACGGCGCACAAAACGGAGCTGCGACGACGAAGATACGAACCCGCGAAGTTGGCGTCGCAAAACTGTCCAAAAATAGTTCAATTTAAAACGTCAACTTGGTGGCCGGTTTTGATGTATCAAACGACGAAATTAACGGGTAAAATTTGAGAGGGATGAAGGGGTATATACCAAGATTGAGACGGAGCGAAGAAATCGCCGATCCAACGGTCGGATTGTCCGAAAAATTGGCGCGAAGTTGCTGCTCCGAAGCGAACTTTCTGAATTCCGTTCCCGCGCGCGTCACGGCGGGATCCCGTGCGAAACGCACGAATCGCCTACGTATCGCGTCGGGGAGGAGGAGGAAGACGAGGGGGAGCTCGCCCAGGGTTCGCCGGCCAGGGAGGGGGCCGCCCACGGCGGCGCGCGGCCGGCGGCGGCGCCGTGCGGCCGTGGCAGCCTGCTGCTGCCGCTGGCACTGCTCGCTGCTGCTGCAGCTGCTACTGCGCGCGGCTGCGGCCACTGGCGGCGGCGGTGCGGCACGGCGGCGACAGCACTGCGGCGGCGGTGGCTGTGGCGGCGCGGCTGCACCCGACGGGGCGTCGGGTAGGCGCGCGGTGATGGTGGAGATGGTTGTGTAGTTGATGGTGGTGGATGGTGATTGGTGGTGGTGCGGCCGTGCTCGGCCACGGTGGAGCTCCGGCCAGGGTGGCGGTGGTCGGGCTCAGCCGGGGAGGAGAGGAAGAAGAATGGTGAAGGTGGTGGCTTGGCCATGGAGGAAGGAGGAGATGGTGTGGTGTGTTTGTGTGTAACAAGGAGGAAGAGAGAGAGATTTAAATGTGTGTGTGTGTGAGTGAGTAAACAATGAGAGGGGGAGAAAAGGGTGTCGGCACACATGGGGGGGTATTCCTGATGGGAGAGGGGTGGAAATAGGGGGTGAGGTGATGGTGTGTTGACTTAAGAGAGAGAGAGAAGATTAATATATGATAGAAAGAGTGAGAGGAGTAGATATTTAGAGAGAGAGGGAGAGAAAGTAGAGAGAGAAAGAGAGAGGGGGTGGGCTGGTCGGCTGCTAGGGGGGTTTTGTGAATATAAGAGTTGTTTTTTTTAGGAAGAGAGAGAAAGTTAGATATTTTAATATGTTATATATATATATATATATATATGTGTATATATATATATACAAGAGAGAGAATTAGATATTTCTATGTAAAGAAATATTTTTGAGTAGAGGGAAAAATGAAAAATATCAATGGGGTTATGGGCAGCCATGATGGAGGGTAACCTAGAGCTGGGGTCGGGTTCAGTGGAGTCGGGTCGGGCCAAAATCGGACAGGAGGCAATATTCGAATTAAAAATAGGGATTTATAATCATGGACAAATAAGTAACATGCGGGGACTCCAATAAATGGGACACAAGTTTCAGGCGGGTAGTAGGCTTCTTGGGGGCCATGTCCATATTTGGGGTCGACTAGGTTGGGTCGATGTCGGACCCGGAAATTAAATTGGAAGTTAAATCACGAATTACGGCAGACGATAAATTGGTCTAAATTGAACCGAAAGTTGTGCGAAGAAAATGGAGCACAAAATAGAGTGTCTGAGTGGGACACGAAGGTCAGGGGTGAAGAGCGTCTCGAGTAGATCAGGCATGACAAGTTGGTTTCGAGAGAATGACTAGTCTGGTGCTCCTAAATTAAAAGTCATGGTAACGCGCTTATGGGGATCAAGAAAAAGAGTGGGAAATCAATTAATAATTTAAATGATCTAAATTGACCCGAACTTGCGCGATACAAAAGGAGCACAAGGGAACGAGTTTGGATGGGACATGATATATCAACGTGAAGGTAATCTCGTCTACTTCAAACTCCAAGAAGATAGTTTCCAGAGACTGGCATCCCTGATGCTCCAGAAGTCAAAGGCACGGTAAAGAGCATTAAATCAAATAATAAACAAATAATAATATTTATTTAAAATAATTGATTTATAAAATTAAAAAAAAAATAAGCCCAAAATTCAGGGGCTTACAGCCTTATTGTAAGAGGCAAGGTCTGCTGGATAGGAAGAGTCCCTAGGTTATGGCCTAACAGGTGTTGCTGGGATATGTGCTCTGGTTTGATAGAAAGATAAGGGGCAGTCCTGTATCGGATGTTCAGCAGATCCACATGCCAAACATTTCCCCAATCTCTTGCGACAAATATTGTCTTGATGACCAAACCTTTTACAGTAGTCACAAACCAATAGCTTCCTACGATATGACTGCCGGATAGGGCTCAAATTCTCCTAGATTCAGGGGTATACCTCCTAGGGTGAGGTTCCGTTCCAACTTGGTTGGAGATAACTAAGGCTACATCATTGACGTTCTTCATGACTTCTCTCATGATATCCATCTGTTCCTGCTGGGCTTCAGCTTGAGCTTTCTGGAACTCCAGGATTTCTTGAAATAGGGCAACCATTTGGGAGGTGTTTGCTGGTACTGGTGGAGCAACATGAATGGATACTCCACTAAGGAAATGCAACTCAGTTTGAGAAGAGGTAGGAATCGCCAGTGTAGTAAAAACTTCACTGGATGCATCATGGGGACGGTCAATCAGCTGCGAGGAAATAAACCCTGAACTTGGTTGAGGAGATGGGGTATGATCCGTAGATGACACCTCATCGCCAGCAGGATTGGTCTTATCCTTGGTTAGATTCTAGAAGGTTTAGGGTGCAAACATAATCAAGGTAGCCTACCAGTCTATAATCAAACAAAAATATTTATTTATATATAATTCAGACCTATGTTGTGACAAATCAATGTTCTAGTGTTCTAATTGTTTCTAGGTATGTTTTCCTAAGTTGTTGTTTATGACCTGCATGGGCTACCACTAAAAACATGTCACGACCCGATCCCAAATAATTGGGTCGAACCGGATCATGCCCAGCCTACACCGTTGTTGAGACGGCGGCAGTAAGCTGTATCACTCATGCAGGTAAATAAACAACACAGTCTAATTGCCACAACTTTAATAATTCGAATAGTTTAAAACTTTTTACAATAAAATGAAAGATACATCTGAAATACACTATTTTTCACAAACATCATAAATCACAAGAAGAAGAAAATCTAGGCAACCAGCTCATCAGTCTCGCAATCATCGTCCTCTAGTTGGGACCTCGAAAAATATCGCGGAACAAAGCCTCATCAGTGATACCTAAAATGTTGGGTCTCCAGTCAGGAGGGAGCAAAGTACAATTCATGCTAATTTTAACAATTGAAATAATAATAGAATTATGCACTTTTAAACAATTTAGAAATGAACAGTTTTCTAACAGTAAAACAGTGTGATTTGAATAGGCAATGAATATGACCGGCTTGGGTTTGTTACAGTTCAGATACGGCTTATCCTCGTGTGTATGAGGGGTAAGCTAATAGTTACAGTAGTTACAGTAGTTTGGATGTGGTCATACTCATTACACTACTCCTCCAGTCCCCAAACAGTTACAGTAGTTACAGTAGTTACAGTCAGTGCTCTCAGAGAGAGTTTCGTGTTGCATCGTGGTTTAAACTTGCAGTAAAGCGATTATTAAATAATTGTAAACTAACACAAAATGTACTTGCCTCAAAATAGACTGGACTGGAGAGGATGAAGACTTCGAGATGGGAATTTAGGATCGTCCTCGAATTCCTACATTCGAAAAATTGACTCAGAAACCAGGGTTACCAATCTAGCTACGCTAGTTGAAATCTCTAATTGTGTCCTAATCCATTTTAATTCTTTATTAATAAAATACGAACAAAAACACGATTATTTGTGCGTTGAATTAATAACGAGGAAAAGATCGTTTAAACTTTGTATTTTGGAAAACTCGTCGATACCAATTTAATTTGATTAAAACTTTGTATTTTCATAATTATAAATATAAAACTAAATTTCTTATTTTAGTGAGAAATACATGATCGTTAGTTAATATTAAAACTTGTAGATTTTAGGTGAGAAAATCTTTATTAATTTTTATATGAAAATAACTTTTATTTAGATTTATTCGTACGCTACAAAAACTCGCAAAATCAGCAAATAACCAAAAATCCTACGCTACCAAATTACAGTTACAGAACCAACAACCAGCCGGGCTTATGCCCATTACAATTTGTTTACATAAATTGAAATAAGACAGAAATGGTCGTTAGTTCTAAACTTTCTATAATTAGTTATAATTAAATAAATAAAATAAATTAAATAGTGACTAGTCTCAGATATGGTCCAATCGTCAACTAGGCTAATGCCTCAACGTCCGGGCGAAGCCGGTTTCGTTTGCACTTAGCCGGAGCCCATTGACCGATACGGTCGTCGCCCAAAATCCAAATATTTAATATATATTTGAAATCCATTTTAAAATCAGTTAAAATATAATTAAATTTACGGAAAAATCCGGCAGCATCTCCTCTGTTTTTGGTCAACCCAAAAACTGGGAAATATGCCAATCTTTTTCCTGTAAATCCCAAACCAGGGAATCCTAAAATATATACACATAAAAATAACCATAACATTTCCAATATTAATTCGGAATGACCCGAAATGAATTCGGGAGTCCGAATCCAACCAGAATCGTCACAACACAACATCGAAATATTCCGAAAACCCAAATTATCTAGAAAACCATTTTCCAAAAAGTTTCGGAAAAGAAAAACGACCAACAGAACCTTTCCGAAGGTTCTGAAATGACGACGTCGCTAAAAAAAAACCGAATTCCCGGAAGGGAATCGGGGACCAATCTCATCACAGACTAAAGAAAATGGAACGGGACAGGGGTTATACCTTGGGTTGCTCGGCTAGAGCTCTCAGATGTGAAATAATAGAAAAGAAATGTCGAGAACAGCAAGTCGGGAACCCGCGGACAGCGCTGTCGGTGCTGTCCGGATCAGCGGGGCACAGACTCGCGGGAACCGGGGCAAAGGAAACAGCCGAAGCGCTGGACGAGGCCGCGAGAGCGCAGGGAGGCGCTACGAAAAAGACGAAGGGGCACTGGGAAACCGGGACGCTGCCTCGGGGACGGACGCGCGGCTGGATCTGGTCGGGGAGGCCGCTGGGGTCGCCGGGAAGCGGCGGCCGATGGTCGGAGGGGCGCTGAGGAGGGTCGACGAAGGGGCGCAGGGGGTCGGCCGTGCGGCGTCGGGCGCGCTGGAGGCGGGGTCGGCCGCGCTGGAAGGGGCACCGGCGTCGGGGATTCGTCGCTGGGAACGGCCGGAAGGTCGCGGCGGCCGGGAAATGGCCGGGGAGCCGCGGGGGTTGCGGTGGAGCGCCGGTGGTGGGCGGCCCGGGCGGACGTCGGGGGATGGCCGGAGCTCGGCAGGGGGCATCGGGGAGAGGGTTTGTGGGGGAGAGGGGAATAGTGAAGTGGGGGATTTTTGGGAAAAATGGTGAGTGAAAGAGAGGGATGGAGGAGAGGGATTTTTATAGGTAGGAGGAGAGGGGGTTACCGGATCCGAAGGGTTCACCGGAATTACGGGGAGCCAAAAGGTCGACGGCTCGGCCGTTCGGGAACGGAGGGGACTCAGCCGTGAGAAATAACTCCAGGCAGAGAGAGAAAAGAGAGAGAGAGAGAGAGAGTTAAATAAGAAAAAGTTTTGTTTTAATATATATATTTTTTATTTATCTCTAATTTTTTTAATCTCTTAGAAAATAATAACACAACATTTAGAAATCCTAAAAATAATCTAAAAATATATTTGGATTCGGGTTCGAGTTCAGGACTGGCCAGACAAACAAAAAATCCAATTAATTTATTTTTAAAATAATAATTTTAATCTAACTAGAATAAATAATAGTAATAAGCACTAAAATAATTAATTAAAATTACGGATTTCACAGCAATTACGGACTCATGAGAAGAACTATCCCACACATGATTTGGAGCTTGCAGCGGTTATATTTGCATTGAAGTTATGGAAGCACTATCTCTATGAAGAGAGTGGAAATATTTACAGACCACAAAAGTCTTAAATATGTTTTCACTCAGAAGGAGCTGAACATGCGACAAAGACGATGGCTGGAGCTGATGAAAGATTTCGACATCAACCTGCAGTATCATCCGGGTAAGGCTAATGTTGTTGCAGATGCACTTAGTCGATACCCAATGGCGATGTTCTTGACCAAGGAACGACACTTGCTGGAAGATATGAAAAAGTTTGGACTGGAGATTGTACTTTCCGAAGAAGAAATGAAGAAACTGGGAAGAGAAGCCATTGTACTAGGAGCTGATTCATCAATGATGCAGTTGCAAGTGCGTTCAAATCTGATGGACAGAGTCAAGAAGACACAATTCCAAGACGAGACGCTTTGAAAACTCAAAGATCAAGTGCTGGCAGGAATACTTGAAGGATTCTCAATCGCCAGCGACGGAGCACTGAAGCACGGTACGAGGCTTTATGTACCAACTGGCAAACTGAGGAACGAGCTGATGCAAGAAGCGTACCAGTCGCAGTATTCCATACATCCAGGAGCTAACAAAATGTATCGGGATATGCGTACTGTAGTGTGGTGGTACGAAATAAAGAAGGACGTATCCAGGTACGTAGCTAGATGCTTAATTTATCAAAAAGTGAAAGCTAGCAGACAGAGACCAGCAGGACTGTTGCAGCCGCTAGACATCCCGGAGTGGAAATGGAAATACCTGACGATGGACTTTGTGTCAAGACTGCCTCGATCCCAAGGAGGGAAGGATACCATTTGAGTTATCGTGGACCAACTGACGATGTCAGCCCACATTATTCCCTTCAAGGTGGGCCTATCCACCGAGAAGTTGGCGGCACTGTACATACGGCACATCTACCGGATTTATGGAGTTCCGGTAAGTATCGTATCTGACAGGGATACCAGATTCACCTCTCACTTCTGGAAGAGCTTGCACGACTGTTTGGGAACGCAACTGAAGTTCAGCACCGCCTACCATCCCCAGACTGACGGACAATCGGAGAGAACAATCCAGACGCTAGAAGACATGCTGAGATCTTGCGTCTTAGAATTTGGAGGGTCTTAGGAAGACCATTTGCACTTGGTAGAGTTCTCCTACAACAACAGCTACCAAGCTAGTATTGGTATGACTCCGTTCGAGGCACTTTATGGACGTCGTTGTCGCACTCCACTTGCTTGGGACGACGTAGGAGAAAAGATATTGCTTGGACCTGAGATGGTGATCGATGCAGCAGAGAAGGTAAAGATGATTAGAGACAAGCTCAGGATTGCCTAGGACAGACAGAAGCATTGGGCCGATAGCAGCCGACGACCGTTGGAGTTTGAAGTAGGTGACAGTGTGTTCGTGAAGATCTCCCCTACCAGAGGAAGCATCCGTTTCGGCAGAGCAGGAAAGCTAAGCCCCAGGTATATCGGTCCTTTTGAAGTACTAAACCGGATTGGAGAAGTAGCTTATCGGGAGGCTTTACCCCCAAGTCTCGAAGGCGTCCACAACGTCTTCCATGTTTCGCAGCTGAGACGCTACATCCCGGACCTAAGCCACATCTTGGATCATTCGGAGCTGGAGATTGGACCCAGCCTCACAGTGCCAGAGAAGCCAGTGGCGATATTAGACAGAGGAGAGAAGAGAACCAGGAACTCTGTGACACCAATAGTCATAGTAATGTGGCGGCACAACTCCCCATGCGAGTCTACCTGGGAGCGAGAAGATGAGATACGGGAGCGGTATCCGTATCTGTTTGAAACTTGAGGTAACCCCCAACCCTGCCTTTTTAATTTCGAGGATAAAATTTTCTAAGGAGGGACGGTTGTGAAACCCGCAAATTTTGAATTTATTGAATTATTGGATTTCGGCTGCTAGCATAGTCTTAGATTAGTTTTATTATTATTGTTATTATTATTATTATTATTATTACTATTATTATTACTATTATTATATTTAGTTGGATCAGGAAATAACTATTTCAAAAATAAATTAATTGGATTTTTGCTTGTGGCCCAGTCCCGATTCAGTGTCCGGGGTCCGACTCCGAGATTCGAACCCGATCCCTGTCCCGAACCCAAGTTTCTTTATTAAGTCAATTTTTGGACTTTTGAAAATAACAATTAGCTTCTAACTAATGCTTAGTCAAAGAGAATAATAAAAAATAAAATAAAACCAAACCTTTTCTAATACCCCCCAGCTACACCCACGTTCCCCTCTCTCCCGAAATCACTCACGCACACACCAACACTCTTCTTCCTCCTACAACTTCTCCTCTCCACTCTTCTCTCCCATTCCTCACACACATTCACTTTTATAAACCTCCTCACCCATTTCCTCCTTCAGAGAATTTTTCCCTTCCTTTCTCCTTCCTCTTCCCATAATCCAATCCACTCCCCTTCCAGAACCCCCTCCCTTTCCTCCCGACGCCGCTCGACCCCCTGTGCCGCGTCTCCCGCCGGCCCCGACCCGCTCGGCCCCTCCGGCGCGTCCGTCTCCCGACGCCACCGACCCCCTGCGCGCCCCCCACGGCCGCCCAGGCCGACCCCCGCCTCCCGACGATCCCGCGGCCCTGTACCGCTGTTCCGCCCGCGACCTCGCACCCCGTAGTCTTCCGTACCGTTGATCGGTCCACCCCGGGCCCTGATCTGCTGTTTTGCGGCTCCTGTCCGTTGTCCGTGCATTGTCCGCGTTCCCGTATGTGCTGTCCCGAGCTAATCCCGCTGTTCACACGGATTCTTTCCTCTATTTTTTACATCTGAGAGCTCTAGCCGAGCACCCGAGGTATAATTTTGTGTCCCCGTGTCCCTTCCGTTGGTGTATCACGTTGCGTACCGATGATGACGCGGTCCCGACCCCGTTACAGGGATCGGCTTTTGTTAATTGTTGTGTTTAGGGGATACACGCGTCGTTTGTACGTCACGACGTAGTTATTCTGTGGTTTGGACAATGGTTGCTGGTTGCGTACATTTTCTTGGTTTCCTATCTTAGTATATTGTATTGACTATCTACCTTAGTGGGATAATTGCTTTTGCCTGTGGCCTATTACTCTTTAAAATGGGAGATTGTCTTTGTGTTCTCCCTGGTTTGGGATCGACTGGTTGGGTGTGGGTTTTGTACCGCCTATGTGGCTAGATCGTCCTAGTTACAGAGGAGGTGCTGCCCAAATTTTTTGTAAAAGTATTTCAAAATAGTACTTTATAATGTTCAGTAATTTTTGTATATCGAAACCTATTTCAAAAATCCTGGTCTTTGCAAACGGTTTATTAAATTGGTTTTCTGATTGGTTTTAAGTATTGGTTTTATTGGTTTCCGTATCCCCTTAGGCGACGACCGTATCGGTCGGATGAGCCTCGGCAAAACGCAAACGCTACGGGACACTCATGTACGTTGAGGCGTTAGCTAGCAACATGAGATTGCATGACCAAGTCTGAGACACCCCATTTTTTATAAATTATATTTTATTTTAGAACTGGTTACTGGCCTTTAGTATTCTGGGTGCAGGGTCTCGGCCTTCTGTTTGGACCGCTTCACGGCACTCAGAGCTCGCCTCAGCTATTTAATTTAATTTATTTTGTTGTAAGGACATAAGCCCAGTTTTTCTTTATTTTTTGTGGTCCTGTAATTGTGTAGTGTATATTTTCTATTTTCTTTTCTGGGTTTGTTGTTGGCGTAGCTAGGAGCATAACTATAATAAGGGGTCTTATCCCACTTCAAAAGAGAGAACGAAGAGCATTTTCAAGAGCCAAATTGCTGCACTTCTTGCCAGTGAGCTGAGAGTTAGCAATTTTTTTTAGATTTTCTCCCACTTTTGTAATCAGAGTGTCAACAGAGTAAAGGAGCAACTGCCGTTCGATCTCCATCGTCCTATTCTTCAGAATTTTTTTTGTACTCGGGGATCCTCAACACAAGATCTCTCAGGCGTACTCGATTTGTGGTGCCTTACGCCAATAAAGAAAAGACAGCATTTTTTCTTCTTTTTTTGTGTGTCCTAAAAAATGATGACTCTGCTGGGGACTACCTTTTCCTCTGACGAGAAAGTGGTGACGCAATCCGATACCGACAAAGTGGGGAGCACTCAGAAGATGCTGATCGTAAAGTTCGATCAGCAGGCGTTTGAAGAGATGCTCTCGAGGGAGGGCTCTACTCCCTCAAAATCAGCGAAGCCAAACAAGTCTCGCAAGACTTGGCTTCCGAAGGCTCGCTGTGCATATCCTGCTAGTGTCATAGCAGTTATGCAACTGGAGGACTCTGTCACATGGGCGCATGACTCTGCCACAGAAGCTCCCCAAATGGAAAAGGCTTACACCGTTCCGGGCTCTACTAGTCCAGTGACTTCTTTTCTACACAACCAACAACAGAGTGTTCGACGCTCGAGACTTGGCAAAGAAAAGCACTACGATGCCAAGAATCGGGGTGTTCGACACTCTGGGCAAACCCAGCAAGGCTCACAAATAAAGGAGGCAAAGCTGGAAGAAAACAGCGCTGCTCCACCAAGCATGCGCCTAAAGCTATACGCCTAAGGGGATGTTTAGGCACATAACCCCAATCAGAATGCTTCTGTCTTCGACAGATTGGGCATCCAGGGTCATGCGCCCAAGGCTATGTGCCCAGGCTCCACTGATCCATACTATGCGCCCACATCAAGGAGGCTCAGACATGCTGCCAAGAAGCATGCGCCCAAGGCCAGTCTCCAAGGCCTATGCGCCCACAGCAAAAAGACATGTCCCAACGCGTATAGCATGGGGCTGTCTCCTTACGAACCCGCATGCAAAGCTCAGCGATGCATGCTACATGGGTTATAAGGCAAAACTCCCTTCCGCTGACTTACTCAATATGATAAATCATAAGCATAAAGCGAGGAAGGACATAACAATTCATAGTGCACATCCGTGCACCAGTATTGTTATCAACTATTGCTGCTCAAAAGCAACAAGAGTGCCTCAGAGAAAGTTCGTGTTTCTACGGCTGCATTTCTCTGACGATGAAAAGCCGTTGTGTGTCTCATCCAACATGGCTTCATGGGGTCCCCCTTACGGAAGCCCCAATCAAAGGCGGTGGACCACGAACCCGACTTTCTCTCTCAGTTCTGTAAGAAGGAGGAGAAGAAGTCTACCAACAGATGGCCAGCAGGCTGTCACATCTGAAGGAGTCCATATGGGTACTAGGTCAAAGGCGAGATTCCGTATGGATGATGAAGACTCCCAAGTTGGGGGCAGTATTCCCTCAGAGTCTGAAGTGGATGACCTTCACACTGGGGGTAGCCTCCCAGAGGACGATGATCTCTCCGAGTCTGATGGCGACTATCTACCTCTCCTACATGAAGATGAGAAACTTGTCAACTCAGAGACAGACAGTATCAGCACCAGTTGTACTGTTTCTTCTGTTCATCCTCGCATGTTATCTACATACATGGCGGACGGAGAAAGACCTGAAGAAGCTAGTGATCAGACCAGCAAACGGCTAGAGGATCTTGAAACATCATTCGCCAAGATCACTGATATGCTGACCAGTATAATGGCGGTCCAAGCTGCTGGGAGTGTTCCTCTACCTCAACAAAATGTCTCGGCTCATGCTAGTCCAGCTCATAGCAACAACCCTCCTTCACTACAAAAGGAGTATCATTCCATTGCGCCTCCTCCGAATCTTACAAAATGCTGGGGGTGGTCCTTCGCCAATGACGCCTGACAACCGTTCTGCAGCCGTTTTCCAATACTTGCTCAATCAACAGGATGCAATTGATTTCCTGGTCGCCCGTCTCGATACCATCTCACACAAAGACGAGCTTCAGAAGATGGGGATATCTCAACCTTATCCTCCTGAATGGGAGAACGCTACTTGCCCTCCTAACTATAAGCCGCTGATACTAAATTCATTTGACGGGTTGACTTCTCCTCGTCAACACATAACATACTTCAACACGCAGACTCTGCACTTACCCAGGGACGATCCGTTGTTGTCAAAGATGTTTATTAGCACCTTGCAGGGGATAGCTTTCGAATAGTTCTGCAGTCTGCCTGACGGTTGTATCAATTCGTTTAAAGACTTGGAGAGGTTGTTCCTCAACAGGTTTGATGAGAGTGGCATGCATGTTAGTATGTCCACCCTCATCGAGACCAAGCAAAGGAGGACTGAGTCTGTCATCACCTTCATCGAATACTTCAGGCGGATAGCACTGAAGATGCCCTTCGGCAACCAGACTCAGAACTTATGGATACCTATCGACATAACTTCCTTCCTACGGTAAAGTTTTGTCTGGATATACATAAGTATGATACATGGCCCGCTTTCATTGGGGCCGCTGATGCTGTTGAAAATGACGTTCCTAATCTGGAACTACTAGGGTTGAAAACACCCAAATCCGAAGACAAGGGCAAGCATCCTCAAACTATCCCTGTCCGTGGAGATAAAGGGAAAGAAGTCCTGAAGGTCGACACATCCAAAGGAGCTTCCAATTCTCAGGGCGCCTCCGACAAGCCTAAGGAGACCTTCTTCTTTGACGAAGATGATGTCATTACCATCTTTCACACACTGACGAAGGGTAATAAACTGACATTGCCTCCACCACGATGTCCTGCAGAGACGAACCAACTCAACGATCCCAAGTACTGTCTCTATCATCAGTACGTGCATCATTCCACCAAAGACTGCATTGTCCTGAAGAAGAAGATACAACAGCTTATCGACAGCCAAGTGATCAACCTCGAAGCCGAAGACAAGGTCGTATCTTCTAACATGATCTCTCTTCAGTTTGGTGACTTTCCTCCCACAGAAGTCCCAAACGGCGTGATCCCGATTCCCAAGGCAATAATGGAAGTCATTAACCTACCACCAGCTCGCAACTCAACCTTGGTGCCACTCATAACTGAACAAGGTGAGATCATGTGGGTCCATCTGGACCTTGTGCAAGAAGTGACGCAGGGGGTGGTACCTCCCAAAGCAAAAAGGGGCAAGAAATACAAGCCATGCCATATGGTGTATTCTCCCATCTACGAGGTTCTATCTGGCGAGACGCGATCAGGGAAGACTTATCTTCGGACGTACGATCCCGTATAAGAAGAAGTAGTACCTTCTCAATCTCCTGCTCTCCCACAAGCTCAGAAGCCGGTCCGTCTAAGCCTTCAACTACCAACAAAGCCAAGCAGAAGGAGACGCGGTTTGACAAGTCTCTGAAGGCGCCAGCTCTCGAAGGCATGGATCGGCCCTACAACTTTGACATACTGGCACAGCTAGCCAATACACCTGCCAGGTTGTCTCTGTTCGATCTGTTGTGACTCTCCAAAGAAACACGGAAGGCCTTAAGTGAGGCATTACTACATGCCGACTCTTATCTCGCTGAAGTCAAAGCCCCCGCTGAAGACCCTGTCTCCTGTCCTCACTGCTACAGTACTATGGAAGTGGTGCCCAACATCACCTTTTCACAAGAGGACATGCTATTCAAAAATAATCGTCATGATAGACCCATGTACTATACAGGGTATATCGGGGCGATCAAGGTGGACCGCATGCACATCGATCCAGGATCCTCCCTCAGCATCATTCCTAGAAGTTTGCTTCAAATTCTGAGAATCCCTCTGCACAAGCTATCTGCAACCAACACAACTATCATGGCTTTCAACGCTGGTCGAAGCCACCCGCTGGGCAAGATCCGTCTCAAGTGCCAGATCGATGATCTCCGAACGGAGGTTTCCTGTTATGTGATCGATGCCAATGTATCCTACAATGTCTTGTTAGGACGTCCATGGATACACGAGAACATGATCGTTCTTTCCATACTTCACCAGTGCTTCAAGTACGTCAACAGCGACGGTGTCGTGAAGACGAAGTTTGCTGATGTCGATCCTTTTAAGGGCATCGAAGCCTACTATGGAGATTCGATACTTTACCAATCTCAGCCCCCTAAGGATGACAATAACGAAGCTGACAATGAAGCTGAAGCAAGTTCATTCTCCAATGATGGTCCCCTGATTATCCGAGTCAAAGGATGTACTACTCCAAAAAGTGCTCCGAAGTCTCCCACAATCTGGGTAAAAAAGAAGAGCCCTGACAAGGTCAAACCATTGACCATCACTCTCTGCAAGAACCCTGACAAGGTTAAACCTCAAGAGGAACCTGCTGAAGTCCGTCCTCCCAATCCTGAAGAATTACCCTATGTGATGAACTTGGCCAAGACTGTGGCTCCTCTTCCAGATGATGATCCTCTCAATGAGTATATCAATACTCATAATAATGTACCTTCAGCGAATGATGTTATCCCTGAAGAAGAACTTGCATATTTTCTTAGTAAAGGTTTATCTTTGAATTACTCCGATGTCTATCAATCTGTAAATTACTACATAGATACGATATATGCGCTAGAGCACGGCATAGGACCATACCTCTGTATGTCGGTTACGACGCCTCACTTGCGGGAAAAAGTTTATCCAGAAGATATCCACTACTTCATCGTTCCAGCCAGAAAGAAGGATTAAGAACTAATCATCTTCGGTCGTATAATTGGCGAAAGAAAGTTCGTTCCAGACTCTACTTCTTCCAAGTACAACACAGAAGCTGACTATGACTCTGGGAAAATACAACTTTTTCGATATAGTTGGCAGGCCAAGAATATCATCCAAAATATGGAATATGACATCAAAAGCGACCAGGGACTAAATTACGGACGGGGACGACGGTTGCCAATACGACACTTTGCTCCTCCTGGCAAACCCGAGAACTACTATCAACGAAACAGTGTTGGTTTGGGTTATGTTACTTCTCCAACAACTCTCGAAAGATCAGATGATGAAGCAGATCGTTGTTCTCATTCTTCTGATTCCTCCTTCTGGGACTCAGACTCCAGCATTGGCGACATATTCAAAGCAACTCTGTCCGTTAACATGGTTTCTGTTGACCAAATTGCGGACAATGTCCAATCAATCGAGCTTGAACAATGGGCTCAAAAGATGGATACTAGGTAGGAGCTGCGCTTCGAACAACGTGAACCACCTACTGAATTCGAAGTCATCCAAGTCAATTTAGGAGATGAATTATGTTTTAAACCAATCTTCATCACCAAAAGTCTATCTGGCGATGAGCGCCAATCTCTTATATAGCTTATAAGAGAATACATCGACGTCTTTGTATGGAGCTATGAAGACATGCTAGGCCTGGACCCTAAAGTTGCCATGCGCCGCCTGAATATTTTGTCTAAAGCTAAGCCAGTGAAGCAGCAACAATGACAATTCCGACCAGATATCATGGAGGCCATCGAGAATGAAGTCAAGAAGCTCATCGCCAGTAGATTCAGTCACGAAGAACAACACCCTGATTGGGTTGCCAACATCGTTCCAGTCATGAAAAAGAACGGTAAAGTTCGAGTCTGTATCGATTACCGTGATTTGAACTCTGCATGCCCGAAGGACGAGCTCCCTCTACCAATCACCGATGTAATGATCGACAATAATTGTGGCTTCGAGCGGATGTCCTTTATGGATGGGTTCTCAGGCTACAACCAGATCAAGATGTTCCCCGACGACGAGAAGCACACATCTTTTCGAACACCGTTGGGGGTATACTGCTATACGGTGATGCCCTTCGGATTGAAAAATATAGGGGCGACATACCAACGAGCCATGAACACAATTTTTTGCGATCATTTACGCAAAACAGTGGAGTGCTACGTAGACGATATCACAGTTAAAAGTCGTCTCAAGGGCAACCACCTCCAAGACTTGAGAACGGTGTTCGAACTAATGCGTGCACACCAACTCAAGATGAATCCAACCAAGTCTTTTCTGGGAGTCTCCAGCGGCAAGTTCTTTGGTTTCGTCATCACTTCAAAGGGTATACATCTTGATCCGGAGAAAGTGAAGGCTATTCTAGATATGCATCCTCCAAGAAACCTCAAAGAGCTACGCGGACTACAAGGAAGGCTAGCCTACATCAAACGATTCATTTCGAACCTTTCTGGAAGATATCAACCATTCACTCAGCTCATGAAGAAAGGTGTATCTTTCGTCTGGACTGAACAATGTCAACGTGTATTCGACGACATCAAGAAGTACCTTATAAGCCCCCCGATATTGGTAGCTCCAATAATGGGAAAGCCTTTCTTACTATATGTCCGTGCTATGGATCATTCTCTTGGCGCCCTATTAGCTCAAAAGGATGAAGGCGGCCATGAACAGGCAATCTACTACCTCAGTCGCACAATGGTGGGTGCCGAACGCAGATACACACCAGTGGAGAAGGAATACCTTGCACTAGTATTTGCCATCCAGAAGATACGCCACTATGTGTCTAGCCAGACTATCCACATTATATCTAAAGTCAACCCTCTTAGAGTACTCATGACTAAACCGGGCTCTCTCAATTCCCGTTTAGCCACATAGGCAATGCTGTTGACTCCTTACGATATGCTCTTCGTTCCTCAGAAGGCAGTAAAATATTACCTCCATTTTCCGTATACATATTTCCAGTATACATGTACGGGATCATGTCCAGTATTTTTACTTGTCATGTCTTACTAGCTAATCTTGGTTTAGTCTTGCATTGGTTTAATATTGGCATGGCTTGGTTTTGGTTTAGCTTGGTTGGGTTGGTTCAACATGTGACCCCTCCCTTTAAAAAGCTACCAACCCCTCTCTCTCTCCTCATTTACTTCTCCTTCTTCATTTATTTCTTCATCTTCTTCCTCTTAACTTCTCCACCTACCAAGAAAGGCTTAGGCAAGTGCAACTTACTTCATGGAGGAACTCCATTCTTATTGTTCTATATATTGTCTTTTTTACGAGATTCTAAGACACTTTAGTACTTAGCATTTTCAATTTCCATGGTTTATTTCTTGTAGATCTAAGCTGGTTGCATTTTCAGATTTTTTGGGTTTTGATCTATCAAACTTTATTATTCTCAAGTTTTGATGGTTCCATGTTGTAAAGAAGTTCATTCTACCCTATTTCGACCTATGGAAGTCCAGATTTGGGCTTGGATTGAAGGTTGGAAAGTCTGGGAACCCCCAACTTCCTAGGTTCTTCTTTTCAGAAAAGTTGGAGAAGAAGAACAGTGCCTTTCGCATGGCCTTTTCATGCGGCAAGGTCCCTGCGGCTCCTCTTCGGCCGCATAGGCACTCCAGTCTTCATGCGGCCCCCCTCCTTGCCACATTACCCCTTTGGTCGCATGCCGCATAGGCCTTTACCGCGTGGCTGCTTGCCGCATGGCCCCTGTTCTCCCTTGCCACGTGGCTGCTTGCCGGATGGCCCCTGTTTTCCCCTTGCCGCATGGCCCCTGTTTCCCCTTGTCGCATGGCCCCTGTCCCCCCTAGCCGCATGTTGCATGGCCGTTTGGCCCTTGCCACATGGCGATCCTTGGCCGCATAGGCCATGGCCCTTGGCTCCCGGGCCGCATGGCTCTTCCCACAGCCTTTGCACCCTTTTACTATTTTTGGTTGTTATATTTATGCTTATGTCTCATAACCCTCTGTGTAACTTGGGTCCTTGATGGAAATGCTTATACCATGTTAATTCTGATCATGTTCCATAAACACGATAGGTTAATGTGACTCACAGAACAGTGGCCCATCGTGGCGCACTCACGACAAGAATGATTGATTTGTAACAACACGATAGTGGCCTGTTAAGGTGCACTCTTAGCAACAAACAAGTAACATGACACGATAATGGCTTGTTAAGGCGCACTCTTAATAAGTAACTTGACATGATAACTCTTAGATAGTGACCCATCGTGGTGCACTCTTGACAAGCAACCTTGACATGATAATTCTTGAATGGTGGTCCGTCGTGACGCACTCTTGACATGATAAGTAATCTTGACAAATGGCCCGTCGTGGCGCACTCTTGACAAGTAATCTTGATAAGTAAGTCTAACATGTAATCTTGAATGCTGTTGCGATGGCTATCTCGACTTGCTAGTAAATTCTCATCATGACACCGTGGGTGATTGTATTGATTGTGCTTGTACAAGCTACGAGTCTTGTCTCGTATCATGTCTAGGACTTGTATCCCTGGTTACCACGGTCAGGGATTCATACTGAATCTGACTAGGTTAATGACTAGATTGATCAAGCAGTTCATATAGAGAGATATTTCGGCTACAAGCAATCTCGTTATCTGGGCGTCTTTCTGATGGACTTGTAGCCTGCCGATGAGTAGGGCACATTTCCAGCTCACTATTATATGGGGTACTACATGAAACGATTACTATGCACACTATCATGTGTTGCATCCAAGTCACCTAACAAGTCAAGATAACTCTTAACATGAACCTTACGCCTGGATAACCTGGATAGTCTGCAGCGCTTGTGGCCGTAGGAATATCTCATTGCATCTTGCTAGTAACTAGGCTTGTGATAACCCTAGTTAGTTAAAATATCAAGCCGTACTCTTGCTTGGCCGTGAACGATTGAATGAAGGCCCATCTAGTCTAGTCTTGCCTTGATCCATTACATGGCTATCTCAGGACATGCTTGTGTATGCTTTACTTTATCGATAATTGGTTAGAGACTAAGTTCTGTTCAGGTGAAGGGTTACAACCCCGATCCTTGTTTGGTTTACGGATTGTAACTTGGTTACCGGAATAGTCCTTTAGTTATCTTATCGTTTATCACCCTGTTTTCTCTAACTCATGTCTTTTATCATCATTTATGTTTTCATGTGCTAATGTGCTGGTTTTAGTTCTTAAGTGAAGCCTCCCTTGTGGCACTTGCTCTTTTTGGGGTCTGACCTAGCTGGTTTTATATGGCCAGATTTTAGAGCAGCTTCCGAGGATCTTCCAGCCTTCCTGCCAGATAGTGACCACTAGAAGAAACCCTGGCAACGAGTAGGTTTTATTTTGCTCTCCCACTCTATTGTAAAATTATTCTTTTGAGGCATTTAGCCGCCGAGCAAGTGTTAGCTCGTGTTGAATTTATATTCATGTCTGCCTACGGGCTGTAACATGATTGACAAATCCTAGGGCTGATCATGTATGACTTAAACTCTTGCTAGTCTTCGCATTTTGTATGACTAGCTTCATGATCATCTAAATATGTAATGTATGGGATGCCTTACTTTGTATGTCTGATGATCTACCATCTTGTTATATTTACTTGCTTGCTTGAGATTGAGACACTAGGCTTGTTCTTGACCTTAAGAGACTAATGGCTTTTAGTAAACCCTCATGCATCTAGACAGCCATGACCGTATTTCGAGGTGGAATTCCTTTCAATGTACGTAGCTGGCTGTTTCTGTCCCCCGCTCTCCAGTATTCTGGTTCTGGGGTATGACATAAAAGGCCAAGCATTAGCTGATTTTCTAGCAGCTCATCCGGTGCTAGAATCTTCCAAACTCTACGACGAAATCCCCGATGAAGTAGTGGAGTCTAACACTGCAACAGAAGAAATTCCCATTTGGCGAATGTTCTTTGACGATGCATCAAGAACATGACCAAAAGGAAATATTATGGCCGGAGTTGGCGTCGTGCTCGTGTCACCTGATCATCTGGTTATTCATCATGTATATTCTCTCATGGAACCATGTACCAACAACGTGGCCGAATATAATGCCCTATTAATCGGTCTACAACTGGCAAAACAACTGGGAGTTAAATATCTAGAAGCTTACGGCGATTCCAAGCTAATAGTTTGTCAGGTCCGAGGGGATTATGAAGTTCGTCACGAAGATCTCATCCCCTATCATAGAGTAACAATCGATTTGGCGTCTACGTTCGCTGGATTCTACATCGAGCACGCGCCTCGGCTACAGAATATAGAAGCAGATGCTCTAGCCGGTCTCGCTGCTTCCTTGACCGTCCCTACCAATACTCACCAGTCGATCACAGTGTCTGGTTAAAAACTATTCTGTATGAAAAATGCCTTGCATATTCATCATAGTTACACAACGAAAACAAACGTCGATATTAAAGACTGGAGATTTCCTTTCATAGACTACGCCGTCTATGGAATCCTCCTCGAGGACCCGAAGGAAGCAGTATCCATCCAAAGGTGAACCCTCAGATTTTACTACGATACAGCTCCCAAGATGATGTACCGACGCTCTTACGATAGGCTACTGTTACGATGTTTATCAGACACAAAAGCCAAACATGCACTCCGGAAGGCTCACGACGGAGTTTGTGGTGCACATCAACCGGGTCCCAAATTACAAGATTGCCTCAAACGAATGGGTTATTATTGGCCCACGTTGATAGCAGATGCTGTTGGATATACAAAAAGTGTAGAGCTTGTCAGTTCCACGCCGATTTCATTCATCAACCTTCGAAGTTTCTACACCCGACGGCAGCATCCTGGCCTTTTGAAGCCTGGGGCATGGACGTCATAGGACCAATCAGCCCGCCATCTTCTAGAGGACATCGGTTTATCCTAGCCATAACCGACTACTTCTCCAAATGGGCAGAAGCTATACCGCTCACCGAAATGAAGGTGTCAAATGTGATCAGTTTTATCAAACATTACGTTATCTACCGCTTCGACCTACCTTGCAGGATCATCCATGACAATAGTCCACAATTTGCCAGCTATGCATTCTATCGGTTCTGCGATAGGAACCGAATCCAGAACGTAGCCTCTACTGCCTACAATCCAGCGGCTAACGGGCTAGCAGAAGCCTTCAATAAAACCATCATAAAACTTTTCAAAAAGTTCGTGTCTTCAAACAAGCACGATTGGAATGAGAAGCTCGGTGAGTGTCTATGGGCCTATCGTACAACGGTCCGAACTCCAATAGGCAGTACGCCATTCTTTCTGGTTTATGGGAGCGAAGTAGTTCTTTCCCTAGAAATCCAGATTCCTTCTCTTCGAGTAGCCATAGCCAGCGAGTTGACTACCGAAGAAAGCTACCGTCTACGTCTACAGGAGCTCGAAGCACTAGACGAAAAATGCTTGTTAGCTCAGCAGCGTATTGAGCTATACCAAGCACGCCTTTCCAGAGCCTTCAACAAAAAGGTGAAGGAAAGAATCTTCCAAGTCGGTGATCTAGTCTTAGCAGTGAGAAGACCAAGGTCATGACACACAAAATAAAAAGAAAATTCCAGCCTAAATGGGAAGGTCCTTTCATCATAGAATCAATGTATTCTAACGGTGCGTACCGACTAACCAAACCTGATGGTGACTTGCTCATGATGCCTATCAACGGCAAGTTCCTGAAGAGATACTATGTGTAGCGTCTTTTACATAATGTTCACATATGTTCAGTCATGTAAATGTACAGTGCGATGTTTATGTGGTTCAAAAAATTATCTAACTATTATCCGTATTTCAAGAGTCTTGAATACGCCTTGGATAATAGGTCCTCTAAAATATTTTCCAGTAGAATCATTCCCGTTTTTGACTCCGTCCAAACTCGGTTTGACGAAAATAAGTCACGTCCCTATTACCTCTGAATTATTTTTCGATAATTATTTCCCCAGTGGAATGATTAAGAAATGTTTTGCCATGTCCATATAACCTTTGAGCAAAGCATTCATCAAGGATAATCACGTCCATACTATCTCTGAATTATCCACTCCCACCTAACGTTATATATCTTTCCACGTCCATATTACCTCTAGTCAGATATAGAACATCCTCTGCTATTACGTCCATATTACCTATATTAGCAGCCTCGTTCAAATTATTATCTATATTCAAAAAAATTTGAATATAAAATGGATAATAGGTCCACATCAAAATTCTCCAGCGGAATACCCACCAGAAATATCCTTGCTACGTCCACATTACCTCTAGTTCTGATATTTCACAAAACCACATTCACTTTGAAAAGATTCATTATTCTTTACGTCTATCAAGAGACTGAAAAAAGGTACAAGAGCCGTGACGGCTGGAAGAAAAAAAAGAGTTACAAAGAATCTAAGGAATATATAGGCGATTGATGTTGTCCCTTAGAGCCGCGATTTCAGCTTCAGACTTCGCGGTAGCTCGACGGCGCGTCTCTTCTTGGCGAGCAGCTTCATCCTCGAAAAGGATCATACTTAGATGCTCTCCCTCCAACTTCGCCAACTGTTCTTCTAAATGGGCAGAAGTGGTGACGGTCATGGCAGCCTGAGCCAAATAATCCTCCTGTTCAGATGTTGCCGCCCTCAAGTCGGCTTCCAGTTGAGTGATCTTGTTCTGGATCTGCGCAATGTGATTATACTTCTCGATAATCTGTGCAGCCAGTTTATTCTTCGAGGCGGCACGCGCCTCACTTGCAGCGTTGAACTGACCATACTGGTCAGCCAATTTGCCGATCTCTCGAACAAGGGCATCCTTCCTCGCCTGAAAAGTGGCCTTCTCCTCCGCAAGAGCCATCATCAAAGCCTCGTCCTCTGTACGGAACAGCGATGTCGGGCTCCGCTGTTTGGCATCCTGGAACCTGGCCACCTGACCCTCCAGGTCATTCAGAACTTTCCCCAGAGTATTGGCCTGCTCTTCATAACCGGCAACACTCTCGAGGGCCGCCACTTGGCATTCGGCAACAGCCTTCACAGGGCCAAATGCAGCATTCTGATTCAGGACTCCCGAAAGCTTCACTTTCTGCATAGAGTAGAAAGCTTTGATGACTTCCTGGGCCATCTCGTCATCTTTAGTGGAGGTCATCGGAGAGGAAGCTTGGAGAGTTTCTTCCGCTCCAAGAAGGGGTACCTGACAAGAAGCCGAACCTGACAAAGAAATATATATATATATATATATATATATATATATATATATATATATATATATATATATATACATCAGTAATCAAAAAAGAGGGAGGGAAATACGAAAGAGTTGTAATTTCGTACCTTCGGCTTGCTCAACTCCAGCCTGGGCTACGCTATCAATCTTGGCTTCAGGGAAACCAAGAGCAGGCCCAGACTGTTTAAGAAGAACAATATCAAGGCCCTGAGCGACATCAGGCCTGATATCTTCCACAATTTCAGCCGGAACAGGAGTAGATTCAGCAATAGCCCTCTCAGCAGGCTGTTCAACCTCTCCTTCTGTAGCCGATACCGGCTCACTAACAGCTCCCTCCGCACCAGCAAACTTGGAGGAGCCGGGGACAACTCCTGTTCCTTCACCAATGCCTGGAACTATCTTCGCGAGGGGTTTCCTTCACCTTGTCTACAAGGGAACATACAGTCGTGGTCAGCCTCACGAGGAGCACGCAAAATCGAAGTCAAAAAATCTCATCCGAAGAGAGGCACAAAGGTAACGTACCCGCAGGAGGATGAGCCGATTGGACTTGGTTCTCGTCCAACTCTTTCATCGCAGTTCCTATTGCAGACATATCCCCCACAGATTTGTCGTAGGAGAGACTGATCTTCTGATCGCCGTCATGGTCTGGGCCTTTGCCCTGATCACCGTGTCGCTCAAGTCTTACAGCTGAAGAAGACCCGCCCTCATCCATCGGTCGAGGACGAGTAGGGGACACTGTCGTCACGTCCACCTCCTCAGACAAGGAGGTACCTGCCTCAGCTGTAACTTTGGGGTCCTGTATAAAGGATAAACGCAAGGGTGAGAAAGTTTCTAAAGGCTTGACCAGAACAGCTATGGAGTCTAGGAAGGGATCTACCTCCCGAATGGCAACGGCCTGCAACGCCGTCTGCCGAGAAGACCTTCTGGGAGGAGGCGAGCTGGCACCTGTAGAAGCATGGAATTTCACAAACAGAAAGCCCATGCGCCAGACACTATAAGCGCCAGAACTCAGACGAAGAACTTCACAGCAAAGTCAATAAGTATAGACATTTGAAGAAGGATTTTTTATTTATATATAAAAGTCTATTACATGTCTAGAAAAGGTTGTACAAAGGAGAATTTCTACAAAGGAAAGAGCCTAAGTCTAAAGCCAGCGGCCACCATGCGCCTTCAGATAAGCGCAGCGGCCACCATGCGTCTTCAGATAAGCGCAGCGGCCACCATGCGTCTCCAGATAGGCACAGCATCACTATGCGCCACCAGTGAGGCGCAGCAGATATCATGCGCCTCCATCCAGGCGCATCCCATCACCTCTTCAGCAGCTCAGTTATGTGCATCCCTTCAGCCAAATTCTTCCAGCCAGGCTCACCTGGCCGAGCAGAGCCCAGTTATGTGCCGCTCTTCCAACCAGGCTCGCCCGATAAATGCTTCGATACACAAAGCATTTAACCCTCTGGCTGGAACCAAGGAAGAGAAGAGCACCACAAATGCTGTGGCCAGGGGAGGCTTCAAAAGAGCCTCCAAAGCCGAAGGAAGACCGTGATCGAAACCGCGGCTAAAGGAGCAGCTTTCGACACGATCAAAGTGGGGAAACCCCACTTTGAAGGAAGAGAGAGCCTAGCACCGCCATTCCGATCTACGGCTCTTCCGGAATAACGGAGACGAGGCTCGAGCATCCCTATCTTTGGATGCAACAGGCACCTTCCGCCTGCCTCAGAAGCCCTCGACTCCGTCTTTTGGATGTAACAGTCACCTTCAAGTGCATCGAAGACAACACAGCATCTCATCTTCACCCTCGGGAGCACTTCGTCAACAGAATGCACCCGCATGTTCAAGTTCATGTTGGAAGTACGTGAGGGAATGAGAAGCAAGTCTTCTCTCCATGCCACTATTTATAGGCCGGGCAAATCAAACCCACGCGCCAAGTGGATGGCCCTCCGAATTCCGTGCAATGAATTTACATTAAATGGATGAACCGGACGCCTCGAATTCAGCCAAACGACTATTTATGGCACTCGAAGAGCGAGACAGCCGCATCATTAAAAGACATGTCCGATGCGCCAGCCAGACAGCGCATCACACGGACGCGCCCTTCGGCATCAGGCGCATCACACAGACGCGCCTTACAATACTCGGCACATTACAGAGGGTGCGCCCCCACACATCTCCATACCGAGTGGAACGCCAACCGACGCGCGCACTCAGCTGTCCATCGAACGTCACCAACATTAAATGCTGAACTGACAGAGTTGGCAGCACGCCTCCCAAAGTCTGAACAGTTGACAGCTTTTCAGAAAACGAAGCGTCGGCAACGTCAGCATCATCATGACTTTGTTTCGACGGCTACTGCCACGTGGCCACTCCACCATCAGCATGCGCCTCTACGGCCATGCATCCAAATCAGCATGCGCCTCTACGACCATGCATCCAAATCAGCATGCGCCTCTACGGCCATGCGTCCAAATCAGCATGCGCCTCAAAAGCCATGCGCCTCAGACCGCTCTCTGATCCCGAAAGACAGAAGGAAAGTCGCCTGCATGCGCCTCAAAAGCCATGCGTCCCAAATGGTTTGTAACTCCTAAAGGTTATGAGCCGCAGCCCCCTCCTGCGCCCAATCCAAGGCGCAGCTCGCCAGATCACTCCTCTCTACCAAATCCGAGATCTTCGATCCATGAGTCGACGACACGTATCTTTTGACTCAACTCGTCCAAGATTTCAGCAACGGAAAGATCTTCTCTCTGCTACGTGCCGGCTCACAACAGCAGTATGAAGAGTTCTCCCCCTCGATCAGGGCGCAGCATCCGTGCGCCTCCATCAGCAACCTCCACGTGGCATCCCCACACCGGCGCATCCGGCATGCGCGCATGAGCAGCCAGCCTGCAAAACTATAAATAGAAGGGTCATCTCCTTCACACACAGACAGAGACTCAGAACACACAAGACTCAAAAAGAATCCACAACAGAGAATCACCAGAGAGGCAGTCCTAGACACTCAACGTCTTCCTTCTCTCAGCAAGCTCCAGCACCCAGAGCAATCAACACCTTCAGAGAACCGATAACCGCCGTCAGCCGGTCAACGGAGTCAACGCATTACCACTCACTCCATTGGCACTAAGGACCCAGCTTAAACAAAAGTGTACTCCTAGGACTACATCTAAGTCCTATATTGTATCACTGTTCTGTTTGTATTAAGATTTCAATCAAAACAATTTTAATGGCAAACAAGCTGGCGACTCTGCTGGGGACTTCTTTCTCCTCTACCGAGAAGGTTGTGTCACAGGCCGACGACGTGAAGGTGGGCTCCTCCCACAAGACGTTGGTAGTGCGCCTCAATCAACAGGCGTACGAGGAGTTCATTTCTGAAGGAAGTGCGAGTCCTTCGAAGCGGCTGTCGAAGCCGAAGAAGACCCGCGCAGTCTGGGTGCGCAAAGTCGACGCCTTGGGCACCACCGTTGAAGGGGATGCGCCCGTCCAGCCTTCCCTTCCTGCTGACGTCCTCAGCAGTCAAGGTGCGCCCGCTGGGAAGCGTGTGGCTGACCACGTTCCCCAGCCATCTTCCTCTCAGGCGAGGAAGATACGTCGACGGAGCAGGGGCGCAGCCAATGCCCCGCGCATTACTTCTGATGTGCCACAAAGAGCCTCTGTCTTTGACAGACTCACTCGCTGTAACGGCGAGGAGAATTTGGATGCTGAGTACTATGCGCCCCAGCGGGCTGGTACGAAGAAATCCAAGGCGGCACGGGCCATGCGCCACAAACGTGCTATGCCAGCAGCCGGCCAGAGGCACGCGCTTACAATCACGCGCGCTGCCGATGGCAAGCTGTACAAGGTTGACTCAAGTGCTTCTGCACCGACAACAAGTCGACCTTCAAAGTCCTCATCTCGCTTGGGCGCATTCACTGCGTGCACAACCAAGCCGAGAGAGGCAAACTCAGTGGTCTTGAACTCCCGCGCCTCCTCTGGTTGTGCGTTTGAGGTCCGTTCAAGTCACTTCAAATGCTGTGGTTCCTCCACTACTGATCGTGATGCCTGCTTGGTATTAGATCAGGGGGCGCAGCACTCACCCGACCACCCCGGCGCTTGGCCCTGCCATGCGCCTGAGAGGGGTGCGAGGGTAGCACTCTCCTCCAACGACTTGCACAACGTGATCACTCACAAGCGCCGGTCAGGAGAGTTGACCGACAAGTACGATGCGCCTCTCACGGGGCACACTTGTGCAGTGGTCACCATCAACTGCTGTTGCAAGACGGCAGTACCGCCAAAGCAGTCGGTCTTCTAACGGCTACAATCATCGACACCCCTCCGACATCGCCTTGGGACGAAGGTGTCAGCAGAAGAGGAGCTAAAGGTTGCTTCATGCAACGTGTCCAATTCCTCATCTGTCCGGAAGACGACTGCCAATTCCTCGTCTTCATCCAAAAGTCAGCCGAGGAAGACCAAGGCAGCTGTCATGACCTCTGGAGTGTTTGAAGGCACTCGGTCGAGGAAGAAGTTCTTGGAGGAAGCTGGGGGTAGCCAGACCCTTGTCGAGCCTCCTTCCGAAGACGAAGATATCCAAAGCACAGCTGCGGCGGATCTTCATCAAGGCGAAGATGGCCTCCCTGAAGCCCCTCAAAATGACGATGTCCTCCAGGACACCGCCGGGGGTAGTGCTGGAAACGAAGAGGCCCTTCAAGACAGAGCTGAGGGCAGTCAGGCCCTTGCAGATGCGCCTGTCGAAGACGAACTCCAGAATGTGGCTGGGGGTGGCCAAACACCAGGAGAAGTGACTCCCCCACATGAGAGCGAGGCTGAGAGCGAAGCCTCAACTAATCCATCCACTTCCGGCCGTGTCATGACAGTATACATGACCGGGGGTGATCTTGAGATGGATGCGCCGCTACAGGACATTGTTCAGCGCATAGACTCGCTAGAGGGAGGACTCAAAACCCTCTCTGCCTCAATACAAGCACTGACTCAAGCAGTGTTTGAGATGCGGTCGGCCTTGATCAGGACACCTTCAAATGGTCCCGACCCAGGAGCCAATGGAGAGTCGAGTGTGCCCCTCCAACGGACACCCTCAGACACAGAAGCACCCCGGACGTCGGAGCCCTCAAACGCTCCACTCCAGGTGGTACCTCCTTCCCCGACTCCTAGCTCCACGGAGGACGTGGTCAAAATGATCAAAGATTTACGGGAGCGCTTCGAGTCCAAGAACAGACAGGAGGAGCGCCAGAAGATGGGCATTCTCCAGCCTTATCCCCTTGAGTGGAACAAGGTGGTTTATCCTCCAAAGTATAAACCACAAACACTCACGCCGTATGACGGGAAGGACTCTCCACGACGGTACCTGACGTACTTCCAGTCGCAGACAGGGCATCTTCCGAAGGAGGACGCCCTCCTCACCAGCATCTTTGTTGGGGCCCTGAAAGGGGTGGCGTATGACTGGTACTGCAGCCTCCCCGATAATTCCATATCGTCCTTTGACGACCTGACACGCCTCTTCCTCGACCGCTTCTACGACGGTGGGAAGGACATGACGATGGCGTCTCTCATTGAGATACGCCAGAAGGACAAGGAAACGGTTCGGGCATTCATCGAACGCTTCCGTCAAGCCTGCTTCAGGCTACCTCCAGGCATGCCAGAGCATGCGCTCCTCTCCGCTTGCAGTATGAACATACTGCCTGCAGTAAAGCTTTGGCTTAACTCTACTCCCCCTCCCGACTGGAGCTCCCTAATCATCGAAGCTGAAGCTGCAGAGAAGAAGGCGGCCAATGCACGTCTTTTGGGTGTTAGCTTCCCCACCTTTGACGATAAGGGGAAAAAGTCCGCAATTAACAACTCCGGACGAGAAACAAAGGGGAAACAGGCATTGACTGTTAATGCCTCGAAGGGTGCATCTGCGCCTACTCAAAAGCCTCCACTGGCGCCGAGACCCAAGGAGGTTTATTCATTCAATGATGACGACACCCTGCAACTCTTTGAGATACTGAAGCAGGGTGACAAGATCAAGCTTCCGGACCCGAAGCGGCCCGATGAAGTCGGGAAAGTGGACAACCTGAGGTACTGTCACTACCATCGATTTGTCGGACACCCGACTAAGGACTGCTACGTCCTCAAAAATTACATCCAGCGCATGATCAATGCGGATGTAATCTCCGTCGACTATGAAGAGAAGACGGTGTCAGCTAATATGGTATCACTTCAGTTCGGCACCTTGCCGCCGA
The DNA here is from genome assembly GCA_029216955.1 of Iris pallida. NCBI lineage: Eukaryota > Viridiplantae > Streptophyta > Magnoliopsida > Asparagales > Iridaceae > Iris > Iris pallida. The sequence continues at coordinate 25,361,624 of JANAVB010026199.1, read as the reverse complement.
CTACCACACAAGATGGCGTCGTCCCCATCCCTAAGGCGACAATGGAGGTGGTGAACTTGCCACCCACCCGTGACAATGTGAGTGGACTTGTCCCACTCACCACATCTCGAGGAGAGGTCCTCTGGGTTCACCCCGACCTCGTCTCCGAGGTAACTCAACCGGAGGTACGCCCTACCTCCAAAGCAAAAGGCAGGAAGATCAAGTCTTGCCGCACGGTCTCTTCTTCAACGGAAGAGGCGCTTCCTGTGCAGACGCGTGCACAACAGAACTCCCAGCCCGGTGAAGCTGTCGCCGAAGTGGTGCCTCCTGGCACCATTCCTGAGAAGGGTCCATCCAAGCCCTCAGTAGCCAATAAACAAAAGCAAGTGGAGGCCCGTTTCGACAGACCTCTGCGGAAAGAAAATGCTTTGGGGCTAGCCAAGCCCCACAATTTTGACATTCTGGCGCAACTAGCCAGTACTCCTGCACGCTTGTCTTTGTTCGAGCTCCTGCGTCTCTCCAAGGACTCCCGAGAAGCTCTCTGCGAAGCTCTGAAGGATGCCGAGTCCTTTCTCAGTCAAGTCAAGCAGCCTGAAGACCTCCCAACTACTTGTGTACACTGTCATTGTGCGGATGAAGTTATCCCAAACATAACCTTCACCCAACAAAATATGCTGCTCAAGCATCACCGACATAACCGACCGTTGTATTACACAGGGTACATCGGTTCGGTAAAGGTGAGCAGGATTCAGATCGATCCGGGGTCTTCCCTAAGCATCATTCCAAAAGCACTGCTATCAAAGCTGGGGATCCCAATGTACCGGCTGGCGCCCTCCAATACGACCATCAGTGGCTTCAACGCTAGCAAGAGTGAGCCACTGGGCAAGATCCGGCTGAAGTGTCACATCGGCAGCCTCAAAACTGAGGTGACTTGTTATGTGGTGGATGCCGAGGTCAACTACAACATCTTACTCGGACGACCATGGTTACATGAGTACATGGTGGTGCCCTCCACGCTCCACCAATGCATGAAATATGTATCCACCAACGGCGTCATCCGGACGGAGTTTGCAGATATCGATCCCTTCAAAGGGATTGAGGCCTACTTCACCGATTCCGACTTGTACAAGCCCATTGACGAGGAGGAAGCCAATGATGGTGATGATGAGGCAGAGACGGCAACAGAGCCGGACATGGAGCCTGAGACGACTCCCGACGCCCCCTTGAAAATCCGTCTGAAGGGGAAACTACCCCAGAAGGCACCTCCAATGAGCATCAAGCTATCGGGAAAAGCGCCGGCTCGCGAAGCTCCCCTGAAGATACGCCTCAAGGGAAAGCCACCTCAAACAGCGGCTCCCCTGGTGGTAAAATTACAAAGGAAGGCGCCACTCATCGGAGGCGCAACCGAGGCACCTCTCAAGGTGCGTCTTAAAGGCAAGCCGCCGCAGTCATCCAAGATGCCGGAGAGGGCTCACATAACCCTCTCAGATCCTAAAGTCAGAGCGGTGGAGGACTCTCCTGATCCGGCCCCAGTGCTTACAGATGAGGAGCTTGGCGAATACATCTCCGCTGATGTAGACGCACCCTCCTTCGACAATGTAATCCCACGGGATAAAATCTCGTACTTTATCAATAATAGAGTGTCTTTCAATTATTCTTGTCTTCCACACTGGAATGCCATGTATACATTAGACAACGCTCTACGGTCGTTGCAAACACAAGTAACGACCGTCTACCATAATCAAATAGCCCCGTCTCAAGGAGTCTTCATAGTCCCTCCACGGAGCCGAGACCAAGGCACCATCATCTCGGGCAAAATCGAGCGTCGTCGGGACCTTCCGTCAATCGAGCCCGAACCTGATACCGGCAGAGTACAAGTCTATCGGTACACAGATGCGGCTAAGCACATTATCCAAAAGATGGGCTACGACCTGAAAAGCAACAAAGGCTTAAACTACGGCAAGGGTCGGCATCTCCCTGTCCGGCTTTCGATGCCCAATGGAAAGCCACAGGATTACTATAACCGGACTCGACGGGGGTTAGGCTATGTCACGTCGCCATCAACTCCAGAGAGTTCAGACGCAGAAGACATAGAACATTCCCACTCGTCTGAAGCATCGACGTGGGATTCCGATACCAGTATCGGATCAGTCTTCAGGAAAGTGCTGTCAGCTAACATGACATCGGCGCAACCTCAGAAAGATGAAGGCGAAGACCAACCGCCGGAACCCTTCGAAGAGGAACCCTGGGCTCAGTACCTAGGAGAACAATGGGAGTCTCGTTTTGAGTTACGAGAACCTCCCACTGAAGACGAAGTCGAGCAGATCGACCTCGGGGATGGGTCTTCTTCTAAACCCATCTTCATCAGCAAAAGCTTGGAAGGAGAAGACCGAGAATCTTTAGTCCAACTGGCTAAAGAGTATATTGACGTCTTCGCTTGGAGCTACGAAGACATGTCGGGTCTCGATCCACAGATCGCGATGCATAGGTTGAACATCTTACCAGATGCCAAACCTATCAAACAACAAACAGCGACGCTTCCGCCCGGACATCATGAACGCTATCGATCAGGAGGTGGACAAGCTCTTGACCAGTGGCTTCATCCGTGAGGAACAACATCCGGACTGGGTAGCCAACGTTGTCCCTGTCACCAAGAAGAACGGGAAGACACGAGTCTGTATCGACTTCAGGGATCTCAACTCTGCTTGCCCGAAGGATGAATTCCCGCTCCCAATCACCGATGTAATGATCGACGACACATGTGGCTTTGAACGCATGTCCTTCATGGACGGGTATTCAGGCTACAATCAAATCAAGATGTTCCCCGATGACACAAAACACACGTCATTCAGGACTCCGAAAGGTGTTTTCTGCTACACAGTAATGCCCTTCGGCTTGAAGAATACCGGTGCAACATACCAACGAGCGATGAGTACCATCTTCCGTCAACATCTTCGCAAGACAGTTGAGTGCTATGTTGATGACATCGCAGTCAAGAGCCGCCTCAAAAGAGATCACCTACAGGACCTGAAGACGGTTTTCGATCTCATGCGGGCACATCAACTCAAAATGAACCCCGCTAAATCCTTCCTGGGGGTTTCTAGCGGCAAATTCTTGGGCTTTGTCATCACGGCAAAAGGCATTCATGTCGATCCCGAGAAGACTAAAGCCATCCTCAACATGGACCCTCCGAAAAACCTTCGAGAACTTCGGGGCTTACAGGGACGTCTGGCATACATCCGGAGGTTCATAGCAAACCTCTCCGGTAAATGTCAACCCTTTACTCAGCTCATGAAGAAGGGAGTCTCTTACGTCTGGACAGAGGAGTGCCAAAAGGCTTTCGACGACATCAAGGCTTACTTGACAAGCCCGCCAGTCCTAGTGGCACCTATCGCCGGCAAACCATTCCTCCTCTACGTCCGTGCCATGGATCATTCCCTCGGCGCTTTACTCGCTCAAAACAGCGATGCAGGCTACGAGCAAGCAATCTACTACCTCAGTCGAACACTCATCGGGGCCGAACACCGGTACAACCCCGTTGAAAAGGAGTGCTTGGCTTTGGTGTTTGCCATTCAGAAGACTCGTCATTACGTCTCGGGCCAGACAATTCACGTCATCTCCCGAGTCAATCCACTCAAAGTTCTCATGACGAAGCCAGGGTCATTAAACTCCCGGCTGGCTACATGGGCGATCCTACTAACGCCATACAACATGGTGTTTGTCCCGCAGAAGGCGGTCAAGGGTCAGGCTCTGGCTGACTTTTTAGCTGCACACCCCATCCCAGAGTCTTCAAAACTCTATGAAGATATCCCGGATGAAGTCCAAGAATCAAACGTCACTGAAGGAAGCCCCGTTTGGCGGATGTTCTTCGATGGTGCTTCAAGAACGGGCCCCAACGGCCAAATCATCGCAGGAGTGGGGGTAGCCTTGGTCTCCCCCGATCAGCTGGTCATCCAGCGCGCATACTTTCTTTCGAAGCCGTGCTCCAATAATGTTGCTGAGTACAACGCACTCGTCATGGGACTCCAGCTAGCACAACAGCTGGGGGTGGATCATCTGGAAGCCTACGGCGACTCGAAACTCGTCGTAAACCAGATTCGGGGGCAATACGAGGTTCGCCATGAAGATTTGATCCCTTACCATGAAGTTCATTGAACATCATTTCAACCTTCACTGGGTTCTTCATCGAACATGTACCCCGTCTACAAAACTTGGAGGCTGACGCCCTGGCTGGCCTCGCAGCCTCATTGGCCGCGCCCCTTGGGACTCAACACTATGTCACGGTAACTGGCCGAGACTTGATTTGTCCCAGGAACAACCTATGTTTGCAAATGGCTCACGCCATGCCGACAAACACTGATGTTAATGTCCGAGACTGGAGATTCCCGTTCATCGACTTCGCCGTCTACGGAATCCTTCCGGAAGACTCGAAGGCGTCTCAGTCAGGAGACGCTCTCTTCGATTCTACTACGATACAGCCACTAAAACGCTGTACCGACGCTCCTTCGACGGGCTTCTCCTTCGATGCCTGTCTAACGAAGAAGCGGCCGAAGCTCTTCGAGAAGCTCACGACAGAACTTGCGGAGCTCACCAACCGGGTCCTAAGTTGCAAGATCGACTGCGACGTATGGGCTACTACTGGCCAACCATGGTTGCCGACGCAGTGGAATATGCTAAGAAGTGCCATGCATGCCAACTTCATGCAGACTTCATACATACACCGTCTGAGCCGCTACATCCTACAGTCGCCTCCTGGCCCTTCGAAGCCTGGGGCATGGACATTGTAGGGCCAATCACCCCTCCTTCATCGAGAGGACACCGCTTCATCCTGGCCATCACCGACTACTTCTCCAAATGGGCAGAAGCAGTTCCACTAGCAGAAGTAAAAAGCTCCAGGGTGGTCAGCTTTATTAAACACCATGTCATTTACCGTTTCGGGGTACCCCGGCGGATCATCCATGACAATGGTCCTCAGTTTATCAGCCACATTTTCAGCAGGTTCTGTGATAAGAATCGCATTCAGAACGTGGCCTCAACCGCCTACAATCCGGCAGCAAACGGATTGGCCGAGGCGTTCAACAAAACTATCGTCAGGCTACTCAAAAAGGTCGTGTCATCCAACAAACGCGACTGGGACAAAAAGCTTGGCGAATGCCTTTGGGCCTACCGCACAACGGTACGGACCCCAACAGGCAACACTCTATTCTTCCTGGTCTACGGGAGCGAAGCAGTACTGCCTCTCGAGATACAGATACCTTCGCTCCGCGTGGCAATCACAAACGATCTCACAGAAGAAGACAATCAACGTCGTCGTCTGCGGGAACTGGAGGCACTTGACGAAAAGCGTCTCCTAGCTCAACAACGCATCGAACTTTACCAAGCCCGTATATCACAGGCTTTCAACAAGAAGGTCAAGCAAAGAACTTTCCAAGTTGGCGACCTGGTTTTAGCAGTCAGAAGGCCAATGGTGTTAACTCAAAAGACACCAGGGAAGTTCGAGCCCAAATGGGAAGGACCCTTCATCATTAAGACGGTATACTCAAACGGCGCTTACCGGCTCGCCAAACCCAATGGGGACTTGTTCATGATGCCCATCAACGGCAAGTTCCTAAAGAAGTACTATTCTTGACATCTTCCAAGACATGTATTTCCCCAAACAACCTCTTTTCACAAAATCAAACGCTTTCGGAACCCAGCTGTTCCGTGGCATCCTTCCGTAGAAAGATAACCACGTCCACATTACCTCTGAGTTGTCTCTCTACATCCTACAAAGCGGAACCTTACATTTCGTAAGCTTACGCTATCCTTCATGTTTACCACGTCCACATTACCTCTGAGTAAACATCCCGTACAAACAACTCCTGTGTTATCGTACATTGATCGCAGAATTTCCACGTCCACATTACCTCTGAGTTGTTCAGCGTATCCCCCAGGATCATTCCTACCACGTCCATAAGTACCTCTGAGTAGGAGGATTCTATCATTTGAACCTAATGATTGCCATGTCCACATTACCTCTGAGCAAACATGTTGGTTCCTTCAAACTTATTATCTGTACCTAAAAACCAAGGTGCGCAAAAGATAATAGGTCCACATAAATCATCAAGTTCATGAGATCAAAAATGAACACATCACAAAGATAGTGTATCTCTTTATTTTTCAAAAAAAGGGAGTACAGAAATACGCTATTTTCCCCAGCAAGAGTTGCAAAAACACATAAAAAGAAGAGAAGCTACAGTCCCCGATCCTCTCCAGGATGGAATGAGAGCTCTCTGACTCGACGTCTCAGGTCGGCAGTGCGAGTTTCCACAGTCGCCTGGACTCGCAGCTCGGCTTCTTGACGCATTAATCCGACAGCCTCAGCGGAAGTTTTACTCTCATACTTCTCATCAAGCTGTCTTCGCTGCTGAGCCAAAGCAAGGGTCCGCTGAGTAAGAGTTGCTTTCTCCTGCTTGAATGCCACGTGTTCAGCCAGGACACGATCAGCTTCTAGTTGAAGTTGGGCCCGCTGGTCTTCAAGACGGCGCATCTGAGCATCAACCTCTGCGATGTTAGCGTCCATCGCAGCCCGCTTCTCCGTCGTCTTCTCCATAGATTGAGACAACTGCTCCGCCGCAGCCTCAGTCCCAGCCACTTCACGCTCCCAACTGCTCACATCAGCTCGATGGGAATCCTCGATTTCAGCCATCAACTTCCCTATCTCTGCATCTATCAAGACAGAGAGGTCATTTCGTTGGATGCGCTGCAGTTCCGCGAGCCGCTCGTCCAGCTCAATCACCGAAACTTCCAGTATTTCGGCCATATGGTCATGGCCCTGGTGAACGCGGATCAGCTCAATACAAGGCATTGTCAAAGCTTTTGCTGCCGCAAAGCTCCCCTTGGCATCCATCACTGCAGATACATCTTTCTCCAGCATTTTGTACACTCCCTCGACGAGGAACTTCACATACTCGTCGGCTTCCGCCAGCACCTGCGGTGTCATAGCAGGAGTTGGGGGAGCTACTACAGTTTACGGACCGGAGGAAGATCCGCCAACCTCGATCTGAGAGGTTTGAACCTCGGCAGCAATAGGCTCTTCATCAACAGGGCCCAGACTGCTAGCCCGAGGAGTCGAAGGAACAGAAGGAGCCGGCACATGCGTCGTGATAGTACCCCAAGTGGAAGGAACAACAGAGGGTTCCACACCCTTACCCTTCTCAAGACTGGAGAAATCACCGACGTCAACGGCCACCTCTTCTACCCCCGACGTTCTATCAACATCAGCTACCTCCCCCGGCAAAACGGGAAGATCAACATTTATCTCCTGGCCAGCCCCAGGAGACAAGACCGGCAGAAGGGTCTCATTCTTCTCAAGTCCCTCTACAGGGACAAAATCTGTCACTACCGCCTGATCGGTAGCCATCTCTATGTCCATGGTTGAAGCCAAGGAAGGATTTGGCAATGATTCAGCCGACCTCCCTTCATCATGACAAAGAGGGGAATCAACCCTCTCCTCTATCCTCACTGCTTCTGCTGCCCCCGCAACAGACTCCTGCAGCTCCGGAGCGATGTCATCGGAAGATGATGAACTCCATTCCTCTTCATCACCAGGAAGCTGCGCACTTGCTAAACCTTCGATATGTGAAGCCTCCGCTGTGGCCTTCGTCACCTCGGAAGCTGCTGCACCCTCAGGGTCCCTCCTGACATAACCCGGGGATACTGGAACCTCCACGATGACAGTATCCTTCGGATCTTCCTCCATGAGAGACATCATTGTCGGCGGGATACGCACTCCAGGCGAGCTCGCCATCTCTTCTCGCCTACTCCCACCCGACTTTGGGGTACGAGGTTTTCTTTTTAGCGGCTCCTACAAAAGAAGATGAGGCCTCGTAAGTGGCGGAACCAAAATCAGATTTAGTAGGATGTCCTTACCTCTTCGGACGCCGAATTCGATGACACCGTCGGTAACGATGCCTTCTTCTGCTTCTTCGACACAAGAGATTCAGCCCCTGTATCTGCACATCGTTTCGATCGATCGCCAGAAGGTTCTGCTTGTGATGCGGAGGGGGCACTCCGTTGACCCACCCCTGACGGACGATGCGGCCGGGCCTTCACTGGCGTATCCCCAGTCGCTGCTAACTGGGTGCCTGCGATAAGGCTGGTCTTTCTGTCATATCCGGAGGGCGGGGCAGCCATAACACAGTAAAATTTGGCGGCCGAGTAAAGAATGGGCGGCCGCGGATCGGGGACGGGCAACGTAAAACGAGCTCCGGTACATCCGGCATTATAGTAATGCCAAGCTCGTGCACCATCCAACAAACTTTCAACATACCCCAGGGTATTACTGGGGTTATCCAACATCATCTGAGCATAACCAAATTGCCGCGCAAAGCGGCTCGGCAAGTATGGTTCCAGGTAGCACTGATTCCTGTTCCGGTACACCAGATGGGACGGCCGGATACTTTGCAACCAGCGGAATCCCCATTGAGGCAGAGTAGTGGTACCTTCGCCCAGGTCCCTTAAATCTTCGTTGGCCTCAAAACCCAAATAGATGGGACCAACTTTGGTGATCTTCCAACCCTGAAGACGGGATAAAACCTTTCTACAAACCGGGACACCAGTATGCGACCAGCTCCTCCGATGGAAACGACGAAGGAATGCATCTCCAGCCATATAATCTCCTTCCGAGCCTGGGCTCATCACACTGGGATGATACAAAATCAGCCATCCCATCAAATAGTGAAACGGCAGTTCAGCGCACGGAAAGTTATTGTTTCGACCTCTGTCATGAATCACATTTCCAGCAAACTCTCTCAAACCTCGCTGCAGGTTACATACCATTGCGGGGAGAAGAGCCAAACGCCGGCCGAAAACCAGCTTCACGGCTGGCAGGATTAAGTTTCGGGTCATCCTCTCTACGGCACCGGATCCGCCCGCGAACACGCAATCCCAGAGCCATATCATCAGGTAGGATGCCAACACCGCCTTGGGTGACATCCGATAAGCAAGATGTCAGAAGCAGCTGTAGGAGCGTGCATCTGACTGCTGGTCCTCATTTCTTCGGGGATTTTTCTCCCCTAATCTGCTCATTTCGGACAACACTTCGCTACGAGAGAGCGCCGGTGGAGTGGAAAATTGTGAGGGATCCTCCTTGTCTTGTTTAAAGACATAATCTCTCCAAGCGGTCACATGAGACTGCGTCCCGTTCCTATCCCGCCTCTGCATATAGTAATGATGACTCGCCACTTCCTTGAAGACGGCCGTCATCTCCTCAGCCTTGTCCCCCAGGACTTGAAATTCCTCATTGGTTGGAAAGTACTCTTCATAGGGTTCCGACCCCCAAGGGAGTTTAGACACCTCATACATCTCTTGAAGTGCGAGCCCTAATTCTCCTACCGGAGTAAAGAAGGTCCCGGTATGGATATCAAACATCTCCAGGAGTGCGAGGAACATGTGCCTATTAAGATCAACACCCGCCTGGGTAGCACGGATCGCGGCAGTCAACCCGATCTCTCGGAGCTCAGCCCGAAACCGCGACAAGATCCAGAGCGTCAGTTTATCCCATTTGGAGATGTAATGGCACCAACCCTCCACCCGAAACTGTCCTGTCGGGTAGGAACGTTCCATCAAAAACATACGATGTGTAAAAGTCGAAGCACTATAAGCAAACGTATCAATGGGTACATCACTGTAGAGGCTCCCAGGACGTAAAGTCCGCCAAGTGTAAGAAGACCCAGACCGTACAACGGTCAAAACATCCCTTTGGTCGGAAGTAGAATCAATTTGGATGACACCAGTCACCGCTCCCCCCTGAGAAGGGGTAAGCTCCCAAGACATTCTCCTCTGGGAAATAAGGCGACAGAAGGACGTCAGAGGCCACTGACGTTCAAGTTGCTTAACAGTCATATGCACTCCATTCGCAGTAAAGAACCAGTCCTCCTTGACCTTCAGTACTGACGAGTCAGTAGAAGTGAGACGGTCTCCAAACAGGAACTCAGGCTTCAGGAAGGTCACTTTATCAGATGTGGAGGGTTTAATAACTCCACGCTCCATCATCCGTTTGAGGAACCAATACTGCTGTTCACGGATTAGGGTCATTCTCTCAGGAGGCTGATCCAGCATAAGAGCATCTTGAGCAGGCTTTATCACTTCCTCGTTATGCTCTACTCCCATTTGGTTGAAGGCAGCCTCCAAGAAAACTTCACTCAAAAGCGGGATTGCCATCGACACTAGTAAAAGATCAGAAAAAGTCAGAAGAGAACACATAAATGTGTCTAAAGGAGAAAACTGCGGCGCATCATCAGGGTTTGAACCCATGCGCGTCAGCAGTATAGCCTCGGCGCATCTTCAGGGTTTGAACCCATGCGCGTCAGCAGTATAGCCTCGGCGCATTTTCAGGGTTTGAACCCATGCGCGTCAGCAGTATAGCCTCGGCGCATCACCAGGGTTTAAACCCATGCGCGTCGGCGGGCAAAGACCGCGGCACATCATTAAAGACTCAAGGCCTATGTGCGTTGGCGTACGGACAATGAGACTTACCAACCACCTCCGGCCGAACTTCGACAGGCCGAGGAGGAACGACAGCCGCCGCAACTTCCGCGGACTCCTTCGCTTTCTCCTTTCCCTTGCCGGTAGCACCGCGAGGAGTCTTGGGAGCCATTCTCTCGAGGAAGGAGAAGTTAGGGTTTTTGAAGAAGAAACTCTAAAGAAGCAGAGGCACAGAGAAGAAGAACCCTTTCTCTCTCCAACTCTTACCTATTTATAGGGCTTGGTCGCACGCGTGAACAGATGACGTGTGATCTCAGCCGTCGCCTCGGGTTCTGTTCAAGGATAGCAGCAAATAAAACCAAAAGATCATCATTAATCTTTTCGGTTACCGAGGCACAATCATCATTAACTGAGAAGAGCATGCGCCCGAACAGGCATGCGCCCAGAAATCATGCGCCCTGACCTCCATGCTTCTTATTCAAAGTATTCCAAAACTTATTCAAAAGTTTTGAAAACTTTGAAGGGGGTCTTGTAGAAGCATGGAATTTCACAAACAGAAAGCCCATGCGCCAGACACTACATGCGCCAGAACTCAGACGAAGAACTTCACAGCAAAGTCAATAAGTATAGACATTTGAAGAATGATTTTTTATTTATATATAAAAGTCTATTACATGTCTAGAAAAGGTTGTACAAAGGAGAATTTCTACAAAGGAAAGAGCCTAAGTCTACAGCCAGCGGCCACCATGCGCCTTCAGATAAGCGCAGCGGCCACCATGCGTCTTCAGATAAGCGCAGCGGCCACCATGCGTCTCCAGATAGGCGCAGCATCACTATGCGCCACCAGTGAGGCGCAGTAGATATCATGTGCCTCCATCCAGGCGCATCCCATTACCTCTTCAGCAGCTCAGTTATGTGCATCCCTTCAGCCAAATTCTTCCAGCCAGGCTCACCTGGCCGAACAGAGCCCAGTTATGTGCCGCTCTTCCAACCAGGCTCGCCCAATAAATGCTTCGATACACAAAGCATTTAACCCTCTGGCTGGAACCAAGGAAGAGAAGAGCACCGCAAATGCTGTGGCCAGGGGAGGCTTCAAAAGAGCCTCCAAAGCCGAAGGAAGACCGTGATCGAAACCGCGGCTAAAGGAGCAGCTTTCGACACGATCAAAGTGGGGCAACCCCACTTTGAAGGAAGAGAGAGCCTAGCACCGCCATTCCGATCTACGGCTCTTCCGGAATAACGGAGACGAGGCTCGAGCATCCCTATCTTTGGATGCAACAGGCACCTTCCGTCTGCCTCAGAAGCCCTCGACTCCGTCTTTTGGATGTAACAGTCACCTTCAAGTGCATCGAAGACAACACAGCGTCTCATCTTCACCCTCGGGAGCACTTCGTCAACAGAATGCATCCGCATGTTCAAGTTCATGTTGGAAGTATGTGAGGGAATGAGAAGCAAGTCTTCTCTCCATGCCACTATTTATAGGCCGGGCAAATCAAACCCACGCGCCAAGTGAATGGCCCTCCGAATTCCGTGCAATGAATTTACATTAAATGGATGAACCGGACGCCTCGAATTCAGCCAAACGGCTATTTATGGCACTCAAAGAGCGAGACAGCCGCATCATTAAAAGACATGTCCAATGCGCCAGCCAGACAGCGCATCACACGGATGCGCCCTTCGGCATCAGGCGCATCACACAGACGCGCCTTACAATACTCGGCGTATTACAGAGGGTGCGTCCCCACACATCTCCATACCGAGTGGAACGCCAACCGACGCGCCCACTCAGCTGTCCATCGAATGTCACCAACATTAAATGCTGAACTGACAGAGTTGGCAGCACGCCTCCCAAAGTCTGAACAGTTGACAGCTTTTCAGAAAACGAAGCGTCGGCAACGTCAGCATCATCATGACTTTGTTTCGACGGCTACTGCCACGTGGCCACTCCACCATCAGCATGCGCCTCTACGGCCATGCGTCCAAATCAGCATGCACCTCTACGGCCATGCGTCCAAACCAGCATGCGCCTCTACGGCCATGCGTCCAAATCAGCATGCGCCTCAAAAGCCATGCGCCTCAGACCGCTCTCTGATCCCGAAAGACAGAAGGAAAGTCGCCTGCATGCGCCTCAAAAGCCATGCGCCCCAAATGGTTTGTAACTCCTAAAGGTTATGAGCCGCAGCCCCCTCCTGCGCCCAATCCAAGGCGCAGCTCGCCAGATCACTCCTCTCCACCAAATCCGAGATCTTCGAACCATGAGTCGACGACACGTGTCTTTTGACTCAACTCGTCCAAGATTTCAGCAACGGAAAGATCTTCTCTCTGCTACGTGCCGGCTCACAACAGCAGTATGAAGAGTTCTTCCCCTCGATCAGGGCGCAGCATCCGTGCGCCTCCATCAGCAACCTCCACGTGGCATCCCCACACCGGCGCATCCGGCATACGCGCATGAGCAGCCAGCCTGCAAAACTATAAATAGAAGGGTCATCTCCTTCACACACAGACAGAGACTCAGAACACACAAGACTCAAAAAGAATCCACAACAGAGAATCACCAGAGAGGCAGTCCTAGACACTCAACGTCTTTCTCCTCTCAGCAAGCTCCAGCACCCAGAGCAATCAACACCTTCAGAGAACCGATAACCGCCGTCAGCCGGTCAACGGAGTCAACGCATTACCACTCACTCCATTGGCACTAAGGACCCAGCTTAAACAAAAGTGTACTCCTAGGACTACATCTAAGTCCTATATTGTATCACTGTTCTGTTTGTATTAAGATTTCAATCAAAACAATTTTAATGGCAAACAGCACCCACGTCCGCAACCTTCTTCCTCCCCCGGAAAACAACCACCTTCTTCCTTTTTGGCCGTGGCACCAGCTCGGTGGAAGCCTTCCTCTTATGAGGAACGGTAGGAAGAGGTTCTTCAGTGTCCTCTCTCCGAGGCGCTACAACGATAGGCTCTTCAACAACAACTCTCTGTTGTTCAACTGTAGGCATGGTGCCTTCCTTTCTTCCTATTGCACGCGCTCGTCTTATATCAGCAAGGGTAGGGGCAAGCTTGGTCCCTGATATAAAACTATGCTTACGATCATACCGAGAAGGAAGGGTATTGACCTGAATATAGAACTAGCGGTAGCAAAGAGCATGTGGGTGTCGGGTTTATCTTCGGGCAAGGTAAAAACTACCCCCGTACAACCAGCATTGTAGTAGCCCCATGCACGCGCTCCGTCGATCAGACTCCCTATCGACTGGAGATGAGGATTGGGATTGCCCAAGAGAAGCTGGCTGTAGCCGAATTACCGTAGAAAGCGGCTCGGCAAATAAGGTTCTAGGAAAGTGTGGTTCCTGTTCCTGAACACTAGATGTGAAGGCCTAATGGATTGGAGCCAAAAAATACCCCAATAGGAAGGCTAGTAGTGAGTGCCCCCTCATCTACTAGGGTGTCTCCCGTACGACCACTACCAGACGGAGGCGATACTCTGAAGAATTCGTAATTCTACAGAAAACTCAAAGCCCTCCTGCAAACAGGCACCCCTGTAATGGTCCAATCCGTGTCTTTGAACCTTCGAAGGAAGGCATCTCCTACCAAAGAGTCTGCCATCAGCCCGGCGTTCATCAATTTGGGACAATACAGTACCAGCCACCCCATCAGATAGTGGAAGGATAACTGAGTCCTAGCAAAGTCCTTCCTGCCTTCGGATGTTATCACGTTCATAACAAAATGTCGTAAACCTCGTTGGATGGCACAAACCATCGCTGGAAGCAGAGCAAGTGGGCGTCCATGTAGCACCCACTTTTTGAAATAAGGGTATTTTAGTCATTTTAGTCATTTTAGTCCTTTTATGATTTTCTAGATACAATTGACTTGTGTTTGTTTTAGTAGTTGTTTTAACCTTAGATAATCCATATTAGAGACTAAACATGACATATGAGGATTATTTAGCTAATTAGAATTTATTTTAGGCTTTGGTTCAATTTAGAAGGCCATTTGACCATTTTTAGGCTATTTAATGAATTGGCCTTTTAAGCCTTTCTGTTAGTGGGCTTAAACTCAACTTAGATAGAGAAGAGGGGCCCATGAACCAACCCTAACCCTAGGAGGACTAGTATGGCCGGCCAAACAGGAAACCCCCCTCCCTATATAAGCAATTACATTGGTTTTGACACCCTCTTTACAAAACCCTAGTTTCCAGCTCTCCAAAACCCTAACTTTTTCATCCGGCCTCAGTTTCACCTCAAACGAAGTGCGTTGTGATTGTGGGAAGGAGGAGAACTTGCTGGAGCATTGCTAGCAAGGAGTTGGAGGCGTTTGCTCAGTGGAAACTGGTCGTCTCATTGATCGAGGAGTCAGTTTCATTGATATTTCAACTCTCAATAGGTAAACACCTAAACACTATAGTTTTTCCTGATTTTTCTTCCTGGTAGCATGCATCTAGGTACCCTCGACCCACCCATGAAGTTTGGTAAAATTTTGTGTCTGTTTGATAGGCGTGTCGGACACGTATCGGATTAGGGTTTAATGTGTTCGATGATTTGTCACTTAGAATTCAATACTATTATTATTGCAAACTAATTTCGTGATTTGATAGGCCTAGATGTAGGGATTCCTAAACCCTAGGTTTGTGCAAGAGTTGACACGTATTCGTGTCCAAAACTGGACACGACATGCTGTACGAGGACCGTGCGCGTGTCCTGCTGCTGCTGTGTCTGTTCTCGCTGGACACAGCAACTCGACACGTAATATTTGGTGAGTGGGTAGGGGCCATGTCTGACATGGTGCCCATAAAATATAGTTGGATTTCGTGGAGAGTCGAAAGAGAAATCGACGTGGCACTGGATTTGGCCTGTCGCACGCGCGCCAGTTTTTGGCATCCGATATGCGTGTCGTGCGACTCGGACACGCGTCGTGTGGCCAGTACAGAAACGTAGGCATATAGCCCTATATGTGGGCTACATTTAAGAGCGACCACGTGTCATAATTTGTTCTGTGTCGAGCCCTAGGTCGCGTGACACGCGTGCACGAGGACTGGGTTCCAGTTTTGATACGCGCGTATCCTGGACACTACGTGTCCTATTTTCTTGGACACAATTGCACCTGAACTTCATTTTCATACACGAGACACTTTACCAAACATTAGTTTCGATTATCTTTAGATTTTTGAAGGGTTTTAGGTCATGTTAGACATTGTGTTGAGTATCGGGTTACTAGGTTCCAGTTTTCCCTGTTTCAGTTTTTTTAGTTCTGTGCCATCAGATTTCGAGGTGAATTTCTGTATAAACCAAACATACAGATCCTATATAACCATATCTATGAGATGCCTATTAGTTTGCATCATAGAGAACGTTGTGTTCGAGTTTTGGTTTTGACATGGGGTATTCGAGTATGTACAATATAGGGTATCATGCCTATAGCTGATAATTTGGATTGATTCACGAATGCTAAGTTCAATTTTGATTGGGATTGATTTCAGTTAATGCCAGTTCAGTTTACTTGATTAGTTGAGATTGTTAATGCCAAGTTTAGTTCGATAGATTAGTTCAGGATTGTTTGTTGAAGTTAGGATAGAAATTGGTTTTTGGAGAAGTATATGTATGTGTATTGGTTAGGGTAGAAGCTGGATTTGAAATAGGAAATCCCTATGACTGATATTGGATTAATTTAGGTTGATCCTTGATTCAAAATTAATTTCAGTAGTGCCAAGTCCAGTTAGTTGTTAGCAAGAATTAGTAATGCCATGTTTAGTTAGTTTAGTTTAGTTTAGTTTAGTTGGTAGTTAAATGGTTTGTTGAAGTTAAAGTAGAGATTTGGTTTTTAGATGTGTACATGTATGTGTGTATTAGTTAGGGTAGGCTGAACTGATATGAGGGGTGTTTGGTGATGAAGAATTCAGGTAATAGACAAACTGCAGTAGCAGTAGGCTTGGCCTAGTGCATGTATTCAAGTGTGAAGGTGCATTGGTTGAGTGTGAGGAATTAGGAATTTAGATTACCCTATTTTTTTACTAGAAAAATTACTAAGAAATACCTAGCCTAGAGTTTTGGTATATGTTAGTCTAAGGTGTGGGTATTAGACATATGGTACTATGAGTTAGGGTAGTATTATGTGAATTTCATTAGTGTTAGGATTGTGCTTCCTTGGAAACCTAGGATAACACCAACTCAACACCCAAAATCAATACTAGGACTAGTAGTGACCTAAAATTTGACTTGTAGGCTAGTTGACCAAACTTTGACCTAGTTTGACTAGTCTGGTTGACCAAAGTTGACCCAAGGTTGACTTTGACTTAGATTGACCCAAATCATGTAGAATTTGCATTGAAGGCTTTCCTTATGATATTTTAGACTGTATTATGACATGTGGTTGTTTTAAATAGGATCTTATTACTCCAGTCCAGTCACTTTTCATCATCAGCAGTTCGGATTGCCAGGCGAGTACATTCTCTGATCCTTTCATGCTTCTTTGGATATGTACTCTTATTATAGACTAGTATACTTGATGCTGACACGATGTTCACACGGATTAGTACCCTCTGGATCTTTTCATGCGATGTTATCCCCTCGGATACATCGAGTATGTCATGTTCATGTACTTTATCATGGTCATCATGTACTCCATGTATTCATATTTATCCATGTGCACTCATATGTTATTCATGTACACTCATGACCATATGAGTTCCATGTATACAGTAGTTGTTATCCATGTGCACTCCTTAGCTGTATCCATGTACAACCCAAGCTGTTTACATAACCAATTTATGTTCTGATTCACGTAGAAGGTTACATTCTTTATTTATCATATTATATCTCAGTTTATATCTTCTCTCTTGTTGATTTCTCTTTACAGCGATTCATGTATAGTTTTATATAGCTTGCTTTATATGTCCATTCCTGATATGAACTGTTGTGAGAGATATATGCTCGTTCCGTCCTGACTGGGCATGTTAAAAATTTTACAGGTGATAATGAGGAGTACTGTCCTACTTATTATGGCATTGGCTTAGATGACACTATCGATGTGGACCCACAGGAGGATCCCACAGTCGCTGAGGACTTGCCTATAGTCTAGCTGAGACTTAGTACTTTATTTGTATTTTCTGTTTGAGACTTTATGAGTTGTACTTGAGATTTATTCTGGTGGTTTACACCTAGACTATTTATGTGTGACTCTCTTGAGATTCTTCTTCTATTCCTTCTTAGTATTGTGATTGAGTTACGTATTATTTTACTCTCTATTCATAGTTTATTTAGATTGTGTTAGATATGGTAACTCAGGACAGCGTTCTACCGCCGACACTGCGGCGTAGGCTGGGCGTTCGTTACTTCTCGTGCCCTTATACTGGGTGCGGGTCGTGACACATTTTTAGTGGTGGCCCATGCAGGTCCCAATCACAACTAGTGTGATTCGTAGTGGTACTCGAACTAGAGTATCATTACAGCCTGCAGTAGCATATAGGATAAGTTAAGGTACTCAATCACATTAGGAAAAATTCTTATCAATTCTTGCTGTTACTTATCTCCTTTTGAAAACAACTGCCATCCTTTGATGATTTTGCTTCTTTTTCAGTAATTGATTCCTTGTTCGATCTGTCTTCAAGATAGTTAAGGAGACATGATTCATCCCTCCGATCCATGCAGGACCAGATTCGTATTAGCGCGACGTCGTGATAGTACGACAATTTAGCTGTACTACTACGAGCCTGCTATAGAGTATAGGAAGTAAGGTGTTAGAATGAGAGGATACTCAATCACTATTAGAATTTCCTGAGAGATTCCTGGGACGACCCTTAAGAATCTCATATTGAGCTTCGATTTAAATTCCCTTTCCCTTATTTTAATCCACCTTCCTCCCTCGATTCTTGTATCTTGTTTGAACTCTTTTCACCAATACCCTTACTTTCTTGTGCTTAATAATGGTTAGGAAGATGGCTACACTGCTATATACTCATTGGTCAAACACATGGCTAGAAGGATTACATTAAGGAATTGGAATATACGGAGAGTACTTTGACTAAGTTATAAGGGCATTTTTCTAAATGGATAATTTAATGATTAGTAGTTTGTAAGTTAGGATATTACCAAGGAAATTTATCATGAGATTCTAAGTAATAATCACCAGAGGATTATAAAATTTTATTTCGATACTGGAGGAAAATAGTTAAGATCTATATAAATCGATTTCAGAAATTGATGTGATTCATGAATTATTGGATTATGATTATACATCTTTGAACGTATACAGATTGGTTTGATAATGAAAAAAAGGGGGTGGCAGTATGAACTATTAAATTGAGTCGTACAAGTTGCGATGTATATGTTTATTGAATTTCAAATTTAAGTGGAAGCAATGATATTAAAATTTGGTTTAAAAAGATTGGGAAGATATGAAAACGACTGTTTTGGAATTTTTTTTTTTTTTTGGAATCGTGTCAATTGATTGAAGATTTAAAAATCTATTTAGATTTTGGTTTAAGAAATAGTGATTATGTTTCAATGACTTGGAAAGAGAAATTATGGTTGATAAGCGCATTAAAATACTGAGCTGTAAATGCTAGGTTGCCGTGATAAGCTAAGTATCTATTTTGAGGATTATTTGAGACAATAAGGAGTTTTTAAAAGTTATGAAGTGAAATAGAATTTTATGGATTCATGATTCATTAACTCTGGAGTTCAAAGTTGGATTGAAATGTTAAAGTTTGGAAATGTTAGTAGTAATGTGATAAAAGTTACTATAAGATTTATGAAAAGGATTTAAATGTTAGTCGTGATTAGATTGGATGGCTTAGAGTGAATACAATTGAGGTAGTTATTTTGAAATTTCTTTTTAAAGGAATGTAATGGTAGGCCACCAAGGTAACCTTAATGAGATAGAAGTGTTCCACACTAATTGCCATATCACTCATGACTATGATAGTATTATATACTCCAGTGTTGTTAGTCGTCTGCCAAACTATGGGACTGTATCTCAATCTTGACTTACTCAACCTTTCCTCAAATCTAGATCTCTCATTGTGACTTTCTAACCGGTTGTATTTGATCGTCCCTTAACAGTATTTTCCCTTTAGAACTGTGCCCCTAAATTATTTTACTGGTTCTTAATTAAATTTATTTCATGCTTCAACTTGATTTCCTTTGTTCTTGTATTAGTTTTCACCTCTTGAACCCTTACCATGATACTAAATTACTTTCTGACTTAAATTCGAGATCCAACCATGACTCAATTCTTTCGACCCGACATGTGATGGTGTTCTTCTTGTTTCTTTAAATGCTTAACGTTGTACCTTATCTTGATTGCTTGACCATCTTAGTTAATAATCGTGGACTATTTTTCTTCTTCATCATTACCTCCCTTACTTATATTTGATTTCCTTACGCTGCTAATTTAGCCTTAGTTTTGCAAGCTTATCTCTTCTTCGAGCTTGATCATGACATATTTTATTGGGTCGACCCACTAACATATTGTCTAATCAGAACCGGTGTATGATGGTCTGATCAACCTAGTACACTTTGGTTCGCTTTCATATATTACTCTACATGGATGAGACTCTAGGACATATGCCTCATCCCCGACAGCTTTGGCAATTCCACTTGAATTATTTTCGTCGTCTATGAACCACGTATTGTACTCAATAGCATCGTCTTTGAACTCTTTTTTCTTTTGTCTTTCACATATTTCAGAAAGACAAGACACTGTACTTAATAGGTCAACCCAGGGTATCACGTTTAGCTTCCTTATCAAAAGGAGGATAGTAGCTTATTTCCATATCCTCGCAGTATTCTTTAGGATTTTAATAGTGTTAAATTCTAAACCCTTGATCGTGACCAGTCGACTTGGTCTTTCCCTTATCATCCAATGATTGTAACCTTATTCAATTGAATTAATTCAATTATGACATGGATTTCAAGTCTTGGATACTCGTGCCTAGACTTCAATGACCTCGTTCTCCATCTTGCCCAAACCTCGATTCATCCTGGATTTGATCAACTTAGATCATATCGAGACTAAAATTTCTTATAGATATATATATATATATATATATTTTTTTTTTTTCTTATAGATATATATATATATATATATATATATATATATATATATATATATATATATATATATATATATAGTGTGTGTTTGGATTTCAGTGTTATTGACAGTCGTGCTTTAAACTTGCGATTTTGATCATCTTTAGAATATTAATGCTTTATGGTTAATTTTAGTTGTTTTTATCACCAGTATTTGTATAGGATGATAGACTGCCTTACAGCCCGATGATTTATTATTTTTCCTTATCTTTTCCAGAATGGCACCCATGACCGGAGTATGTCCCCAGTGCACAGCTGCATTTCCAGATGAGACCGAGATTGTACTTTCCCCTTCTATTGCTCAGGAGGTGTTAGTAGCCTCATCGAAGAATTTTTCTCCATCTCCTATCCTTCAGAAGAGGACTGCAGTTCAGCCGGAGACTGAGGGCCTACCTTTGCCTCCTGGAGTGGTACCCCATGCCATTCCTGATGGAGCTCATATTTACAGACTTCTTCAGGATGTGCAGGAGGTACAGAGACTTCAGGCTGAGCTTATGAGAGAGCATAGTCTCAGTTTTCAACTGTTGTGGGATTACATGCATTCGAGGGAGGAGCCTAGTCCCAAGAGAGCGAGGAGCAGTTTATACCCAGAGCCTCAGGAGTACCTAGGCTTTCAGTTTAGACCAGCCTATCCAGTTCAGATTCCTGTCCAACAGAGACCAGCTGAGCGAGTGCCTACCTGTGCCTTCTGTAAGAAGCTTGGGCACGTATGGAAGGACTGTAGGAAGAGACTAGGATTGTGCCTATTTTGTGGGTCAGCTGCACACAAGATACGAGACTATCCTACTACACTTGTCCCTAGTCGAGGCCTACCTCCAGGAGAGAGTTTCAGCTACCAGACCTAGTAGAGGTGAGTTCTTGACCCATACATTATCCTATCTTGATGATTACTGTACCCTACCATAATGTTTGTATGCTTGATACCTTATGACTACTTTTGATCTGGTATGACTATAGTGGCTAGATGAGACCCCAGACTGATTACCTGCCATAATCATGTATGATATCTTTCCAACTGCATGATTTAGATAAGTTTTCTTAAGACCATGATTGTTGGGAATTTTAACCTAGAAGGGTAGGATCATTTTAATTTCAAGGACAAAATTATTTTAAGGAGGGTAGACTTGTAGCACCCACTTTTTAAAATAAGGGTATTTTAGTCATTTTAGTCATTTTGTGATTTTCTAGATACAATTAACTTGTATTTGTTTTAGCAGTTGGTTTAACCTTAGATAATCCATATTAGAGGCTAAACATGACATATGAGGATTATTTAGCTAATTAGAATTTATTTTAGGCTTTGGTTCAATTTAGAAGGCCATTTGACCATTTTTAGGCTATTTAATGAATTGGCCTTTTAAGCCTTTCTGTTAGTGGGCTTAAACTCAACTTAGATAGAGAAAAGGGGCCCATGAACCAACCATAACCCTAGGAGGACTAGTATGGCCGGCCAAACAGGAAACTCCCTCCCTATATAAGCAATTGCATTGGTTTTGATACCCTCTTTACAAAACCCTAGTTTCCTGCTCTCCAAAACCCTAACTTTTTCATCCAACCTCCGTTTCACCTCAAACGAAGTGCGTTGTGATCGTGGAAAGAAGGAGAACTTGCTGGAGCATTGCTAACAAGGAGTTGGAGGTGTTTGCTCAGTAGAAATTGGTCGTCTCATTGATCGAGGAGTCAGTTTCATTGATATTTAAACTCTCAATAGGTAAACACCTAAACACTATAGTTTTTCCTGATTTTTCTTCATGGTAGCATACATCTTGGTACCCTCGACCCACCCATGAAGTTTGGTGAAATTTCGTGTCTGTTTGATATGCGTGTCGGACACGTATCGGATTAGGGTTTAATGTGTTCGATGATTTGTCACTTACAATTCAATACTGTTATTATTGTAAACTAATTTCGTGATTTGATAGGCCTAGATGTAGGGATTCCTAAACCCTAGGTTTGTGCAAGAGTTGACACGTATTCGTGTCCAAAACTGGACACGACGCGCTGCACAAGGACCGTGCGCGTGTCCTGCTGCTGCTGTGTCCGTTCTCGCTGGACACAACGACTCGACACGTAATATTTGGTGAGTGGGTAGGGTCTATGTCTGACATGGTGCCCATAAAATATAGTTGGGTTTTGTGGAGAGTCGAGAGAGAAATCGACGTGGTACTGGATTTGGCCTGTCGCGTGCGCGCCAGTTTTTGGCGTCCGATACGCGTGTCGTGCGACTCGGACACGCGTCGTGTGGCCAGTGCAGACACGTGGGCATGTAGCCCTATATGTGGGCTACATGTAGGAGCAACCACGTGTCATAATTTGTTCTGTGTCGAGCCCTAGGTCGCGTGACACGCGTGCACGAGGACTGGGTTCCAGTTTTGATACGCGCGTATCCTGGACACTTCGTGTCCTATTTTCTTGGACACAATTGCACCTGAACTTTATGTTCATACACAAGACACTTTACCAACCATTAGTTTCGATTATCTTTAGATTTTTGAAGGGTTTTAGGTCATGTTAGACATTGTGTTGAGTATCGGGTTACTAGGTTCCAGTTTTCCCTGTTTCAGTTTTTTTTAGTTCTGTGCCATCAGATTTCGAGGTGAATTTCTATATAAACCAAACATACAGATCCTATATAACCATATCTATGAGATGCTTATTAGTTTGCATCATGGAGAGGGTTGTGTTCAAGTTTTGGTTTTGACATGGGGTATTCGAGTATGTACAATATAGGGTATCATGCCTATAGCTGATAATTAGGATTGATTCAGGAATGCTAAGTTCAGTTTTGATTGGGATTGATTTCAGTTAATGCCAGTTCAGTTTACTTGATTAGTTGAGATTGTTAATGCCAAGTTTAGTTCGATAGATTAGTTAAGGATTGTTTGTTGAAGTTAGGATAGAAATTGGTTTTTGGAGAAGTATATGTATGTGTATTGGTTAGGGTAGAAGCTGGATTTGAAGTAGGAAATCCCTATGACTGATATTGGATTAATTTAGGTTGATCCTTGATTCAGAATTAATTTCAGTAGTGCCAAGTCCAGTTAGTTGTTAGCAAGAATTAGTAATGCCAAGTTTAGTTAGTTTAGTTTAGTTTAGTTGGTAGTTAAATGGTTTGTTGAAGTTAAAGTAGAGATTTGGTTTTTAGATGTGTACATGTATGTGTGTATTAGTTAGGGTAGGCAGAACTGATATGGGGGGTGTTTGGTGATGAAGAATTCAGGTAATAGGCAAACTGCAGTAGCAGTAGGCTTGGCCTAGTGCATGTATTCAAGTGTGAAGGTGCATTGGTTGAGTGTGAGGAATTAGGAATTGAGATTACCCTATTTTTTTTTACTAGAAAAATTACTAAGAAATACCTAGCCTAGAGTTTTGGTATATGTTAGTCTAAGGTGTGGGTATTAGACATAGGGTACTATGAGTTAGGGTAGTATTATGTGAATTTCATTAGTGTTAGGATTGTGCTTCCTTGGAAACCTAGGATAACACAACTCAACACCCAAAATCAACACTAGGACTAGTAGTGACCTAAAATTTGACTTGTAGGCTAGTTGACCAAACTTTGACCTAGTTTGACTAGTCTGGTTGACCAAAGTTGACCCAAGGTTGACTTTGACTTAGATTGACCCAAATCATGTAGAATTTGCATTGAAGGATTTCCTTATGATATTTTAGACTGTATTATGATATGTGGTTGTTTTAAATAGGATCTTATTGCTCCAGTCCAGTCACTTTTCATCATCAGCAGTTCGGATTGCCAGGCAAGTACATTCTCTGATCCTTTCATGCTTCTTTGGATATGTACTCTTATTATAGACTAGTATACTTGATGCTGACACGACGTTCACACGGATTAGTACCCTCTGGATCTTTTCATGCGATGTTATCCCCTCGGATACATCGAGTATGTCATGTTCATGTACTTTATCATGGTCATCATGTACTCCATGTATTCATATTTATCCATGTGCACTCATATGTTATTAATGTACATTCATGACCATATGAGTTCCATGTATACAGTAGTTGTTATCCATGTGCACTTCTTAGCTGTATCCATGTGCAATCCAAGCTGTTTACATAACCAATTCATGTTCTGATTCACGTCGAAGGTTACATTCTTTATTTATCATATTATATCTCAGTTTATATCTTCTTTCTTGTTGATTTCTCTTTACAGCGATTCATGTATAGTTTTCTATAGCTTGTTTTATATGTCCATTCCTGATATGAACTGTTGTGAGAGATATATGCTCGTTCCGTCCTGACTGGGCATGTTGAAAATTTTACAGGTGATGAGGAGTACTGTCCTACTTATTATGGCATTGGCTTAGATGACACTGTCGATGTGGACCCACAGGAGGATCCCACAGTCGCTGAGGACTTGCCTATAGTCTAGCTGAGACTTAGTACTTTATTTGTATTTTCTGTTTGAGACTTTATGAGTTGTACTTGAGATTTATTCTGGTGGTTTACACCTAGACTATTTATGTGTGACTCTCTTGAGATTCTTCTTCTATTCCATCTTAGTATTGTGATTGAGTTACGTATTATTTTACTCTCTATTCATAGTTTATTTAGATTGTGTTAGATATGGTGACTCAGGATAGCGTTCTACCGTCGACACTGCGGCGTAGGCTGGGCGTTCGTTACTTCTTGTGCCCTTACACTGGGTGCAGGTCGTGACAGTCCAAAGGCCAGCTTTACAGCCGGAAGTATCATACCCCGGCTGATTCTCTCAAT
Organism: Iris pallida; assembly: GCA_029216955.1. Taxonomy (NCBI): domain Eukaryota; kingdom Viridiplantae; phylum Streptophyta; class Magnoliopsida; order Asparagales; family Iridaceae; genus Iris; species Iris pallida. Next base: position 25,336,356 of record JANAVB010026199.1, on the reverse strand, counting down.
AAACCCTGAACCACCGGGGACTACGCAGTCACGAAGCCATATCATCAGAAAAGCAACCAGCATCGCCCTTTCTGACATCTCGAACTCGGCTTGTCTGAAGAAATGATAAATCAGGGAATTTCCCTCAGGATCATCACTATCTTCGGCATCTGCAGCTCCGTGGTTTGTCATCAGCTGATCTATCTCAGAGATCGTCAAGGGCTTGCGAGACAAGAAGGAGACTGGGCCATTTCCCCCTTCTCTGGTGAAAACATAGTTGGTCCAGGCCCTCGTATGCAGGAGGGACCCCTCGGTCTTACCCTTCTTCGTAATCTGGTGACAAATAAAAAAGTGACAGAGTAACTCTTTGTACACCTCCGTCATATCAGGGTTCTCCTTATCCAAATCCAAGATCTCTACATCACTGGGGACGTATTCTGCATATGGCTCCGTCCTCCAGGAAAGTTTGGATACCGCCTGCATCTCGTGAAGAGCTAAACCCATCTCCCCGCCCGGAGTGAAGAAGGTGCACGTATGATGGTTGTACAGCTTTACCAAGGAGACAAACATCGGCCAGTTAACCTTAATACCATATTGGGTGGCCCTGACAGCATAAAGAAGACCGACAGCTTTTAGGGTGGCCTCGTAAGTCGAGAGCACCCATCCAGTAAGGTCACTCCAGAACGAAACAGAATGCCTCCAGCCTTCCATCCGCATCTTCCCTCCCGTATATGACTCCTTCTTCGACAGCATCAAGTTGGAGAGAGTCTCAGCAGCATAGGGATGAAGATCAGTCAGGACATCGTTTAGTATAACACCCGGTTGTTGCCCCCTCATGGAGTAGGACGTGGAACCCTTGACACACTTGAACGTGTCATTCTTCCGGTCACCAGAGTCGAACTGGATCCTGCCAGAAACAACCCCAGGCTGTTCAGGAGTCAGGTCCCATTTCATTTGCCTCTGTAAAGCCAGATCAGCAAATACTGATAGAGGGTATTGGTGCTTCATCGATGGCAGCCCTATTCTTTGGTCATTCAATGTAACTACCAAAGGATCTTCCAGACATATCGTCGCATCATCCTTGAATCCTACGCTGTTACCGAATAAAAAGTATGGCTTCTTCCAACAGCGTGACCCTCCGAGCTTCTCATCATTAATCATCTGCTTCAGAAAGGTTTTGTCCTGTTCAATTATGGCGATCGTCCGTTCCGTAGGTTGGTCATGACTGATCTTCGCCTGAACATCGCTGACCATGTTGGTTATAAGGCTTGTGCCGAGAACGTGGCAAGCAGAACCGAAAGGGATACCGTCAAGCTCCGGGACAAACATGTTTACTGCAAGGACATAAGAGAAAGTCAGACTCAGAAATCTGCAGAAAAAACTAAGTACTGAAGGGCTCTTATGCGCCCAAAGTGCTATGCGCCCAAAGGACCATGCGCCCAAAACAAACATGTGGGCGCATAACATACAATAGTACGTGGGCGCATAACATGCATCAGTATGTGGGCACATATCATGGCAATATATGGGTGCATAGCACACCACAGTGTTGGCGCATGACTTCTGTAGGCGCATAAGAATGCCCACAGAAGCATGTTGCCTTAGGCGCATGCGCCCAGGCAGAAGAAAAGTTTGAGCGTCGCAAATTAATGCTCGAGACTTTGTTTCTTGAGGCGTGGCCTCACCCAGAATCGGGTCCTGGACTGGAGAGGATGATGCCGCAAGAGGAGAGCCACTCGGTGTAGCCCCCTTGTCCTTCGCGGATCTCTTGGCGACCTTGGGAGACATGGTTCTAAAAGAAAGAAGATGAAGAGTCTTTTTGAAAGTTCTAAGAGAGGAGGATAATGAACTTTCTCTCTCCTTTAGAGCTTATTTATAGGCATGGGCCACTTTCTATGCGCCCACTATTTCCTATGCGCCTATTGTCACGACCCGATACCTAAATTGTTGGGCCGGGCCGAGCCATGTCCAACCTACGCTTGGTTAAAGCGTAGTAAGCTGTTCTAAGTATAAACAATAAAGGATCTAAGCAGCTAACAGTTCTAAAATCATATTTAAGGTTCATCACAACACAGCATCTATAAGCGAAGGTAACATAAGCACAGACTTAATAATACACTTCCAAGTATCTAACTGGAGACAAAGTCCAGTATCCAAATATAAGTACAGACAAAGTCTAAGTCTCAAAACACAAAAAAGATAACTAAGCAAGATTCTCCGTTGGGGCCTCTTCTGGAGCTAAGGCCAGGTCCTCAATGCAGTACCATAATATGTAACACATAGCGTTTCCTCCTCGAAAAGTATACCTACAACGTTATCCTGTCAGGACGGGAGCAAGTACAACCTCTACAACTAAAGTACTAAATATATAATGAAAGAGATGTACAATAAGAAACATAGTGTGATAAGTCTATAAAACAGGAAATACTGGAAAATATGGCCTCATGGTACAACTGGGATCACAGTATCATAGTAACATAGGGAACATGGCATATCTGGAATCATGGTATGACTGAAATCATAGTATCCTAGTAACATAGGGAACATGGCATCTCATAGTCTATCATGGCATGGACACATATGTCATATAGACAGATGTATATGTAATGTTTAAAACTGGAGCAGGTACGTGATCGGTCAATAGGTATAAAATGTACTATGGTACAAGTATCTAAAATGTACTTCCATACAAGTAAAACAAGCGATAGTTGTACATACGTACAAATACAGTTGGTGCACCTACGACAAGGTATACATAAAATGTCAACCTTGCTCGGTACGTACGTACGAGTAGGGGGCATGATCACGTACTCAACTATCAGTTTCCCCATAACCCATATTCTATCATGTGAGAGATACGAGAACAGTAAAAATATGTGAGAGATACTGGGAGTAATATAAGCATGGCCGGTACTGGGAACAGTATAAAACATGTAAATACTCCGAGTAGTATAAAGCATAGTGAAACATGTACTGAGAACCAGTAAGGAACATGTGAAGATATAAGAACTGTCCTAAGCATGTCAGGTACTGTAAGTAATACAACATGTGAAGACATAGCTTGCTACCTCAAGGATCAGTATTTTAACAGGGTTAATACATGTTCTAGCATTAAAAGACAGTAAATGAGTTTGTAGATGTACTTGCCTGGGATCCTGTTGTCAATATGAATCAAGGCTCGGAGTGAAGCCACAGTCCTAAAGATGAGATAATACAATAGCTAATCATGGTGAAAAGACATGCTATAATGTCTAGGTCAACTAGGGCAAACTAAGACAAACTGGGTCAGAGGTTGACTTATAGTTGACTTTGGTCAACTGGTCAACTTCGATCAATTCCAAGTCCAATATGGGGCGACACTATATCCAAACTAACTTTCTAGGGCCTTTACACTAGTGTAGGGGGTGGTCCAATACTACAATAACTCAAAACAACACAAAACATTGCAAGTCGTAACTATTCAATAAATAAATCAAACTGTACATTGTGTTCCAACAATTTTTGAGATAGACAAAAAGCTCAATTTTTCATGAAATAAAGTACCAAAATGATCCTTGTTAATTATAGAAATTTATACTAATTTTTCTGGAATTTATAAACCTTCATAAATATTTATTAAAAATCAACAAACATATGTATCCTGAAAATGAGCTCTGTTTTCCTATTTTTATAAAATACCAGAAGTACTTATTAAATGCTGGAAAAATTATAATAAATTAGCTAAATTAACATAGTATTTAAATACAATTTTTTCAGAATTTTTACAGCACTTAAAATATAAAAAAAAATTCAAAACAGCCTAACCGGATTATCCGGCGGATTACAGCGGATTACCGGCGGATTTTCCGTTCCGTCACAGCAAGTTTTGTGGTGAAAGTTCGAATTTTCCGACGGATTTCTGCGGATTTCCGACGGATTTTCCGAACCGTCGCAGAAAGTTGATTTTTGAACTCAAAACTTGTTTCGGCCATAAAAACTTCGTTTTAAATCGAAATTCGGACTTTCAAAAGTCAAAATTGAATAGAATTGAATTTCCTACAACATGGAAGTATTAGTTTTCACAAATCAAAACATTTGATAGATCAAAACCTCAAAATACTCGAAAATTATATCTAGAAACTCAGATCTACGCAATACTGTCGATCAAAACCAAAAGTGCTATATACTAAACATGTTAACAATTTAAAGAAGCAAATTATAGGCCAATAAAACTTTAGTTTCTATGAAAAACAAAAATAAAGTATGGTCATGTCACTTTTGAGCAAGATGCACTTGCCTAGGTTAAGCTCAAAGCCTAATCTTCTACTCCTCCACCAAGAGGGGTACGAAACCACACTCTAGACCTCAAGGCCAAGCTCCTGGCAAGCTCCAAGGGAAGAGAAAGGAAGAAGAAATGAAAAGAGAGTGAAGAGAATGAAAAGAGAGAGGAGAGAGAAAGTGAAAGGGTATATATAGAAGGGGGAATTAATCTTAGCCGTCGGATCGTGATCCATGTGAAAGTCTAGGTCAATCATGGCCATTCAAACAAAACCAAATATCCATTGGGTAATAGGGTGCATCTACACTATTCACGAAAATATCTAAACACTATTCATCAAAATATCGAAAACACTATTCATGAAAATATCCGAAACACTATTCACAAAAATATCAAAAATCGAAAATATCTAAAGTGTAGAAAACATGTCCGGGCGGTATGCCGTCGGTATACACCGGTACACCGGCGGTATGCCGGCCAAGGAGAAAATCTATAAGTTAGAAAAAAATTTAAAGCATTCCGGAAACCAAGAGAATACGAAATACGCTGCAAAATATGTATTTAAATTAATATAAAATACTTATCGAAAATAATTCATTTAGAAAATTTAAAATAAACCCTGAAATTCAGGGGGCTTACATCTTACCCACCTTACAAAAATTTCGTCCTCGAAATTAAAAATCATCCAATAGGTCAACTATAACATGTACCTGCTCTGGCTGCGATACTCAATCTGCTACCCTTATAATCATCTCTTCCGTTTCTCTTTACAATCTTTTTGGTTCAGGTTCAACAAAGTCCTTCTATCATAAACTACGTCATATATCCTTTAGAATCTTCCATACTAACATGGAACATTTATGTATACCCTAAAATATATAGGTCATTCTCTGGGTATATTTATAAACTTACAATGCTTGATCATCAACCATATTTTCAATCTCAATTGTAAATACTTGATTTCCTTGTCGTATCCTAAGTATCCATATTCTATCAATCCACAGTCCCTTAGCATTATTTGTCTTCAATCCTTTTCTACAGCTTCTCCTTGAAATCATACATTCAATTCTTATTCTTGGCGTAGAGCCTTCTTCATTTTCCTCAACAAGTCCTCCGAATATAAATCCTCGATTTCAAAACTTTCGATTAATTAATTACCAATGTACATATGTCTTTGCCTCGTTCTTTGTCGTTTTAACTGATATCTTTCCGATCTCGTACGCAATATTATATCTCATTCTAACTTATTCTATATCATTCCACATATCGATATACCCTATAATCACATGTAATTAGCTATAGATAACCCACCAAAATTCTACAAATGATAAATCCTTAATTCGTAAGTACAGGGTTCGGATCTTCAATCCGTAGTCACAACATTATAATATTTCATTTCTCCATCTTAGATACCCTGTCATCAAGTCATACTATCAATACAATCGTTCTTAATGGTTTCCAAGTCTACTACAGTCAGTCACTCATACTTGTCCTATAAGCTTAATCTAACCAATCCTTAGGAAAAGTATTTATCACAATCACACAATACATTTATAGTTATACTATAGAATCAGTTAACGAGGGTTGGCTATTTCGGTCGTCTATGAAATAGAAGGTTACAAGGCCTAAGACTGGGTCAAGCAATCCATAACAGTGTCCAAACAAGTTATTGGAATATCTCCAAGAATGGTACGAAGACAACGAGATGCATAACGAGAAGAATTACCCAAGAGGTTAACGAAAAAGAGTTTAGTCAAGTTATAGGAAAGATGGAACACAAAAATAATTATGTCCAAAAAAGATAACATGAAAGCAATCCTGTTGGAGAGTCCTAGAGAACCTGTAATCCTAGTTGTAGATGTAGATAGAACAGAGTTAATCAAGACGGGAAAGAATGATAATAAGGATTTATTCCTACTCATTCGGTTATAATAAAGTAAACCAAGTTAAGATACGATCTGATAACCATACACGTCTTCCTAAAATCATGTTGCCAGAATTTTTGCCACACCAGTAAGCTTAGATGCAACAAACGATAGAGTCAAAACTAAGGTATACATCTTCTAATCATGTTATCTAGAATCCTCGCCACGCCAACCGGTATGGCTGCGAAAAAATCTAAATTCTATGAATAGGATAGTATATCCAAAATCAGGTTCTATGTTTTTGTCATACCAGCTAATATGGCTGCGATAAATTCTAAACTCCATAACTAAAGCAGACGTTTACCTTATCAGGATATATCATAATTCAATCCACAAAATTTATCACGATGCAAGATCAAAGTCAATAACGAAAATCAGGAATTTAAATTCAACAACGAATTTAGAGGAGTACAAATAAAACAGGTGAAAACAGATTTCGAGATAAGATTAGAGTAAGATCCTTAGGGGTCATCCCAAGGGGTACTATCCTGGTCAAAATTGACCCACTGAATTCAAGCAAGAGACTAAATACAATTAACGGTCCTATGCTGTGACGAGTTCTCCTATGTTGCAATCCTAGATATCCTCTAGGTGTTCTAAATGTTTATCCCTAGTTTAACAAGTTGTCCTAGATCCTAATTGCAGGCATGTTTGGTACAATAACGTAACCAAACAACTTAAGTCTGGACCTGTATGGGCCACCACTAAAAACATGTCACGACCCGATACCTAAATTGTTGGGCCGGGCCGAGCCATGTCCAGCCTACGCTTGGTTAAAGCGTAGTAAGTTGTTCTAAGTATAAACAATAAAGGATCTAAGCAGCTAACAGTTCTAAAATCACATTTAAGGTTCATCACAACACAGCATCTATAAGCGAAGGTAACATAAGCACAGACTTAATAATACACTTCCAAGTATCTAACTGGAGACAAAGTCCAGTATCCAAATATAAGTACAGACAAAGTCTAAGTCTCAAAACACAAGAAAGATAATTAAACAAGGTTCTCCGCTGGGGCCTCTTCTGGAGCTAAGGCCAGGTCCTCAATGCAGTACCATAATATGTAATACATAGCGTTTCCTCCTCGAAAAGTATACCTACAACGTTATCCTGTCAGGACAGGAGCAAGTACAACCTCTATAACTAAAGAACTGAACATATAATGAAAGAGATGTACAACAAGAAACATGGTGTAATAAGTCTATAAAACAGGAAATACTGGAAAATATGGCCTCATGGTACAACTGGGATCACAGTATCATAGTAACATAGGGAACATGGCATATCTGGAATCATGGTATGACTGGAATCACAGTATCCTAGTAACATAGGGAACATGGCATCTCATAATCTATCATGGCATGGACACATATGTCATATAGACAGATGTATATATAATGTTTAAAACTGGAGCAGGTACGTGATCGGTCAATAGGTGTAAAATATACTGTGGTACAAGTATCTAAAATGTACTTCCATATAAGTAAAACAAGCGATAGTTGTACATACGTACAAATACAGCTGGTGCGCCTACGACAAGGTATACATAAAATGTCAACCTTGCTCGGTACGTACGTACGAGTAGGGGGGCATGATCACGTACTCAACTATCAGTTTTTCCATAACCCATATTCTATCATGTGAGAGATACGAGAACAGTAAAAACATATGAGAGATACTGGGAGTAATATAAGCATGGCCGGTACTGGGAACAGTATGAAACATGTGAATACTTCGAGTAGTATAAAGCATAGTGAAACATGTACTGAGAACCAGTAAGGAACATGTGAAGATATAAGAACAGTCCTAAGCATGTCAGGTACTGTAAGTAATACAACATGTGAAGACATAGCTTGCTACCTCAAGGATCAGTATTTTAATAGGGTTAATACATGTTCTAGCATTAAAAGACAGTAAATGAGTTTGTAGATGTACTTGCCTGGGATCCTGCTGTCAATATGAATCAAGGCTCGGAGTGAAGCCACAGTCCTAAAGATGAGATAATACAATAGCTAATCAGGGTGAAAAGACATGCTATAATGTCTAGGTCAACTAGGGAAAACTAAGACAAACTGGGTCAGAGGTTGACTTATAGTTGACTTTGGTCAACTGGTCAACTCCGGTCAATTCCAAGTCCAATATGGGGCGACACTATATCCAAACTAACTTTCTAGGGTCTTTACACTAGTGTAGGGGGTGGTCCAATACTACAATAACTCAAAACAACACAAAACATTGCAAGTCGTAACTATTCAATAAATAAATCAAACTGTACATTGTGTTTCAATAACTTTTGAGATAGACAAAAAGCTCAATTTTTTATGAAATAAAGTACCAAAATGATCCTTGTTAATTATAGAAATTTATACTAATTTTTCTGGAATTTATAAACCTTCATAAATATTTATTAAAAATCAACAAACATATGTATCCTGAAAATGAGCTCTGTTTTCCTATTTTTATAAAATACCAAAAGTACTTATTAAATGCTGGAAAAATTATAATAAATTAGCTAAATTAACATAGTATTTAAATATAATTTTTCTAGAATTTTTACAGCACTTAAAATATATAAAAAAAATTCAAAACAGCCTAACCGGATTATCTGGCAGATTACAGCGGATTACCGGCGGATTTTCCGTTCCGTCACAGCAAGTTTTGTGGTGAAAGTTCGAATTTTTCGACGGATTTCCGCGGATTTCTGACGGATTTTCCGAACCGTCGCAGAAAGTTGATTTTTGAACTCAAAACTTGTTTCGGCCATAAAAACTTCGTTTTAAATCGAAATTCGGACTTTCAAAAGTCAAAATTGAATAGAATTGAATTTCCTACAACATGGAAGTATTAGTTTTCACAAATCAAAACATTTGATAGATCAAAACCTCAAAATACTCGAAAATCATATCTAGAAACTCAGATCTACGCAATACTGTCGATCAAAACCAAAAGTGCTATATACTAAACATGTTAACAATTTAAAGAAGCAAATTATAGGATAATAAAACTTTAGTTTCTATGGAAAACAAAAATAAAGTATGGTCATGTCACTTTTGAGCAAGATGCACTTGCCTAGGTTAAGCTCCAAGCCTAATCTTCTACTCCTCCACCAAGAGGGGTACGAAACCACACTCTAGACCTCAAGGCCAAGCTCCTGGAAAGCTCCAAGGGAAAAGAAAGGAAGAAGAAATGAAAAGAGAGTGAAGAGAATGAAAAGAGAGAGGAGAGAGAAAGTGAAAGGGTATATATAGAAGGGGGAATTAATCTTAGTCGTCGGATCGTGATCCATGTGAAAGTCTAGGTCAATCATGGCCATTCAAACAAAACCAAATATCCATTGGATAATAGAGTGCATCTACACTATTCACGAAAATATCTAAACACTATTCATCAAAATATCGAAAATACTATTCATGAAAATATCCGAAACACTATTCATAAAAATATCAAAAACCAAAAATATCTAAAGTATAGAAAACATGTCCGGGCGGTATGCCGTCGGTATACACCGGTACACCGGCGGTATGCCGGCCAAGGAGAAAATCTATAAGTTAGGAAATTTTTTAAAGCATTCCGGAAACCATGAGAATACGAAATACGCTGCAAAATATGTATTTAAATTAATATAAAATACTTATCGAAAATAATTCATTTAGAAAATTTAAAATAAACCCTGAAATTCAGGGGGCTTACACCTATGCACCCATTATGCGCTATACGCCCACCATAGCCTATGCGCCCACGTGAAGATCCAGCCTCTTGCACACTATGCGACTGCCACTCGCTGACATGGACAACGTATGAAGGATGGATCTCATCAAATTCTACCCCGATGAATCTGGCAGTTCATATTTTCGAGAAAGATCTCAACAGTCGTCTCTCTGACAGGTTGGCCAAACGCTATGCGTCCAAAGAGAGAGCCGTGCTATGCGCCCACTGCATCACAAGAAGACGGTCCATGCTTCTTTCAAAGTATTTTGAACTCGTTTCAAGTATCAAAATCTTTGAAGGGGGTCTTGTAGAAGCATGAAAATTTTAGCAATAAAGCCTTAAGCGCCCAAGCCAATGAGAACATATGCGCCCAAGTGAAGCTCCTATGTGCCCAAGTCACCCTGTGAAGCTTCTATGCGCCCATCACCCTGTGAAGCTCTATGCACCCAAGTCATCCTGTGAGGGAGGGCGCATAGCCTAAAACAGGGCTATACGCCCAAGCCTGACTCGGTCAAAGCCATGATCAAAACGTGCACCGAAGCACACGGCCACGTCAGTCTCCACGAGCAGTCGTGCATCGAAGCATGTGGCCACGTCAACACCATGACGAACCCACGATCTCGCAGCCTGTATGCGCCTACACCCTATGCGCCCAAGGCAGGACTATGCGCCCACGTAAAAACTAGTATATTTTTCTCATGTGGGCGCATAACATCATTCCAGCTCAAGAACTACTATAAAAAGGGGTCTTATCCCTCTTCAAAAGAGAGAACGGAGAGCATTTTCAAGAGCCAAATTGCTGTACTTCTTGCCAGTGAGCCGAGAGTTGGCAATTTTTTTAGGTTTTCTCCCACTTTTGTAATCGGAGTGTCAACGAAGTAAAGGAGCAACTGCCGCTCGATCTCTATCGTCCCATTCCCCAGAATTTTTTTTTGTACTCGGGGATCCTCAGCGCAGGGTCTCTCAGGCATACTCGATTTGTGGTACATTGCGCCAATAAAGAAAATATAGCGTTTCTTCTTCTTTTTGTGTGTGTCCACAATGAGCACGATGGGAGAACTCAAATTCTTTCTAGGACTACAAATTCAAATAAACCAACAATGGAACGTCCATCAACCAAGCCAACTACACAAAAGATTTATTCAAGAAGTTCGATCTGGAATCCGTCAAACCAATTGACACTCCAATGGCAACTTCAACCAAGCTTGATGTTGATGAATAAGGCAAACCTGTCGACATATGTAAGTATCAAGGTATGGTTGGTAGTTTACTTTATATCAAGATTTCAAGCTAACCCTAAGGAATCGCACATGTGCGCAGTTAAGCGTATCTTCCGATACCTTAAGAGCACTTCTTCTGTCGGCTTATGGGATCCCAAAACCACGTCATTTGACCTAATTGGTTATTCGAATGCTAATTTTGCTGGATACAAAGTGGATAAAAAAGTACTAGCGGCATGTATCATTTCCTAGATAAGGCTTTAGTCTCTTGGTTTAGCAAAAAGTAAAATTCTATTGCATTATCGACTACTAAGGCCGAGTATATCGCCGTATGACGTTGTTGTGCACAAATTTTATGGATGAAGCAAATCCTAGAAGACTTTAATTTACACTACACACATATACCATTTTCTGTGACAACACTAGCACTATAAATCTAACTAAGAATCGTGTATGTCACTCTCGCACTAAGCACATTGAGATTCGACATCACTTTCTTAGAGATCATCAAGAAAATGGAGACATCAATTTAGAATATATAGACACAAAGAAGTAATTGGCTGACATCTTTACAAAATCCTTAGGAGAAGACAGATTCAATTATTTACGTCGAGAATTAGAAATTTTAGATGTCAATAATATTAATTAATTTTATCTTATTAATTATTTTTCAATATGCAAAAATTATTTTTGAGACAAGCCTATAAAGAGTATGTCTGTCACGACGGCTACGGCTAAAGCGAAGCGATAATTAAGTGTCCCCATGCGGACCTCTGTTAGCTGGGACAATACTCCTACAGCTAATCTGAGACAGTCGTTATATAACAAAATTTAGTTCATAAAATAATTTTAATTATATTAATTAAAATTTAAAATTACTAATTTTGGAATTAAATAATTGAAATAGAATGATAAATTTAAAGTGACATTTTGGATTTTGTACAAAATGGCCTCAACAGAGTTTATGGTGAACTCGGTCCAAATTCGGCCCGAGTTCGGCCCGAACTCAGTTGGTGTCGGGTTTATACAGAATATGAATGGCCCACTTTCTATTTCTTCTTCCTCCTCCTCTAACAGCCGCACAAAAGCTAAAAATTGAGAAAACCCACCAAACCCTAGTTTTTCAAACTTTGATTTCTTCCTACTCCTTTGGAATTTTGCATTGAAATTTTGGAATCGGGCTTGGAATCTCCTCCTCTTCCACACTCAAATCTGAGAAGATATAATTTCCTCTATCTCTCCATCTTTTTTTTTTCAAATTTATAAAAAATATCTATTTCATTAAAAATGATGGCTAGAGTTAGCAATCCTTTCAAGAGAAAGATGGCTAGTGATACGATCTCGTCTTCTGATCCTACCCTCGGATCTCTCTTTTTGCCTGTCCAAACAGACGACGGGGCGTTCAATGAGTTTTTCTTTGAAACTCTATAACAATCTTTACTATGGTATGCATATTTTTTTATTCGCAATATTTGCCCCGGTGCACCGATAGAATGGACGATCTTTCCATCACATAAACCATATCTTGAAGCTTTGGGATTGCATGTTCTTATCACACATTCGTTTCCTATTGCCATCGATGCAATTAGGTTATTTTTCTGCAATTTTACTCTTGTTGATGATGACTATCTTGTGAAAAGCCGTGTCGCCGGTATTGATATTCAATTCAATGATAAAGATCTAGCGACGATCCTATAAATTCCAAACGTAGGCGAGCCGCTTATCGATATCACTGATTTTGAATTTTCCAACAACATGACTTTGACCAATTTTAAGAATCAAATCTGTGCTCCTGATCTCGTCCGTCCTGACAAGTTTACAGCCATGAACTTGAGTTTGTTCTTCTATGAGTTACATTAGATCATCTTTTCCACCATACTACCCAAGTCCACATCAAAAGAGACGTAACTAGTCTTGAATTATCTACTATCTACGACGTTCGTCATGGGATTCCCTTTTCTGTCCCTGAGACTATTATCCGAATGATGGCTAGGTGTCGTGAGATGAATAGGAATCTTGATCCTACCTATCATTTTTCAGCATTTTGAGATTGATTTATCTTCTTGTGCTCGTGACTCTGAGCCCAAACATCTGCAACTTTCATGTCATAGTGCCTCTGTCCCTCCTGCTCCTCCTACTGCACCACCTCCTCCACCTCAGACCTATCCTATGTCCTTTGAGGGCATCCATCAGAATTTGGATGAGTTGCGGCGTGCTCAACTGGATGAGCACAACTCTTTGCAAGCGTATGTGACCGAGACATTGAAGAAACAAGAGTTTCGAGATGTACGTTGGTTTCAGGCCCTTGTAAACTCTTTTATTGATCTTCGTTTCGCTCAGACTGGTCAGCATGCAGTTCTTTTCCATGAGATCCTACTATTTCTGGTTACCGCTATGAGGATGAGGCGGTTCATCATTTCTTCAACTCCGGTAATGCCTATGATTGGTACTGTGGTCCTGGTGCTACTCCACATCCATCTCATAGAGCTGGCACTTCTGTTGTTGGACCTTCAGGACATGGTGATGCTGCTGCACACTACAAAAAATTATATTTTTAGCAACACATTTTAGCGACATAGGATTTTTTTGTCTCCAAAAGCTAATCTTTTAGATATTTTAGCGACATGGGTTCTAGTATGTCAAAGAATCCACAAAAACTTACTAGTGGGAAACCAAATATCAATTCTGCCAAAAACTCTCTATATATCGTAACATCAACATGTCGCAGAATTACACAATACAATTGGCGACATGTATTTGTTGTAGAACCCTAGAGGGGGGTGAATAGGGAAATAAAAATTAACTAGTGCAACAGAAGCAATATATGACAAATAAAAGTAAAGAGTGAGAAGATCAAACACAAGATGTATCCTGGTATCCTCGCTTAAGGCAATCCAGTCCCGGAACTCTCTCCGGCTTAAATCTACTATTTAATCAAATAGTATACACGAGTTTGGATCCGAAGAACTCGCCAACTTCAACACGAGTTTGGATCCGAAGACTCGCCAACTTCAACACACGAGTTTTCTTACGAAGGCTCGCCAACTTCAAACAAATGAGAAAAGAAACTTGTTGATATTCTAACACGTGAAGATCAAAATTTACAACTCTTAAAATACTCTAGCACTTTGGGAGAGGATGACAATTAAAAGCTTGGTAGAGTATTAATGGAGGAGCTCTTGGTTGTTGGAAAATTTATGGCAAGAGTTGGTGAAAGCCTCAAGAGAGAGAGAGAGCTTTCTTTTATAGAGAAACCAAGAGTGGGTGACATTTAATGCTCTGGATACAGCCAGAACGGCATGCCGTCGGTATGCAGCGGCATACCGTCGGTATATCGGTCAAATAGTAATGGTCATATTAATGACCGTTTGAGAGCATTAAATGCGGCCATTAATGCTAGTCAGAGCAATTCAAAAGCCAAATATTTGAAACTCGGTATACCGTCGGTATACCGACGTTTTGTCACAGAACGTTTTTGTGCAAACAAAATGGTATACCGCCGGTATGCCGAAGCATACCGTCGGTATGCCGACGTTTTATCACAGAACATTTTGTGGTCCACAAAACGGTATACCGCCGGTATGCCGGAGCATACCGTCGGTATGCCGACAATTTGTCACAGCAACTTTTGGGTCGATAAAAACGGTATACCGCCGGTATGCCGAAGCATGCCGCCGGTATACCGACAAATTGTCACAGCAACTTTGTGGATGATAAAAACGGTATACCGCCAGTATGTCGAAGCATGCCGCCGGTATGCCGCTCTGTATGTAATTGATTTTTGACTTGTTCTTTTACTTGTCATCCGTCCTTAGGTGTTTACAGATATACCTAGACTTTGTACAGACACGAAGACTCTAAGCAGGAGGAAGCCGTTTTATGCAAGGAGCGCCTGGAAACTGCTTCAGTCTTCGATGCAAAGGAAGGTTGTACTTGAACGGAAAGACTTTAGTAGTAGAGCTTCTGAGAAGATAAGAATCTGAAGACACAGAAAACTAATACTACGAAGATGCTGTTAATATATCAAAATAGAATGTGCTAACAATCTCCTCCATTTTGATAATTGACAAAATAGAGAGATAGTATCTTCAGGGAGTAGCTCCCCCGTAGGAAGACAACTCCCCCTCAATACATTTTCTTTCCCTTTGTCACTTAGTCAAAGATGGAAAAAAAATAGAAATAAAAGATGGCAATAATAAGGACAAGAGCATGGAATAAAAAACATGTATTTATATATAGAAGTGAAAGTTGAATACATGCAAGATAGTCATACTACAAAAGACAATTAAAAAGAGACAGACACAAACCAAGTCCCTGCAGGACAGTAAAGTGCTAAAACCAACCACACAAAGGTCCCCGAAGGACCACAAAAGACAGAACATAAAAAGAAAACAAACACACATAACTAAAACACGCATTATTCGAGACCATCATCCAAAAGGAAGCCACCCCTAATCGTCCGCCGGATCGTCCCCACCATCCTGAGCTTGCTGAAAGGCGCCATAGGGATCAATGCCGTCCGGGTACATGAACTGTAACTCCCGAAATCATGTTTGGTAAATTTTAGGATTTTTCTAATTTTCTTGAATTTAAATATTGCTTCTTACGAAAATCTATTTTCGAGTAAAATGAATTTCGGATTTTCTTCAATTTGAAAAGTATTCTAATACAAAGTTACGTATTTTAGATGAATTACAATATTGTTAGTACTATTAATATTGATTTAGTTGTAAGTTAACTAAACGATTTATTATTTTCTTTACTAAATGTTACTATTAAACTTGTATAATTGATCATAGTTGCAAAGTTACTATTAGTTAACTTTTAATTGTATTTTCATAATTTATTACTATTTAGTAATTAGGATGTATAACTGTCTTTAATTGACAGTTAGCCAGCACTAAGAAGAGTTATTAACTAATTTTATTAAATAAATAAGTTTCTCTACTGATAATTAAATTGATCTGTTTGATTGATCTGTTTGGAGGGAGATTTGTACTTGAAAATCTGTTAGCATTTAAATATCTATTTTTTTATGAAAATCTGTTTTTATTTGAAAAACTGTTAAATTCATTTTATTTTTGAAATCTGTTGGATGAGTTGTTAAAACTGTGAAGGGGAAATGTTTTGAATTTAAAAATATGTTTCAATTTCGAAATCTGTTGGAGAAAAATTATTTTAATTTTGAAAATCTGTTGAATATTGAATAGTTTGAAAAACTGTTTGAAATCTGAATTTTGAAAATCTGTTACTAAACTTATTCTATAACCCCAGATCTACTCCTATTTACCACTTTGCCACAGATTATTTTATTATAAATTATGACTGTCAGTACACAGTACACATTTTCCCAGGACTGACATCACAGTGTCCAGTCACATCTCTCTCTACTCTCTCTCTACACTCTGTTCACTCTCTTTCCTGTGGCCTCTCGGCCGAGGACCACCGGATCACCGCCTCGTTGCCAGCCAACGCCACCACCGGATCAAGCCGTTCCCGGCGACTAGAGCTTGGCACCACCGCTTCTTCCTTCTCGCCGTGAGCCTGCCACCACCGTCAGGAGCCGAAGCTCATCGATGACCGCCGAAGCCAGATCCGAGTCCGCACTCCGCCACCACTAGTCCGGCCTTCCCTCGTCGTCGATGCTCGAGCTAGCGCCGCCGCGAGCTCTGCCTCCAGCACCGCATCTGACCTCGAGAAGCCGCAGGCGCACCGACCGAGGCTTCTCGACTGCCACGCCATGTTCGATTTTCGAAACTTTGAAGACCACGTCGCCTTCGATCCTCGCGCCGCCGCCAGATTGGGTACATCCGCCTGATCTCGTCGCGCCGCCTCGTCGAGGTTCGACATCACTGCGCCGAGCCACCAGGAGACCCCACTGCTCCGTTGATCGTCGTTCCCGCCACGGATCTGACTCGGATCGACAGATCTGAGCCGTTCATGCTGTCGGAGATCACTCAACGTTGTCGCCATCGCCACCTCGCCATGAAGTTCGCCGGAGTCCATCCTGACTCGCTGAAGATGGAGACCCAGCGTTGTCGTGTCCAGATCGGACACGGACTCCTCCAGTTCGAGTTGGTTGCTGCCGTCCTCCGCCTCGTCGTGTCTTCGTCGAGTCCGGATCTGACTCGCCGAGCTCCGGAGCACCGCCCCGAGCGCGCACACCCGACCGAACCCCGGTGAGGTTCTTCCCTTCCTTCTCTTCCATTTCTTGGTTAAATGGCTGCTGCCTCTCCATCGAATGGAGTGGGAGACTCATGGTCTCCATTTTTATGTGTTTGTGTGTGACTCTTCAAATGGAAGAGTCATTTTTGGCCCTTCACATTTTGAAAGGATAGGTGGTTAGTACACCACGTGGTGTTACTGGTGTACAGTAGTGTACATTTATTATCAATTGTTAAACATAATCTATTACAGATATTGACAAGTATTATATATATAACTTGATATGTGTATACTATTATTCGTAAAATATAAATAGATGATTACATTCTAGCTATATTTTAGATTACTAAAATATTTTCCTTGTTAATATTAGTTGGTTAATGAATAATTAATTAGTATTACTTCCTTGCTTTATTTATTTAAAACAAAAGTTGTTATAGTAATATTATGACAATAATTTAGTATGTTTACTAGAAAATAATATATATTTATCTAATTAGTATATTGTTGTGCTAGAATATTTGTAGCATATTTTGCCATATAGATGCAACCTTCTTTTATTTAGTATGGTAATTAATTAAATAATGTTATTCTTCTTGCTAGTTAATGTATTTTCGTTTGGTAATATTGCATAGCTAGTTTAAGAATAAGTTTAATTTAGCAAATATTTTCTAAACCTAAGCAATTTTTCCTGGAAAATGCAGTAAAAAGTATTTCATTAGTAATTATTTTGATTTAAGCTATATTATATTTTTCTATAAAATTTGTTGGTTAGTTTTATCTATAATTAGTATTATTCTAAGGATGACAGTTAGTTGAAGTTTATGATTAGCAGTAGATAAGTTAAACTAGTTAAATGTCATTATTTAGTTCCTAACCCAATTGTACCTTAATTCTAGGTGAACATTTGAGACTCATTGGTTTGAAGAGCAAGGCAAGTACACCGGCTCGAACTCTTTACTCTGTATTGTCTGTCTTGCTTCATGTTCTCATGTTGACACGTTGTACACACGATTGTTCATTGTTCATTGTTCATTGTTCACCGTTCATTGTTCATAGTTCATTGTTCATTGTTCATTGTTCACCGTTCACCGTTCATTGTTCATTGTTCACCGTTCACCGTTCATTGTTCCTTGCGCATTGGGGTGGGGAAATACTACAGATATGTGACCAATCCTATTTTAGCTAGGCATTGAATAATAGCTTGGGTCTCACATCGTGCACGTGGGACTCCAAGCCGTACCATTTTTCACTGTTCACTGTTCACTGTTCACTGTTCACTGTTTACCCAGCCGGTCACATACTCTGATAGTTATTTCACTTGCATGTTACACTGATAGTATAGTTCATTGTTTCTGGATCCGGTGCCATAGTTTCATTGTTATTCCTGTACCACAGTTTTCATATTCATGTCTTGTACCATGGTTCATATTGTGATTCTTTTTTATGCATTTCAGTTTACATTGTTTAGAGTTTCTTGTCGGGGTTGTACTTTGCTCTTTTCCTGATAGGATCGTTGCAGGTGAGTGGGAGATTACATGGAGCTGGAGATTGCTTGGATATTGCAGCTTTTATTTCAGTTTATTTTTCTGGAGATTGTATTGTAGATATTCATTATTGTATATTATTTCATTTGGACCGGATTTGTCTCCGGCTGAGTTTGTATTTTAAACACTTGATGGATATTGGTGATTTCTGGGAACGTTATAAAAGCTGTGTTTTGGTTTACATTACATTGTGACTGTGAGTTTTCCTTAGTATTGTACAGCTTACTTCGTCGTGTCCAACGGCGAAGGCTGGGCGTGTCCGACTCGTATCCGATTATTCGGGAGCGGATCGTGACATGTTTTTAGTGGTGGCCCATGCAGGTCTATCCTAATGACACTTAGGCAAATAAGTGTTATTGGGGGACCAGCGAAAGCTAAGGAAAACTCATCACAGCATAGGATCCGTGGGAAATAGTTATGGGTATAGTTTTACTAAGTTGCTTATTATCCTGTAGTTAGGCCTAACTAATCAGTTTTCTGTTTTACAGGGTGGTTTAGACATGCAACACTAAGGTTATCAATTTTCTTGCACTTGGGACTTCTGAGGTTATTTCCTATATATGTCTTGCTAGTATGACTGTTTGATTACTAATAATTGATCTGTCTTTATTTTCTTAGTTCGTGAAATTTTTCAAAATTCCTTATTGTTATTTAAGACTTTATTTCCAATTCGAGATTTTCTTTGCTATGAGATTTGTTTTTGTAATCATTTTGTCGTACTGTTTATTTTCTTATAAAACTCAATATTTTCTAAAGAACGGATACATCACTTTCCATCATGATTAGGGATTAGAATTTGTTTGAAATTTCGTAAACTCCTTTGAAATTCCTATGGGTAGAGTTGACAGAGTATTCGATGACCTACTATGACATGGCAGATGCGCACTGTAGTCATTTATCTGGATTATGGAGACCGCGGGTTCACTGCAGTCAGTTGCGCACTGGCGAGGCAGGAGCTTTAAGTCAAAGTAATTCCAGGTATTCATAGGTTCTCGGATATTATTGATGCTATGTCCTAAAAACATAAACTTTTGAGTTGTTCCGATAACATGGATAAAGTCGATAGAAATATTCGATAATTTAACATTATTGAGTCATTGAGCCAAAAGGTTCACTGCAGTCAGATGTACACTACGCTGGCGGGGCAGGAACTCTAGGCAAAGTGATTTCGGATATGTATGGTTTCGGATACTATTGAGACTATATCCGTGTTATATACCATGTTGATCTCTTATCACCATTTGACAAGCTTATCGAAATCATCTTGATATTGATCTTATGTTAACCTCTGCAAATTGATTTCATCTTCTCTTGATTCATCTTGGAAATTTATCATTTCTTTAATATTTGTTGGTCTAATTTCTTTTATGGGTTGGTTTAGCATATTGCACTAATTTTGTAAACGGTTCCATATCTTGATAGCTAACCTTGAAAATTTTATTGTTTTATATATAATCGTAACATTTCTATAGTTATCGTATTTTAGCTCTTATCAAGCTTAAATAATTTTGATCATTTTATCGTGTTTAAAATTTTTAGTCATAACAATGCTAGTTATACAAAACGCTTTTATTGGATTGAGTCATAAATTCATGATTGTCATTTGGTGCTATTTTTACTATGAAATTTTTTATTATTCCCATGTTTGGGATTTATCATGCCTAGATTTTAAATTTTGAGCATTTCTAGAAGTCGTGATTTTTCGATCCTATGTTCAGTTAATTTTTAATCATTTTCAAGTTTTGAATTTGGTCAATCTTAATAGTGTTTATTGTACCCTTGAAATTTCGAGGACGAAATTTTTGTAAGGGGGGTAGATTTGTAACTCCCGAAATCATGTTTGGTAAATTTTAGGATTTTTCTAATTTTCTTGAATTTAAATATTGCTTCTTACGAAAATCTATTTTCGAGTAAAATGAATTTCGGATTTTCTTCAATTTGAAAAGTATTCTAATACAAAGTTACGTATTTTAGATGAATTACAATATTGTTAGTACTATTAATATTGATTTAGTTGTAAGTTAACTAAACGATTTATTATTTTCTTTACTAAATGTTACTATTAAACTTGTGTAATTGATCATAGTTGCAAAGTTACTATTAGTTAACTTTTAATTGTATTTTCATAATTTATTACTATTTAGTAATTAGGATGTATAACTGTCTTTAATTGACAGTTAGCCAGCACTAAGAAGAGTTATTAACTAATTTTATTAAATAAATAAGTTTCTCTACTGATAATTAAATTGATCTGTTTGATTGATCTGTTTGGAGGGAGATTTGTACTTGAAAATCTGTTAGCATTTAAATATCTATTTTTTTATGAAAATCTGTTTTTATTTGAAAAACTGTTAAATTCATTTTATTTTTGAAATCTGTTGGATGAGTTGTTAAAACTGTGAAGGGGAAATGTTTTGAATTTAAAAATATGTTTCAATTTCGAAATCTGTTGGAGAAAAATTATTTTAATTTTGAAAATCTGTTGAATATTGAATAGTTTGAAAAACTGTTTGAAATCTGAATTTTGAAAATCTGTTACTAAACTTATTCTATAACCCCAGATCTACTCCTATTTACCACTTTGCCACAGATTATTTTATTATAAATTATGACTGTCAGTACACAGTACACATTTTCCCAGGACTGACATCACAGTGTCCAGTCACATCTCTCTCTACTCTCTCTCTACACTCTGTTCACTCTCTTTCCTGTGGCCTCTCGGCCGAGGACCACCGGATCACCGCCTCGTTGCCAGCCAACGCCACCACCGGATCAAGCCGTTCCCGGCGACTAGAGCTTGGCACCACCGCTTCTTCCTTCTCGCCGTGAGCCTGCCACCACCGTCAGGAGCCGAAGCTTATCGATGACCGCCGAAGCCAGATCCGAGTCCGCACTCCGCCACCACCAGTCCGGCCTTCCCTCGTCGTCGATGCTCGAGCTAGCGCCGCCGCGAGCTCTGCCTCCAGCACCGCATCTGACCTCGAGAAGCCGCAGGCGCACCGACCGAGGCTTCTCGACTGCCACGCCATGTTCGATTTTCGAAACTTTGAAGACCACGTCGCCTTCGATCCTCGCGCCGCCGCCAGATTGGGTACATCCGCCTGATCTCGTCGCGCCGCCTCGTCGAGGTTCGACATCACTGCGCCGAGCCACCAGGAGACCCCACTGCTCCGTTGATCGTCGTTCCCGCCACGGATCTGACTCGGATCGACAGATCTGAGCCGTTCATGCTGTCGGAGATCACTCAACGTTGTCGCCATCGCCACCTCGCCATGAAGTTCGCCGGAGTCCATCCTGACTCGCTGAAGATGGAGACCCAGCGTTGTCGTGTCCAGATCGGACACGGACTCCTCCAG
Organism: Iris pallida; assembly: GCA_029216955.1. Lineage (NCBI taxonomy): Eukaryota > Viridiplantae > Streptophyta > Magnoliopsida > Asparagales > Iridaceae > Iris > Iris pallida. The sequence continues at coordinate 25,314,199 of JANAVB010026199.1, read as the reverse complement.
TTCGAGTTGGTTGCTGCCGTCCTCCGCCTCGTCGTGTCTTCGTCGAGTCCGGATCTGACTCGCCGAGCTCCGGAGCACCGCCCCGAGCGCGCACACCCGACCGAACCCCGGTGAGGTTCTTCCCTTCCTTCTCTTCCATTTCTTGGTTAAATGGCTGCTGCCTCTCCATCGAATGGAGTGGGAGACTCATGGTCTCCATTTTTATGTGTTTGTGTGTGACTCTTCAAATGGAAGAGTCATTTTTGGCCCTTCACATTTTGAAAGGATAGGTGGTTAGTACACCACGTGGTGTTACTGGTGTACAGTAGTGTACATTTATTATCAATTGTTAAACATAATCTATTACAGATATTGACAAGTATTATATATATAACTTGATATGTGTATACTATTATTCGTAAAATATAAATAGATGATTACATTCTAGCTATATTTTAGATTACTAAAATATTTTCCTTGTTAATATTAGTTGGTTAATGAATAATTAATTAGTATTACTTCCTTGATTTATTTATTTAAAACAAAAGTTGTTATAGTAATATTATGACAATAATTTAGTATGTTTACTAGAAAATAATATATATTTATCTAATTAGTATATTGTTGTGCTAGAATATTTGTAGCATATTTTGCCATATAGATGCAACCTTCTTTTATTTAGTATGGTAATTAATTAAATAATGTTATTCTTCTTGCTAGTTAATGTATTTTCGTTTGGTAATATTGCATAGCTAGTTTAAGAATAAGTTTAATTTAGCAAATATTTTCTAAACCTAAGCAATTTTTCCTGGAAAATGCAGTAAAAAGTATTTCATTAGTAATTATTTTGATTTAAGCTATATTATATTTTTCTATAAAATTTGTTGGTTAGTTTTATCTATAATTAGTATTATTCTAAGGATGACAGTTAGTTGAAGTTTATGATTAGCAGTAGATAAGTTAAACTAGTTAAATGTCATTATTTAGTTCCTAACCCAATTGTACCTTAATTCTAGGTGAACATTTGAGACTCATTGGTTTGAAGAGCAAGGCAAGTACACCGGCTCGAACTCTTTACTCTGTATTGTCTGTCTTGCTTCATGTTCTCATGTTGACACGTTGTACACACGATTGTTCATTGTTCATTGTTCATTGTTCACCGTTCATTGTTCATAGTTCATTGTTCATTGTTCATTGTTCACCGTTCACCGTTCATTGTTCATTGTTCACCGTTCACCGTTCATTGTTCCTTGCGCATTGGGGTGGGGAAATACTACAGATATGTGACCAATCCTATTTTAGCTAGGCATTGAATAATAGCTTGGGTCTCACATCGTACACGTGGGACTCCAAGCCGTACCATTTTTCACTGTTCACTGTTCACTGTTCACTGTTCACTGTTTACCCAGCCGGTCACATACTCTGATAGTTATTTCACTTGCATGTTACACTGATAGTATAGTTCATTGTTTCTGGATCCGGTGCCATAGTTTCATTGTTATTCCTGTACCACAGTTTTCATATTCATGTCTTGTACCATGGTTCATATTGTGATTCTTTTTTATGCATTTCAGTTTACATTGTTTAGAGTTTCTTGTCGGGGTTGTACTTTGCTCTTTTCCTGATAGGATCGTTGCAGGTGAGTGGGAGATTACATGGAGCTGGAGATTGCTTGGATATTGCAGCTTTTATTTCAGTTTATTTTTCTGGAGATTGTATTGTAGATATTCATTATTGTATATTATTTCATTTGGACCGGATTTGTCTCCGGCTGAGTTTATATTTTAAACACTTGATGGATATTGGTGATTTCTGGGAACGTTATAAAAGCTGTGTTTTGGTTTACATTACATTGTGACTGTGAGTTTTCCTTAGTATTGTACAGCTTACTTCGTCGTGTCCAACGGCGAAGGCTGGGCGTGTCCGACTCGTATCCGATTATTCGGGAGCGGGTCGTGACATGAACCCATAGGCATTGGGATCGGAAAAGCATGGAGCCTGGTACATTGGATCTTGAAGATTCAGATCCAGAAACATGTCCCGGTCCTGAATAGTGTGCTGAATAAAATAAGCTTGGTCATGGAAGCGGGACTGAATCAGATTGCCAAGGCCACGAGTATGAGCCCTCATATGTTCCTCTACCTGCGCCATGCGCATGTCGAAGTGCTGCTGAGTCAGCGGCATGTAGCGGCCGGAGGCAGGAGGAGTAGATGCGGGAGTGGAAGCTGGTGGCTCTTGGGAAGAAGAGGCACGCGAAGTAGAGGCACCACTTGCGGAGCAGAAAACAGCGAGATAGAAAGGGACGCCGTCCGAGGAGCAAAGGGAGAGATCGACCTGCTTGGCTTCCAGAAGGAGAGTGATGAAGGAGCCGTAGTAAAGGTTCTGCTTTCCCGCTGGCATGACACGTCTGAAGAGATGAAGGAGAGTCTTGGGGAAGGAGAAGGACTTCCTTGCATATTGGTAGTACATGCACACGAGGGCGTCGTCGGTAATGGCGTCGTAGTTCTCGCCCTTAGGAAAGAGTGTGTGGCACACAATCCTATGGAGCTCGTAGTAAAATGGCTCCAGCTGTACGGAAAGGGCCGTGATAGCAGGAGGGTGGGGACCCTTGCAGATGATGTGGCAGAACTCGTCGAAGGAGAATGCCGCCGAAGAGTGAAGAGCAGCCAAGGACGGCAAAGCTTCGCCTCTGTCAGGGATGCCGAGGATGTTGCCGATATCCCGAGACGTGAGACGGAAATGGCGATCGTTGACCATCGACTGTATGGCCTCGTCGTCCGGGACCAAGTTATAGTAGAATAGACGGACGGCGGCGGGGTAGACGGGAATCTGACGTCGAAGGAGGCAAGAGAGTCCGGCCTCGTTAAATAGAGAGATGTGGCCGGGAAAGAGATTCCAATTGATTGCTCGGCCCTTGAAGATATTGTGATGAACGAAGTATTGAAACCATGTCTCGGCCGCCAAGGAGGAGGTAAAGACCCGCTGATCATACCCGTGAGGGAGAGCCACCGGAGTGAAAGGGTTGAAGAAGGTGGAGGAGGAGCGGGGACGCTTCGGATTGGCCATTTGAGGAAGGTTGGAGGAGGTAAGGGTTTGAGGTGAGGATGAGATGAGTAGGGGGAAGAAGTAAAAGAAATAGGGTTTTAACAGAGAAGGAGGGAGATGAATGGTTAGAGTTTGGAAAGGGAGGGGTGGGTTGGGGAACGGTTGTAGAGGGAAGTAATGGGGGAAATGAAGAGTTAGTGGGTTGGAAATGATGATAGGGGAGTAAAAAGAGGAGGAATGGGGGATGTGAAGAGATAGGTAATAAATGTGATGGGAAGTTATGAATTGGAAAGAGGAGATGGTAATTAATAAGGAGGTGATGGAAGAGAAGGAATTAAATGAGGGTTGAGAAGAATAAGGAGAGAAAAGAGGAGAGGTGGGCCCGGATCTGGATATGGAAAAGCTGTCCGCCGTAATCCGGCATACCGTCGGTATGCCGACGTATACCAGCGGTATGCCGAGTTTCGAGACAGAACCTAATTCTGAATCGAAAAACGGCATGCCGTCGGTATACCGCTATATACTGTCGGTGTGGCGGCCAGAAAGAATTACGGGTCAAAAGATAAAATGCCTAATTCTTGGCAAAGGAAGGTAAAACGATCTTCCGGGAGCGGTTTGGTAAAAATATCGGCTAGCTGATAAGTAGTATCAATAAATTCAAGACGAATATCTCCCTTTTGTTGATGGTCGCGAAGAAAATGGTGTCTTATTTGAATGTGCTTCGTGCGTAAGTGACAAATCAGGTTTTTCGTGAGATTGATTGAGCTAGTGTTATCACATTTAATAGGGGTGCAAGAATGAGAAATGCCATAATCTAAAAGTGTTTGTGACATCCAAAGAATTTGTGCACAACAACAACCAGCCGCAATATACTCGGCCTCAGTGGTTGAAAGAGCAACAGAATTTTGTTTCTTACTAAACCACGATACCAAGGATTTCCCAAGGAATTGACATGTGCCGCTAGTGCTTTTTTGGTCAATCTTGCATCCGACAAAATCTGCATCCGAGAAACCGTGAAGCTCAAAGGATGAAGATTTCGGATACCAAAGGCCCATGTTCACGGTACCTTTGAGATATCGAAAAATACGTTTTATGGCACATAAGTGCGATTCCTTTGGATTTGCTTGATAACATGCACAAAGACATACACTAAACATGATATCAGGACGACCAGTAGTAAGATAAAGTAGACTATCAATCATACCTCGATACTTACGAATGTCAACCGATGTGCCATCTTTATCATGGTCAAGCTTTGTCGTTGTTGCCATAGGAGTCCTCATTGATTTGGATGAGTCAAGTTCGAAACGCTTGAGGAGATCCTTTGTATATTTTGCTTGATTAATGAAGGTCCCTTTGGGTCCTTGTTTGATTTGTAATCCCAAAAAGAATGATAGCTCACCCATCATACTCATTTCAAATTCTTCCTGCATAACTTTAGCAAATTCTACACAAAGTGTGTTGTTAGTAGAACCAAAAATAATGTCATCGACATAAATTTGGACCAATAAGAGAGTGCCATTATGGGATTTGATAAAGAGTGTTGTGTCGACTTTCCCCTTTGAAAAATTGTGAGAAACAAGAAAGGAGCTAAGGCGCTCATACCAAGCACGGGGAGCTTGTTTGAGGCCATAAAGGGCTTTGTGGAGTTTGAACACGTGGTTAGGAAATTGAAAATCTTCAAAGCCGGGAGGTTGTTTAACATAAACTTCCTCCTTAATAATACCGTTAAGAAAAGCACTCTTAACATCCATTTGAAAGAGCTTAAAGTCATTAAAACAAGCAAAAGCACAAAGCATATGAATGGATTCAAGACGTGCAACCGGAGCATAGATTTCGTCGTAGTCAATACCTTCCTCTTGGTTATAGCCTTGAGCAACCAATCGGGCCTTGTTACGAGTCACTAACCCATCTTTATTAAGTTTGTTACGAAACACCCATTTAGTTCCAATGATGGGGTGATTGCTAGGTTTTGGGACAAGTTCCCAAACCTTGTTTCGCTCAAATTGATTTAACTCCTCTTGCATTGCTATCATCCAAAATTCATCAAGAAAAGCATCATTAACATTTTTAGGCTCTATTTGAGAGATAAAAGCCACGTTGGCACAAAGATCACGAGTGGAGGATCTAGTGCTAACACTGGAGGAAGGATCCCCAATGATAAGTTCCTTAGGATGATTGGTGACAAATCTCCATTCTTTTGGGAGATCCTTTTGAGGAGGCTCGAAATGAGGAGACTCTTTTGTTGGGGTCACAACTTCATTGTTAGATGAAGAAGGACGATCTTCAATAGAGGAGTTCTCCAACCCAAACGAGATGTCATCAATATCCTCGGAAGAGGAGAATGTAGAAGAATTAAGTTCATTAAAAGCGACATTGATTGACTCTTCGATAACGAGACTTCTTTTATTAAAAACACGAAAATCTTTACTATGAGTAGAGTATCCAAGGAATATTCCTTCATAGGTTTTTTCTTCAAACTTGCCTAGGTTATCCTTGGTATTCAAAATAAAATAATTACAACCAAAAACTTTAAAATATTCAATAGAGGGAATTTTGTCAAACCAAAGCTCATAAGGAGTCTTCTTAGAAATAGGTCTAATCAAGACCCTATTTATAACATGACATGCCGTATTAACGGCTTCCGCCCAAAAATATTGGGGGAGCTTATATTGGTTTAACATAACCCGGGCTATATCGCCAAGGGTTCTATTCTTTCTCTCCATAACACCATTTTGTTGAGGAGTTCGCGGACAAGCAAAATCATGTCCAAAACTATTCTTTTCACAAAATCTTTTGAAATCAGCATTATCAAATTCTCCTCCATGATCACTTCTAATCTTGTTAATAGAAAAACCTTTCTCATTTTGAACACGTTTACAAAAGGCAACAAATTCATGAAAAGTATCACTTTTGCAACCAAGAAAAATAACCCAAGTAAATCTCAAAAAATCATCAACTAAAACAAAAGCATAAAGCTTGCCTCCAAGGCTAGCAACTCTACTAGGACCAAAAAGATCCATATGGATAAGTTGAAGAGGTCTAGAAGTACTCACAGAGTTGATTGATTTGAAGGATGACTTTGTTAACTTACTCTTCTCGCATTCTTCACACACCATATCCTTTTTGAACGGAATAATTGGGAGTCCTCTTACGAGCTTCTTGGTAGCAAGACGAGAGTGGTATCCATGTTGGCGTGTCCAAGCCTCATGTGCCAAAGCCAACTCTCATCGTTTTTAGCAACTAAGCACCTGTCATTGTTAGTGTCTTCAATAAGATATAAAATATATATATTGTTTTCTCTAATGCCTTCATAAACAATAGATCCATTAGAGCTATCGGTAATGAAGCATTTGAGCTTAACAAACTTGATATCATAACCATTATCGGTAAGATGACTAATACTAAGAAGATTGTGTTTAAGATTAGTAACAAGACATACATTCTTAATACAAGGATAAGGAGGGGAACCTATATTACCATTTCCTATAATGTGATCTTTAAGATTGTTACCAAAAGAGACGTGTCCTTCCTTCTTCATCGATAGCGTTGTAAATAATGAAGCATCCCCGGTCATGTGCCGTGAACAACCGCTATCGAGAATCCACTTGCTTCTAGCATGAGAATGACTCTTCACTCAAGATGTAACCGGTCCGGTCCGGGCCGGCCCACGGTCCAAGGGCGGCGGGCCTGACCGGGTTCGGGCCGGTCCAGGACCGGCCCACGTAATTTTTCGGTCCGGGCTAAGCCCGGCCCGGTTTGTTGGCACGCAGCCCAGCCCGGCCCATTGAACCGGGGGTATTGGGGTCGGGCCGGTCCGGGCCTAGGCCGGTTCGGGTCGGTTCAGGCCGGGTTGACCGGACCGGCCCGAATTTTTGGGTTTTTTTTTTTTTTTTTTTTTACAGTTTTTGTTTAATTTTGTTTTTTAATATTTTTTTTTGTATTTTAATTTTAAAAATTTTAACTTAAATGTTTATAAAAAAAATATTTATAAAATGTTTATACAAAATATGTTTAAAAAATATTTATAAAATGTTTATAATTTTATGTTTATACAATTGTTTATAAAATGTTTATACAAAATATGATAAAATGTTTATAAAATATTTTCTTTTTAATAAAAATGTTTATAAAATGTTTTTACAAAATATGTATTTTCTTTTAAAACCATTTTAAAAACCATGTAAAAGTAATCATTTTCTTTTGTATTTTAATTTTTAAAATTTGTAACTTAAATGTTTATAAAATATTTATACAAAATATTTATAAAAGTAATGTTTATACAAATATATACAAATGTTTATACCAATATTACAAATGTTTATAAAAATTTATAAAAATTATAAAAAAAATATTTCTCCCTCTTCCTTTATCCGGGCTTGGGACCGGCAAATGCTTGTTTGGCATAGGCGGAGTTAAAAAATATATATTTTTTAAAGTAAAAAATAGTTTTGAAAGTATAAGTTAAAAAATTTGAATAATATAAGTTAAATTAAAAAATTTGAATAGTATAAGTAAAAAAAAATAGTTTTTTGAAAGTATAAGTTAAAATTTAAAATTGAAATGTATAAGTTTAAATGTACATACCTGATACCTTGCACCGTAGCCTCATTGTTGTTCGCCTTCATGCAATGAAAGCGATTCCAAATCCAGCTCGTGGATGTTATGATCTTCTCCATCTTTCTGGTTTTGTGTTCTTTTATCGGCAGCCAACCAATCTTGTACGCACACGATCGCTTCCAAAATATCGGGCTTCAAGCGGCTCCTCCTATCGCTCAACATCCTCGAACTTGCACTAAAACAGGACTCCGATGCTACCGTCGACACCGGAACCATCAGTAGATCACGTGCTATGTTAGAAAGCACAGGAAATCTCTTGTCGTGTCTCTTCCACCATTCTAGAACGGCGAAGTGATCTGGAGTCTCATCTTCGTCTTGATAAGAGTTAAGGTAAGCAGACAACTCTTGAGTAGGTTGGGAAGATTGCTTTTGTTTCTTCCTTTGTAGTATGCGACCGGCTGCTGATAGCTTAGACGCCAAGCCGGAGCTACTACTAGCCCCCCCTGAGTTGGTCGGGTCGACGTTGCTCCTTCTTCGTACAGTATAACTAACCTGTCCAATGCCACTTTAACTTCTGCCTTCATGTCAGTAACGTCTATACCCATATATTCTCCATATCCTTCTAATAAAACCTCTACGCCATCCAATTTGATTGTAGGATCAAATATGGAAGCCAAACAATATAAAAGAGGTACTTCACCCCAATATTTCCTGAATTTAGCTTCCATATTTCTCACCGCAATTTCAAAATTTGGATAATCTCTATATTTAGAAAATAAATAAGACATGTTACAAAGTTCACGTAAAGCTAAGCAAGATGTGGGATAATAAACACCAGAAAGAGTTAATATAGCATTGTAAAAAACTTCTAAAAATTCACAAACACTTTCAGCTGCTAACCAATCATCATCAGTAACCTGATAGTCAAGGTGACATCCGAAGTACAATAATATGAAATAGCACTCTTAAATGGAATTGCAGATTTCAACATCAAGTAGGTGGAGTTCCACCTAGTTGGTATATCCTTCACAAATCTTCTAAAAGTTATACCAAAATATGCGCAAGCGCATGCAAAACTTTGTTGTCTACTTGGAGACGAGTTTAGGTGGAGCAAGCATTGTCGCAGAGTGTCTAAATGGGGTTCAAAAAATTTTAAACATTCTTTAACAACTAAGTTAATTATATGGCAAGCACACCTAACATGCATAAGTCTACCTTCTAAAATAGGCTTAAAAATTACTGACAAAGAAGACATAGCAGCATTGTTGTTTGATGCATTGTCCAAAGAGACAGAAAATTTTTTTGCGTGAATATCATATTCACGCACGTGTCTTGAAATCTCACTTGAAATTACAGCTCCCGTGTGAGGACATTCTATAAGTTTAAGAGAGATGATGCGTTTTTGCAACATCCATTGTGCATCTACATAGTGTGCAGTAATACAAATATAAGCATAACTCCATTTAGTAGTCCAAATATCAGAAGTAATAGCCAACTTACTAATATTTTGAAATTCCGCTTTCAAAGCGGCTTTCTGCTCGTTGAAGAGACGAATTGCCTCCTTTCGAGTTTGTTGCCTACTCACTTTAGTAAAGGAGGGGTTTAGAGAAAGTGATACATAATCTCGTAAAGAATTGCTTTCACCCGTCGTGAAAGGAAGCTCGTCACGAATAATATGTTTAGTTAACTCGGTTTTATGCCGAGCAGCTGAGTAAGTAAAGTTACCAATTGAAGAACCGGTGGCGCCGAAACTTATTTGGGTTTGGGACGCTTGAAGTGTGTCCTTCCCGTAGCAAGTGTCGTAGTGTCTGGATATGGTCCCGGTGCCACCGCCCTTCTTCCATGCGTACTGGTTGCAACATTTCTTGCATTGCGCCTTGTACGGTTTCAGTTCCCCCTTGGCATCTAAAACCAAAGAACCATCAGGATTAGTTTCAAAAATTAAAGTAAAATAATCCCAATACTTAGACCTCTTTTTCTTTTCAGGACGTTGGGTTGTACTAGCGACTTCCGGAGGAGATTGTTGGCACCCCTCCGGAATCGGATGAGTCGCAACTTGCTCAGGTGGAATTTCAGTACCGTCAAAAAAAGAACTAAAATAGTGGTATGTCTGTCCAGCAAGATCAGGTGGGTTTGAACCTTCACCAGCCATATATAAAATAAAATAAAGTAAACTACGTTAGAAGAAAGTAAGAGATTGAGAGGAAGATCGGGAAGCCGTAGAGCCGGAATGGAGTTGGGAGCGAGATCGGGAAGCCGTAGAGCACCGGGGAGGGAAAGTCGTAGAACACCAGAGCACCGTAGAGAGATGTAGAGAATTTGTGAGGAATGAGTTGTGTATGAAAAATGGGATTTTTGGGCTATTTATAGGAATTTTTTGGGGTTATTTTGGTAATTTTAGGCCAAAAAAGACCAAAATACCCCTCCCAACGTTTTAATAACGGCTATATGGGAGGGGTATTTTGGTAAAAGAACCCCCCCTCCCAACGGTCAAAAGTTTAAAAAAAAAAAAAAATCAAATTACAACGGTCGGCTCAGGCTGGACCGGTCCCAGCGGGCCGGGCCGGGCCGGTCCAACCGGGCCGGGCCTGTTTAATTCAAAAAAAAAAAATAAAAATTACCGGTCCGGGCCGGGCCGGGCTCGGGCTGTGGGGGGGGGGGGGGCCCGACCCGAACCGAGTACAGATGGGGGGCCGGGCCGGTTCGGGCCCACGGCGGGCCGGTCCGGGCTTACAGGGGGGCGGGCCGGTCCGGTCCACGGACGGGCCCGGGCCGAACCGACCCAGTGAACAACTCGACTCTTCACCTACAACATAAGTTGAAGATGAATATTTTGGTACCCATGATCTTATGGGTCCTTGAGTATTAGTCTTAGGAACCCACATAAAAACTTTCTTGTCAACAAGTTTCCTTGTATGACAATAATTGGTCGTATGTCCAAGCAAGCCACAGTAATTGCAAATCATAGAGGATTTAGAAGAAGATATGTGAGTATTATGCATATGTGAATCTCTAGTGCGAGGAGCTCTAGCATTAGTATTATGATGGTGATAATAAAAAGCATGATGCGAAGTGTTTTTCTTAACAGAAGGTCATTTCCTTGTGTTAGAAAAGGATTTGTGTGTAGTGTTCATGTAAGAAGTATGCCTAGTATTGTGATGAGTGTGGAGGTGTCTCGGAGCATGCATGTGAGTAGTATTCTTATTACCTAATTTCTTACTCTGTATAAGAAGATCATTATACTTAATAGAAGTGTCATATTCTCTCCTATTAGCATCTTGAACTTTGTGCATAGCAAATTCATAAGAGCTTTTCATGGATTGAATCTCATCATCCTTTTTCTTGATGGTGCCAAGAGATTCTTGAAACTTGAGTCGCAAAGACTCTATTTCATCCGTGTCAGAAGCAGGAGATTTTCCCTTTACATCAATAATGATGCTTGAGAGTCTTTCTACTTCTAGTTGAAGAGCATCAATCTCTTTTAGAGATTTCTTATATTTATTCCTAACACCTTTGTGCTCTTCATGCAATTCAAGGATAGCTTTCTCCAAATCATCATAAGTAAGAGTATTTAGGGAGAGATCATCAAGTACCTCATCGGTTGCCATGAGACAAACATTGGCATTGTGTTTGCACTCTTTGTCGTTGTCGGAGTCGCTTGCGTCACTCTCACACCAAATGCTTGTGTTGGCAAATTTCCTGGAGGATGAGCTTCCCTTGCTAGGCTTCTCGTACTTGTTTGAGTCTTTTCTTATCATCGGACAGTCCCTCTTGATGTGTCCGGGTCTTCTGTATTGATAGTACGCCGGATCTTCTTCATTGTCCCGTCTGAAGCGGTTGGCTTTGTTGAATTTTAGGAACTTCCGGAAGTGCTTAGCTGTGAGAGCTATTTCTTCATCGTCGTCCGACTCATTGTCGTCGGAGCTATCCTTGGAGTAGGACTTTGTAGCTTTGAGAGCAAGAGATTTCTCCTTCTCTTTGGTCTTCTCCTTCTCCTTCTCTTGTATGGAGGATTCCTCTTGATCCTTCATATCGAGTTCATGAGTCATTAGCTTACCCATGAGAGTCTCAAGGTTCATGACTGTCAGGTCATTCCCCTCAATGATTGCGGTAGCTTTAGGACTCCAAACTTTCGTCAGTCCTCTAAGAATTTTTCTGATCTTTTCATGAGCAGGATATTCCTTACCAAGAGAAGAGAGAGGATTAATAATATCACCAAAACGAGTAAACATGCAAGTAATAGATTCATCATGCTTCATCTTAAAGGACTCATATTCTTGCGTGAGTCTACTAATCTTGGATTCCTTCACTTGTGAAGTACCCTCGTGTGTGACTTCAAGTAACTTCTAAATCTCATTGGAAGTCTTGCAAGTAGAGATTCGGTTGAATTCACTACTGTCGAGAGCACAATAAAGAGCGTTCATTGCCTTGGCATCTCGATTCGCAAGCTTCTTGGTATTTTCAGTAAGTATGTCCCTAAGGGTGTCAGAAGCAATATCCTCAATAACTCTGGAAGGAGTAGGAAGACCATTTATCACACAATCCCATAAATCGAAATCTATGGACTTCAGATAAATGCTTACCCTAATCTTCCAGTAGTTATAGTTGGTTCCATCAAATAGGATTTGTGGAGTGTCCTTCATTGTGGAAGGTGTTGATACTAGGGTTAGAGGTCATGGATCACTAAAAGGGTGTAAATCCAAATAAAGAGAACAAAGCTCTGATACCAATTGTAGAACCCTAGAGGGGGGGTGAATAGGAAAATAAAAATTAACTAGTGCAACAGAAGCAATATATGACAAATAAAAGTAAAGAGTGAGAAGATCAAACACAAGATGTATCCTGGTATCCTCGCTTGAGGCAATCCAGTTCCGGAACTCTCTCCGGCTTAAATCCACTATTTAATCAAATAGTACACACGAGTTTGGATCCGAAGAACTCGCCAACTTCAACACGAGTTTGGATCCGATGACTCGCCAACTTCAACACACGAGTTTTCTTACGAAGGCTCGCCAACTTCAAACAAATGAGAAGAGAAACTTGTTGATCTTCTAACACGTGAAGATCAAAATTTACAACTCTTAAAATACTCTAGCACTTTGGGAGAGGATGACAATTAAAAGTTTGGTAGAGTATTAATGGAGGAGCTCTTGGTTGTTGGAAAATTTATGGCAAGAGTTGGTGAAAGCCTCAAGAGAGAGAGAGAGCTTTCTTTTATAGAGAAACCAAGAGTGGGGTGACATTTAATGCTCTGGATATAGCCAGACCGGCATGCCGTCGGTATGCAGCGGCATACCGTCGGTATACCGGTCAAATAGTAACGGTCATATTAATGACCGTTTGAGAGCATTAAATGAGGCCATTAATGCTAGTCAGAGCAATTCAAAAGCCAAATATTTGAAACTCGGTATACCGTCGGTATGCCGCGGCATACCGTCGGTATACCGACGTTTTGTCACAGAACGTTTTTGTGCAAACAAAGGTATGCCGACAATTTGTCACAGCAACTTTTGGGTCGATAAAAACGGTATACCGCCGGTATGCCGAAGCATGCCGCCGGTATGCCGACAAATTGTCACAGCAACTTTGTGGACGATAAAAACGGTATACCGCCGGTATGCCAAAGCATGCCGCCGGTATGCCGCTCTGTATGTAATTGATTTTTGACTTGTTCTTTTACTTGTCATCCGTCCTTAGGTGTTTACAGATATACCTAGACTTTGTACAGACACGAAGACTCTAAGCAGGAGGAAGCCGTTTTATGCAAGGAGCGCCTGGAAACTGCTTCAGTCTTCGATGCAAAGGAAGGTTGTACTTGAACGGAAAGACTTTAGTAGTAGAGCTTCTGAGAAGATAAGAATCTGAAGACACAGAAAACTAATACTACGAAGATGCTGTTAATATATCAAAATAGAATGTGCCAACATTTGTGTATCGCAGAACGACAATACATTTGGCGACATATGTCTGTGTGTCGCAGAACGACATCATATATTTGACATGTATCTGTGTTGGGAAATACATTTCTAAATTTTCCTAATCCAAAATTTAAGTTTTTCCTCCTTTAATTTCAAATGCCTCTTCTACTTCCCCTAAATCTAATAAAAAAGTTTTCACAAATAGTCTCTCTCAAACCACCACCTAGGGGTGAGCATATAACGGTTGAAAACCGAAAATCGAACCGAACCGAACCAAAATATGACAAACGGTTCGGTTTTTCGGTTATCAGTTCGGTTTACGGTTTGAAAATTTGAAATAACGGTTCGGTTTTCGGTTCTTCATCCGAAAAACCGAACCGAACCGAAAACCGATTTAGATTTAGTAATTTATCAAACTACCACAATATACATATACTAATGTTTATTAACCCCTAACTGAGCGCACTCTCTTCTCCTATTCTATGTCGGTGCTTCTTTGAGCACTCTCTCTATCTACCCTCAATCTATATATACTAATATCTTTCACTATATGTAATATAACAGTTCATAAATACAATAATGTCATATATTTTTTTAAATTTTGTTATTTAAATAGGCCCATTTGCTAAAAACTTGAAGGCCATGCACTTAGCCCATGAAACCGAACTGACCGAAAACCGAACCGAATTAATTCGGTTCGGTTTTTGTTCGGTTTTTATAAAAACGGTTCGGTTTTCGGTTTTGAAAAATACGGTTTACGGTTATTTCGGTTTTCACATATTCGGTTCGGTTTGAACCGAACCGAACCGATGCTCACCCCTACCACCACCGGATGCTTTGCGTCGTAGCCAACCTAAGCCTATAAAGCTCGGTAAACAACATGCTTCCATTCCTAGCTCTGATTTCTAGGGCTTTTGGGAGCTTCCATCCCCTAATTTTGAACGAGGATTTTGTGTAGGTTGGGAGCAAGCCCGGGTGGAGCAGAAGCTCTAGTCCGGCAACCTCCACCAAGACGTAACCATCAACCTCGGCTTCGGCTCGTTAGGTGCCCTCGCTGCCTCTCTTTTCTAAGCCCTATTCAGTATGTTAACAGTCAAACAATTGATCAATCAATATATTCTATTCCTTAATTACTCAGTCTTTGTCTCTTCTAAAACCCTAATTCCCAATTCAATAGAACAGTGCTCAGCAGAAGATCACTTTGGTCCTTCATGATGCCACCGAAGTGGTCGTTCTATTTTTTGTTCAATTTTTATGTATTAACTGTGTTCATAGATCGATCGATCTGAGTTGTTTGATGGATTTTGGTGGGCAGGTAGGATTTGAAATTCATATCCTTGTCATTAGTGAAATAATTTAAAATTCATTTCCATGCTTTTATTAATATACATGAGTAGAAAATGTCAATCTAATTGTCTATATTACTCAAGTTTTAGCCCTCAATAGATCATATCATAGAGGCACAAGCTGCATCATCCTTTATAAGTTCCCTACAACCGCCATGGTAATTAGCTACCTTAGCTATATGAGTTATCTACAGCGGCTTAGTTCAAATTTATTAGACATTTCACTTCCTGTGTTGCTCTAAAGTATTTTATTCCTATTATATAGAACATGACATAATGGAGCAACTGGTTGGTTAATATTTGCAATTTTAACATTCTTTGTCCTACTTGTTGAGTTGGTAGTTTCTGTTCAAATCCTAGTTGATATCCATCAATTGCATATAACTTTCTCCCAAGAGCAATTAGCTATCGTTGCCAAGGATTTATCATCATTTAGTTCCTTATTTAACTTAGGTTTAGGAACCTATGTTGAAGTATAACACAAACAAGTTGACATAACATGGACACGACACGGTACATTTCTAACATGGCAACAAGTTATGCACATAATTTGATTTATATTATGATGCATGAACACAGATTCGAGACGGCATGATAAAGACACGACAACATGTTATAGACAAAAATGACACCTGTATGGTGTATCCTAGTGTATTTTGGAGTGTCCTGTAGTGTCCGGTACGTGTTTGTCACGATAGGGCCAAACTTTTGGAGTGCCCGTGCTTCCTAGATTTATGGTGTATTTTGGTGTGTCAGTGGCATGTCTAATACATGTCAAATACAACATGACATATGGACACGACATGGATTTGAAGTGTCGTAGGATCATCTTTCATTTTCCTTTTTTTTTTACTTTTAAATACCTAAAACTACTAATGACTTCTTCTACTTTTACTTTCTTTCTAAATTCCATAACATTGTAAAATATAATCATTAATGGTTTCCTTCTGGAAAATCCCGTTCTTTATCTTTCTTGTTGCTATACCAAAGCTGTCTTAGGGGAATTCTGTTTGTGGCACAGGAAGGAGTGCAGGGTGTTGAATCTGGTCCAGTTCTATGATGGAACATTGAGTAAAAATTGCCTACCGTGCAGGGAGAGATCCCGAGTATCTTCATAGAAAAGTACAACCCTTAATTGTCCATCGAGATGTCAGATCGAGCAATTTTCATCTCTTTGACAAATACGAGCCTAAACTTGCCAATTTCACCCTGTCCAACCATTCTCTTGACACAAAGAGTCAACTTTTGGGAACTTCTGGCTATACCATGATCCAGAGTAAGAATACTATTACTTCCAAAAATAATCTTCCATTTTCCTATCGTGAAGATTGAGCTTATATCACTAACCCATTAATGTGGTTTTTGAGTGCAAATAATGTCTGGAATATGGATGATGGCCTAATCTAGATTTACGTCTCTGTTGCTTGTGATTGAAACCAAGTTTCAGATTTAAAACATCAAATATCTCATAATGTTTAGAAAGTTTTCTGGGTTCTAGCCCAAGGTTCTAGCTCATATCTTCCAAAATTAGTCACTGGAATATAATGTTTCAGCCATGCCATATGTTTCCAACATTATGTTTTGAAACCAAATGATCAAGAAATGTACACCTACTAATTGTAACTATCTTACACTACCTGGTTATGCAAATTTCAACATTCAGTTGAGTCTACTTGATGGCTCTCGTGACTATGAGTTGAATTCATCTTAGCACAAGAAGGAAAAGGAAAAGGAAAGCAAGAATATGTAATTGCATTTATACATGTAATATTTGATGGAGATAAACTTCTTCTGGAGATGAGAAAGCACAAGAGGAATGTGTTCTCTTGTTTCTAAAACACTAGAAGAGGATACTCAAAATATTATGAAGTGGAATAATGTTTATTGATTTTTGCTTGATGAAAAAGTGTACAGAATGTTGCTCTTAAATAGCATATGAATTTGTATAAGTTACATGTTAAAAGATATAAGTTAAATAGGAAATCAAGAAATGAGGAAACCGATTTGAAACTTGTCATGCATATGAACATGATATAGGATGTTTCTACTCTTTATTTAAAACTTGTAACTCTCTAGCTTATATTTCCAACAGCCTCCGTTAAGCTGGATCTTCACCATGCCTAGTTCTTCTTTCATCTTCTTGAAAATATCATACTTCAAGGCTTTTGTAAATATATCAGCAACTTGATCTTTTGTTCTGCAATGTCTGACATGAATCTCACCATCTTTAATCAGATCACAAATGAAATGGTACTTGATCCTAATGTGTTTACTTTTTTTCATGGAAAATAGGATTCTTGGTAAGAGAAATGGCTGAAGAATTATCACAAAACAGTGTTGTACCTTCAACTTGTTCGTGTTTGAGCTCAACTAAGATCCATGTAATCCATAATGATTGACAAGATACTAATGCCAAAGAAATATATTCTGCTTCAGTTGTTGAAAGAGCAACGATTTTTTGTTTCTTGGATGCCCATGAAACTGCACCCGAACCAATATGAAAAACATAGCCAGAAGTACTTCTAGAATCATCAACACTTCCTGCCTAATCACTATCACAATAGCCAATCAATCTTGAATCTTCAACTCTTTTGTGATGTATGCCTTCATTGATGGTTCCACAAAGATACCTTAGTACCCTTTTTCCTGCATCCCAATGGCTCCTTTTTGGTGATTCCATGAATCGACTAAACATGCTCACAACGAACATAAGATCTGGTCTTGTTGCAGTCAAGTACATAAGACTACCAACAAGACGACGATAGAGAATTGCATCAACATCTTCTTCATTTTTATATTTGTATAACTTTAAACCAACTTCCATTGGAGTGCTAAGTGGGATGGCACCCACCTTTTTGAATTTCTTCAAAATATCATTGGCATACTTCTTTTGTGAAATAAAATTTCCTTCTTCTTGCTTGACTTCAATTCCAAGAAAGAAATGAAGTAAACCCATGTCAGTCATCTCGAATTCATGCATCAATGCCTTCTTAAATTCATCACATATGCTTGTAGTATTGCTAGTAAAAATTAGATCATCCACATACAAGCAAACTATCAAGAATTCACCTTGATCGCCTTCTTTGATATAAAGTGTATGCTCAAAGGGACATCTTTTGAAACCAGTCTTCAAAAATTAGCTGTCGATGTGACTATACTATGCTTTCGGAGCTTGCTTGAGCCCATATAGTGCCTTCTTCAAATGACATACCTTCTCTTCTTCACCCTCTACTACATAACCAGGTGGCGGGTGCACATAGACTTCTTCTTCAAGAAAATCATTCAAGAATGCCGACTTGACATCCATTTGATAAACCTTCCATCCTCTGAGCCGATAGAGCTAAAATAATTCGTATGGTTTCAAGACGAGCAACTGGAGCAAACACATCTTGGTAATCAAGACCAAATTTTTGTTTGTAACCTTTCACAACTAAACGAGCTTTATGTTTTTCAGCTTCATCTTTAGAATTCAGCTTGGTCTTGTACACCAACTTCACATCAATAGCTTCTTTCCCATTTGGAAGGCTCACAAGCTCCCAAGTTTTATTTCTTTGAATAGAATCAATTTCTTGATCCATAGAATACTTCCACTTCTCTTCTTTTGAAGCATCTTCAAAAGTAATTAGATCAACATCGGCAAATAAGGCAAAATTAGCCAAATCTTCATCCAAATTTTTGGTTGCTTCATACAGCTCTTATATGCTCCTCGTCTTCTTTGGAGGAGGATGCGAACTCGAAGACGGAGAAGATGAAGATGGAGAAGATTGAGAGGAATGAGAAGAAAGAGGTGGAGTGTTTACCTCATTATCATGCTGAATTTGTTCTCCTTTTTCTTCTTCCACATGGACTACTTTGCCTTTTGTGTCACTTTCATTCCAATTCCAGGTTGTTGCTTCATCAAATTTGACATCTCTACTTATGACAAGCTTCTTGGTAATTGGATTAAATAGTTTGTATGCCTTGGAGTGCTCGTTATATCCCAAAAAGATACATTTTTCAGATTTGTCATCCAACTTCTTCCTTCTCTCGTCTGGAATATGAGAATAAGCAATGCTACCAAAAATTCTCAAATGAGCCACACTTGGCTTATGACCACTCCATGCTTCTTGAGGAGTCTTGTCTTGCAAACTTTTAGATGATGTACGATTCAAAAGATAGATAGCACATGTAACAGATTCAGCCCAGGAGTCATTAGGAATACCTTTTGCCTTCAACATGCTTCGAGCTAAGTCCACAATTGTTCAGTTCTTCCCCTCTGTGATCCCATTCTGCTGAGGAGTATATCGAGCAGTAAGCTGATGGCGAATTTCATGTTCCTTCAAATAAGTCTGAAAATCATGTCCAACATATTCACCTCCGCGATCGGTACACAAAGTCTTCAATGGGAAGCCACTTTCCTTTTCAACCAACGCCTTAAAGTTTTTGAAATATCCATATACTTGTGATTTTTCTTTAAGGAAGAAAACCTATGTCTTTCTACTATAGTCATCAATAAAGGTAAGAAAAGAACGATTACCTCCAATTGAAGTAGTTTGCATTGGACCACAAAGATCTGAATGTATAAGCTCAAGTGGTTGTGATGCTCTCCGAGATTTTCCAATTGAAAAAGAATTTCTGTGATGCTTGCCAAGTGCACATCCTTTCTCTTGAATATCGATATTCGACATGCCTTCAACAATATTCTTGCCAGACATGAGTGAAAAAGTTTTGAAACTTAGATGTCCAAATCTAAAATGCCATAGCCACGAGTTGTCTTGGATAGTATGCATGGATGAGTCAATTTGAGAATGAAGCTTCAAAGGAAACATCTTGCTGAGTGTCATCTTTACCTTCGTGATGAGAGCACAATTCTTGTCATTTATCTCACACATATCTCCATTAAAATGAAGTTGGAATCCCTTCAATAAAAGCTGGCCAACACTCAAAAGATTGTGCTTGAGTCCGAGAACATAGAAAACGCTAGAGATACGCTTTACTCCTTTCTTTGATTGGACAAGAATATCACCTTTACCTTTCACTGAGAGTCTCTTGTCATCCCCAGTTCGAACTTCACTTGTAATTGATTCATCAAGGTCCATGAACACCTTTTTGTTTCCAGTCATATGGTTGCTACAGCCACTGTCGATGTACCATACTTCATCATGTGTAACTTCTTCAATATTGCAAGCGAGAAAGAGAGTATCGTTCTCACTTTCCTTTTCCTCCTCATGCATGAAAGTTGAGCTTCCTTCTTCATTATCGGTCTTCTTGGACCAACAATATGTTTGATAATGACCATATTTTCCATAATTGTAACATTGAACTTGCGAAAAATCTTCACGACTTCTACCTCAGCCTCTATTTGCAACTCTTCCCCTTCCTCTTGTTCTCCTCCAATTTGAAGAATCAACATCTTCCTTTTTCGCAGCTTAGATGTATTTGCCTTCATTGTGTCTTCCTCTTCCACGGCCTCTTGGACCACCTCTTCTTCCTCTCGAACCGCCTCCAAAAGACATGTGTTTGGAAAGCTTGCTCTAGAGGAGTGGAATCATATTGTTTCATACGGAGTTCATGGGACTAAAGTGAACCCAATAAACTCTCTACTGAAAGTGTGGACAAATCATTGGATTCTTCAATGGCTACTACGGTAGACTCAAATTTTCGAGTCAAGCTTCGTAGAATCTTCTCAACAATTCTTTGATCTTCAACTTTCTCACCATTCATTTTCAATTGGTTAACAATTGAAATAACCCGATTGGAATAATCTTCAATAGATTCTACATCTTTCATCTTTAGTGTATCAAATTCGCTACGAAGAGTTTGTAGCCTTACCATTTTCACCTTGTCATCTCCTTTGTATGAAGAATGAAGTGTGTCCCATGCTTCTTTTGCCGAATTCACTGTTGATATCCTTTCAAAGATAACCTCATCCACCGCTTGTAGATAAAAAATAATGCTTTCTTGTCCTTCTTGCGAGCTTCCTTCAATTCTTGAAGTTGTTGTACATTGAGACTAGCCACATTAGCGGGTTTCGCAACTCCGCTCTCTACGATATCCCAAATATTTTGAGATTGGTAGAGGACCTTCATTTGAATACTCCATTGATTGTAATTCTTGCCGGTGAAGCGAGGTAGTTGTGGCTGCAACATGTTGTTGTTGTTGTTGGAAGCCATGACACATCTCTGGCTCTCATACCACTTTGATAGAGATAAACTTCTTCTGGAGATGAGAAAGCACAAGAGGAATGTGTTCTCTTGTTTCTAAAACACTAGAAGAAGATACTCAAAATATTATGAAGTGGAATAATGTTTATTGATTTTTGCTTGATGAAAAAGTGTACAGAATGTTGTTCTTAAATAGCATATGAATTTGCATAAGTTACATGTTAAAAGATATAAGTTAAATAGGAAATTAAGAAATGAGGAAACCGATTTGAAACTTGTCATGCATATGAACATGAGATAGGATGTTTCTCCTCTTTATTTAAAACTTGTAACTCTCTACCTTATATTTCCAACAATATTATTATTGCATTTACTTGAATGGAAAATGTAATTGTATTAATACATGTAATGTTATTATTGCATATAGCTTAGAGTTAGTAATTTATAAAATTTATCATGTTTTGTTTAGATCATACACAATATTTAGCAATGCGTAATGAAATTTGTTGTATTGGAGAAATTATTCATTGTCCTGGTTATGTGGTGGACAAAGAGAAAGACATGGAGACAAGGGCTCACATTCTTTAGGCTCCAATAGACACTTATGGGACTTTAAATACTTTATCCATAGGGAATGAGATAAGAGCCAAGATAAAGAAATATATGTTGTCATACCCAATATACTTCAATATACTTTAATCTGAACTTAAGTAACTATAAACTATTATTCTATATGTTTTTATGTTTCCCTTAAGACTGTATATATGCAGCAGTATATAGCCGTGTCATATAATCCCAAAATTTCAATTTACCATGTGTTCCTTGAAGAAAAATCAAAACTAATCACAGTTCATGTCAGCTTTGTTTGCTTACTCCGATATCTCATATAAGTCTAAGAGAGTGATTACTAGAACTTAAGTGACTAGACTAGACATCTTACTAACAGCCACCAATGAACCCTGTCCAATTATATCCAAAAGTAGGCTTATGTAATGACACATAAATGAAAATTTGTAAGGCACTATATCATGGTCAAAAAATTAGATAGTATAAGAAATTATAACATTATGAAAATGGCTATTTATATCGTTTATGCCTTAATTCGAAATCATAATTATTGATGCTTACACATGTTGATCTGGGAAGTATGTCCCTTCCACACTAGAACAACAAACAATTATCTTGTCAGAGCCTACATCTTGCAGATGGTGGTTATCTTTGTTGAAAAGGCAAGCAATGGAATGAACAATTTCAGCATGCACTAGCAACCATTTTGTAGAATTGTATTGTAATTCATAGAAACCTTAAGAAATTAAGAATTACATGTGTACCTAATTTGTGAGTGCTTCTTTTATGTATCTGATAGTTCAAATTGGATTTTGTCTTGCACTCAGGGCAGAAATATGTTGTTCGTTCCATAACCTTTGATCAAAAGATAAATCTATCAGTTGAATTGACTTACAAACTCCTCATGATATACTCAAAAAAATATTAGAACTTCAACTGTAACGATTACTACAATTATCTCAAGATTTTATACTCTCCTTACTTTAAGATTCCTGCAAATTTTGTCACATTCAGCATGAACCCAAATTTGGCATCCATCGCAACAAACCTAACTTGGTGAAGAAAATTCAAAATAAGCGCATTGTAAATAACTAAACAAGGAATTATATTTAGTCCTACAAATTGTGGATAACCCTCTTACCCAACTCCCACCATCTGTATGATGCCAAATTTTCTTGCATATGCCACAATACTGCTTCGATTTCATTAGCTGCAAAATTAGTAAAAACTTCTGCAGGAATCATCTCATAAATTAAGGATAAATTTTATAGCAATTTCATTCGAGTGGAATTCCATGAAATTTCCTCTACAAAAGCTATTTTCTGGCATATACTTGAACAAACCTTTGCATAGTGTCTACAGACTAATTATTGAGTGGAGTTCCAACATCATCGCCTTTCTCAACAGGTATGTCCTTGTAGACCATATCATACTTTTTTGGAGCAATACCAACATCCACTTTAATCTGCAGGGTGCAATAACTAATTGCATGGCAACAATTAAGGAAATGGCTGGAATGGATGTTCTCTGCAGTGGCAAAACTGGAACGCTCACTCTTAATCGCCTTACTGTGGACAAAAAGCTTATTGAGGTGAAATTTACAACAAAAAGAATATTCATACCTCTTTTTTAGAATTGATTATTATAATGGTGTATATATTAAGTTAAGAGGAGAAAGGAAACATATTATAAATATCTTGTTGCTGATGACCTCAATACTACATACCTGAGACCAGTATATAAATATTTTCATACCAGATGGTCATTAATTCTCTATACGTTTAGACAATGTAGTCTACAAATAGAAGTATGATATTTCTGACTTGTTAGTCTTGTTTAGATACTGCAATATCTACAAATAAAACTACAATATATAGCCCAAGCCTCTCGATCTATTCACATTGTCTATGATAAATCCTATATGCTCTGCTGAAATGATGTGATAAGTAGGAGAAGCTGGATAGAACCTAGGAACTAAGTTCAACAAAAGTCTAACTGAATGCATATGTATTTTATAGATAAATCACTAATTAGAAAAAGAGCAATGCTAGGATGAACCCACATGCTCTGCTGAAATGATGAGATTCTCCATAGGAAATTTTCGTCATTAATTTCTCATCATTAATTCCTTCTCATAATTACTATTTTTTCTACCACCGTTAGTGTCACTCTACAAAGACTTGAGGAATTGCAACTAGAACCATCTTCTTAACAAAGGTTAACCCACCATAAAAAACCATGGACCTTTTGCAAGTCTGGAGTCATATTATCCTTACAACAGAAAGAAATATTATCCATTATCCTTGCAACAGAAAGAAATCGGAGTATCTGGACTGACATAATAGATTGACACTCCTTTTGAAATAGCTAGCTTCATGATAGACCAAACTTGTAGTATACATTTTGACATATTAGGATATGATATCTATTATATTTTCTATAAATCTAATATTATTGTTTTATTATATATATGTGATTTTTTATGTGTAGATTTTTTGCATGTAAGTCCCTTAAACTAGAGATTTTTTGCATAAAAGCTGTCATTCTTATAGTATATATTTTGTTTTACTTACAAATTTTTTCTTTAATTTTTGTTTGCAGGATCACATAGACAACAACCAATTTTGGGGAAAGACATTCATATCATGAGATCTATTGTAGGCTATTTTTTTGGGAAGGCATTCAATTCATGTATTTTTGTTTAAATTATAGTCGTTTAGCTGGAATACAATACATTTATGGAATATAATACGTTTCATTTTGAATGGGCTACTTGAAGTTGTTTAAATATTATATTATTGGATTTTTTTTATGAAGAGATGTTTGAAGACATTATATTGGAAATCATGTTGTGTTCATGGTAACTTGTTGTTCTTTGTTCTCAATTTATTTGAATACAAATTTCAATGTTTGTAAGTTATTTTTGAAATAGATTTTTTACATTTATGTTGAAAAATATGCGCAAAAATAAAAAAATAATATAAAAATATAGAAAATAAATAAATCAGCTTATGTGGCATCAAATTGTATAGCAGAAAGTATTTTATAATAAAAAATAAAGAAGTAGACTTTTGGCGACGTGTTATGTTGCCAATGTATTACCTTTCGGCGACACAAGACACTTGTCGCCAAAAGTTATTTTAAAAATATGAGATGTCGTCAAAAATGATTATATTTTGTGACATGGGTGACTTCGTGTTGCCAAAGACTTTTCCAGACAAGGCTACAGCGACGTGTGCGACATAGCCAGATATGTCGCAAAAATGTTTCGGCGACACAAATATAACTTTGCGCTACATATTGCTTATGTCATTGAACATGCATTTTCTTGTAGTGGCAGCCCATGATGATGATGATTCTGCCTAGATGAGGACTTGATCTAGATGCTACAGTTTTTGTCTAGATGTTATCTTACTAGACTCTGCTTATGTCTATGTTTTCTTGGAAATACTCCTACATTCCAAGATAGTACTTTTACTTTATGTACTTTTTTGTATGACTTATGAGATACTGAGTTTGTTGTTCCAAACTCTTTTGATTTTATGCATTTTCATTTCAACATTGATTGTCCCTTTTGGTATGCACTTATGCTTAGCATTATCTTTCATATTATCTCTGCTACTGCTTCAAATTATAAACTGCTTGTAAAATTTATGTTATTTTCTTTATATTATCTCTGTATTTTCTCTCTCACTGTTTGTTGCTTAAAGCATAAATTGCGGAGGAGCTTATCTCTTTGCAATTATTTGCTAAGTGACAATGTGGGAGAAAAGGATCTCACATCTTTTTCAGGATAGTATCTGCCAAGAAGAGACAGTACCAAACACACACGTTTTGAGATTTTTAAATCAAGACCAAGATGTTACATCGGTCAAGGTTTGTCAATTATCAAAATGAGAAAGATTGTTGGCCCATTAGTCATGGTCAAACATGATTTTAATAATTGGTCTAACCATGTCTATATAAGGGCTACTTGGACGAACTGCGACAACATGTGCCTGCTACCGTTCCAGACTTGGAGTTGTGTTTTTCATCGCGTATGTATTTCAATTTTCAATATACTTTTGCATTTTATTGAGTATAGGAATACAATGTAAACCATGTCGTACTGAAAAATACGCTGCCCAAGAAACGTTTTCAAAATATCCTTTCATTTTGAAAATAAGCCCACTAACAAAATCCTAAACTACTTCCTAACTGCTTGAAAAATTCAAAAGCCCAAAAACCTGAGTTACAAACCCAAAAATCAACCCATTCTGGACTAGCAGAATTCTGGACGAATTTGCCCCAAATTTGGCACGAGTTCGGCTACCCTGAACGTTGGATTTTAAAACTCAGTCTTCCCGCAGTTACGGATGCAATGACTATATGCCAAAATTCTGTCATATAATTCTGTCCAAATTCTGCTCGAATTCTCCCTTTGAAAATCCTATAAATAGAGAAGAAATTCTACCATTTCAACACACTCATTCACCTTCATATCTCTTCTCTCTAAGCTTACTATGATCTTCCAAAGCCCCCCACTAAGCTTTCAATTTCAATTCCCAAGCCAGTTACAATTCTCTAGTCGATTTGCCAGTACGGTACGGTCTAGAAGTTCAGAGTGATTGTAATCAAGAGGCTTGACAGAAGTGAGACACTTCACAATTGAAGTCGGTCGAGCACTTCAGATCAAAGCTCGCATTTGTATAAGTTGACAAGGAGTTCGGATGAAAACTTGTGATTTTTTCCATAGTGGATTTTAATTGGGAGCTAGAGTTCTTCCAACTGGATTAGTCCTCACAAGAGGGATACCAGTATACATCGCCGTCTTTGAGTTTGCTCTTTGCACTTTACTTTTACTTACTCATAACTATGATATATTTCTGTGACATTGCTGCTAATATTTTTTAATAACTAATATTCTGCTGCCTACTCTATTCACCCCCTAGAGTATATCGCTTTAGATTTTGTTCCTACAGTACCTAGGTGTAGTCATACTCCTGCGAGCCTTCAATTGGATATAAATGATGGATTAAAGAATGAAGGGTACTCACTCACAAATTAGGATCTCTTGATATATTCCAGGAATGACCCCAAGAATCTTACTTCGAGCACTGTATAAACCTATTTTTACTTGCTTTTGCTCACGTTCACTTTTGAATACATGTCCGTTGCTGAACCCAATTCTTGCATTGAAATGAGTTTTATGGACTCTAGAAGGAACAAATGAGTAGAGTTGAGTCTCATAGCCATTTGGGTTGAAAAGAAAAAAATGATTAGTCAAATCTAATACATGAAGGTTGATAATTATTTCAAGGTTATATTCAAGAAAATTTAAATTTGGACTAAGAGAGTACATCAGGGTTTGATGATTTAATAAAATATGATTGAGAAACAAATGGAAAATAACAAATGAATTCAGAGAAACAAGGATTGCATAATCAGGCTAGAAATTATTCGTTGATGTGGATTATAATTTCTGAAGATTGAGAGGATGGTATTGTATTGACTTGTGACAAGGAAAATATTAAAGAAGAGTTTTATTTAATTTTTAAAGTGGTAAGAGCCATTGAGGAAGAGGTTGAATTGTCTTTTCTTACTTGAGTAGCCAAGAAAATGACAAGAGATACGATTATTCGCCAAGGATATATAATAAATTTATAGGATTAACGACTAGTATTGGATTATGTATACCTCGAGGATGATATGAGTTTCATTGCTAAAAGAATATTTTCTTTAGCTCCACACAAAGTTGGTACAAATGGTTTAAAAAGGATTTTTATAGGAATGTGTCACCCCCATTTCCTGTATTTCGTATTTGTACTCGTAATTTGATTTTGGCACGTATTTTATTTTCTCGACTTGCGGATTTTGGTTTCCCGTAAATGGGTTTGGACCATGGCTTGGTTTTATTTTGTGGAGTTGGTTTAGTTGGTTTGGTTCATATGAGTGGAACACTTTAACCTACACTCCTCCCTCAATACACCACAACCACCCTCATTATATCTCCACCAACCTTTCTCTCTCCTCTTTACTCTCCATTAATTTTCTTCTTCTTCCTTCTTCCACACAACTCCCCAACCCATTAGGCAAGTGCACCTTGCCATCAAATAAGCACCACTTTTATTTGTCTATTAGCTAGATTAGGCCATGAAGAACAACTTTAGAACTTGACATTTTGTGATTTGGAGTTTCCTTTGTTCTAGATCTAGGTTTTTACTATTTTCGGATTTACATGGTTTTGATCTATTTAACTTTGATTTTTGCATGTTTTGATGCTTCCATGTGGAAGAGAATTCGATTTTACTCAAGTTAGAACTTTGAAAATCTAGATTTGGTTTTGATTTGATCAAGTTATGAAGAATTGAAGTTTTGAAGTTCTTGGAGTTCTTCTCGGGTTGGAGAAGCAGCCCTCTCGGCCTGCGCTCTTTAGCGCAAGGTCGATTGCGCAGCTCACCCTTTGGTGAACTGTGCACCTTCCTTCTCGGCCAGCGCCTTCATTGCGCATAGCCGATTGCGTCCGGCCTCTTGGGCTGGACCGCGCATCTCCCTTGGCGCACCAACCCCTGCGCAGTTGGCCCCTGCGCAACCTGACTCATGCGCAATCCACCCTGCGCAAGCCAGCCATGCACAATCCACCTATGCGCAATCCATCTCTGCGCAACCAACTCCTGCGCAGTTCACTCCTGCGCAGTCTACCTTCTGCGCAATCCATCCATGCGCCATCTGCCCCTGTGCACTTGGCTCCCTGCACAACTGACACCCTACACAATCCAACCCCTGATCCCTTGCGCAAACCATTGGCTCTTGGAGTTTTGGTTTTATTTCTTTAAGCTTGGCTCTTCTATAGTCCTATATATATATTGGTATTTTATTAGGTATTTTACGTCCATTTTATATCCTTACGCCTTTTGTCATGAACTTGATTTTACTTAATATGTTTGGAATGACTATTGTACATGGCCTGGCATAACAAGGACTAGCATAACACGACAGTGACCCGTAGTGGTGCACTCCTGACATGACCAACCTGACTTGATAGTGGCCCGTAATGGCGCACTACTGACAGTACCCTGACATGATTTATCTTGATAACTTGATAGTGGCCGTGGCGGCGCACTCTTGACTTGACTTGACTTGACTTGCCTTGACACCGTGGGCGCTCCTGCTTGCTTACTTGTACAATCTACTTGTCTTGTCTTGCATCATGTCTAGGACGTGACTTCCTGGGTACCACGGCTAGGGACTCGCGCTAAATTGGATTAGGCTAATTATTAGATCAAACTAGAACATAGAGAATTTCCAGTCACAGGCAATCTCGTTATCTGGGCGCTTTAATGGACTTGTAGCTTGCCGACGAGTAGAGCACATTTCCAGCACACTGTCATGTGTTGCACCCTCTAAGTCACCTAAGGGTACATTTGTCTCCCGGGCAATGTACCCACCTATAACTCTCAACCCGCGGAAGGATAACTGGATAGTCTGCAGGGCTTGGGACTGGAATTCTCACTTGCATCTTGTTAATAATTAGGATTGTGATAACCCTAGT
The DNA here is from genome assembly GCA_029216955.1 of Iris pallida. Taxonomy (NCBI): domain Eukaryota; kingdom Viridiplantae; phylum Streptophyta; class Magnoliopsida; order Asparagales; family Iridaceae; genus Iris; species Iris pallida. Next base: position 25,285,110 of record JANAVB010026199.1, on the reverse strand, counting down.
TAGTTAAAGTAGTAAGCCGTAGTACTTGCTTGGCCGATTGTGAATGAATGGTGTCCAGCTCTGTCTAAGTCTTGTCTAGCCCCTGTACCTGGAACTCTTGATCATGATTGTTTTACTTATCTCTAACGATAAATGGGTAGGGACAGTGAGCTATTCAGGAGAAGGGGTACAATCCCGGTCCTTGTTTGGTTTAAGGATTGTAACCTGGCTCCCGGAATAGTTCCACGTCCCTAGTCGTTTATCGCCTTGTGTACTTTACTACTTGTACTTCTTTTATTCTTTATGTCCTGATATGCTGGCTTTTGTTCTTATTTGTGGCCTCCTTTGTGGCACTTGCTCTTTCTGGGGTTTGACCCAGCTGGTTTTGTGTGGCCAGATTTCGGAGCAGCTCCCGAGGATCTACCAAGCTTCCAGCCCAATGGTGACAACTAGACGGAACCCGGGCCAAGAGTGGGTTTTCCTTTTTGTTTCACCCACTTATATGTAAATTATTCTTTTGAGGCGTTTAGCCGACGAGCACCTGTTAGCTCGATGCACATTTACTTACTGTCTGCCTACGGGCTGTAAACATGATTAACAAATCCTAGGGTTGATCATGTATGACTGAACTCTTGCTAGTCCCATCATTTTGTACGACTAGTTTCATGATCATCCAATATGTAATATTTGGGACGCCTTATATATATATATTTGATGCTCTAACATCTTGTAACTCTGTTAATTGCTTGAGATTGAGACAATAGGCTTGACCTTAAGAGACTGCTGGCTTGTAGTAAACCCTCATATCTAGACAGCCGTGACCGTATAGTTGAGATGTATTCTATTTCAATATACGTAGCTGGCTATGTCCGCCCCCGCTCTCCAGTATTCTGGTTCTGGGGCGTGACACGGTTTAAGTGGTGGCCCATGCAGGTCTTGGCATTCAAGAAATGTGAGGGTTTACCGAATAGATGTCTCAATCAATATTTCGTCCTTGATCTCTGCTCGTATCTTCAAATCCCTGAGATTCTTGACCTGGTCACACGCTTGTATCATTGATCTGTCCTGGTCCTTCCTTACTGTTCCCTATGTCGTCTTCTTCAGCGGCATTACTCCCGGACCTGCCAACCAGCCAGAGGAAGCTCGACAAGCACCCCAGCGCCAGGAAGATCAAGCTCAGCACTCTGGAGTAGCCTCCTGAGTTATGCTTCCCGGAGGCTCGGAACCTCCAGTTCAGGCAGCTCCGCCCGTTCAACCAGCTAGACAGGATGAGGGACCTTTGGTAGGGCTTATCAGAGAACTGCTTGCATCCCAAGATCGTTGAGGCGACGCTTTGCACCAGGAAGTTCATGATGCACTAAACCGAGGAGGTCCCCAAGGGAATCAGGCGGCCAACAGTTTCAAGCGCTTGAACCCTCCCTTCTTTGATGGCAGTGAAGATGCGATTGCCGCGGACGCTTGGCTTCAGGATACCGAGGTGGTCCTGGAAGCAGCTAGGACACCTGAGAATGAGAAGGTGGCGGTGGTACGCCTACAGTTGTTAGACTTGGCTCGCGATTGGTGGGCAGCTCAGGCCATGGGGTTAGCGGCACCAGTCACTTGGGCGACGTTCAGAGAGAGGTTCCAGACAAAGTACTTCGATGCGGTGGCACGGTACGACCTGCAGACCAGATTCACCAACTTGAAGCAAGGAGGCAGGACGGTCGATGGCTATGCGATCGAGTTTTCCAGGCTGAGTAGGTTCGCCCCCACCTTGGTGGCAACCGAGTTCGATAGGGCTCAGCGGTTCCAGCAAGGGCTGCACTTAGAGATATTATTGGCTGTGGAGCAGTTCGAGCACCAGACGTTCGATGCAGTGTTGAAGGCAGCAAGGAGGCATGAGTATACCTCCCGAAGAATTGTGGACAGGACCGGAGGCAGGAAGCGGTCCTACAACCAGATGCACCAATCTTCAGCTCCAGCCCCGGCAGCTAGGGGTATAACCATTGGAACTCCGAGGCGGGCGGCCTCAGTGACGTCGGTTCAGCATTCAACCCCGACGTATCCGCAGCAGCAGAAGCAGAAGCAGTCTTCCGCGGTGGGATGTTCTCATTGCGGAAAGCCGGGCCATGTAGTGGCAGAGTGTCGTAGGGCACAGGGATTGTGCCTGGCTTGTGGAGGAGCAGACCACCAGATAGGGACCTGCCCGAATAGGGGAGGTCCATCATCATCCAACCTTTCTAGTTCTTCGGTGAGAGGACCAGCCCCAGTTCCAGTCCAGCAGCAGTAGCAGCAGCAGTACCCGAGGCCATTGTTGCCCCAGGCCCAGGCCTTCCAGCAGCAATTCACCCAGGCTCCAGCACAGAACCGACAGAGGGGTTTCCAGCAGAGAGGACCCGCAGCTAGAGGTCAGACTATGATGATGACCATGGAAGAAGAAGTTGCACCAGGTGAGGTAGTGGCAGGTATTATTCTCGTCAACACCTTTCCAGCATCTGTATTATTTGATTCTGGTGCATCGCATTCATTCATGTCTGTACGATTCGCGACACGGATAGGATTGGAGCTCGAGTCATTATCAGTGAGGCTCAATATACTTACTGGCAATGGTCTTGTGGGAGTAGATCGAGTGTTTTCCTCGTGTCGGATCGTAGTTAGTGGTAGAGAGTTCCCCGCTAGACTCATAGAGTTCCCTATGGCAGACTATGATGTAGTCCTAGGCATGGATTGGTTGAGGAACCATTATGCTAGGATAGACTGCCATATTGGCAGAGTTGTCTTTAGTATTCCCGGAGAGCCAGAGTTTTCATTTTCCAGAGGCACAGTCGAGCCATCTCCTCCAGTATTGCGGATGGCAGTAGCAGTAGTGCAGTTGCCCCGGATAGTTGAAGAGTTTCCAGATGTCTTCCCAGAGGAACTTCTAGGGATGCCACCAGAGCGGAAGATCGAGTTCACCATTGACTTGATTCCCGGGACAGCACCAGTGTCAGAGCGAGTCTACAGAATGGCGCCTTCAGAGTTGGAGATTTTGTACAAGATGATTGAAGAACTTAGAACCAAGGGATTTATTCGTGCTAGTGGATCGCCTTGGGGAGCCCCGATGCTTCTTGTGAAAAAGAAGGATGGTACGTCCAGGCTATGTGTTGATTATCGTACCTTGAACTCAGTGACAATCAAGAACAGATACCCTCTCCCGAGGATAGATGACTTGTTTGATCAACTCAAGGGGGCTTCAGTTTTCTTGAAGATAGACTTGCGGTCAGGATACCACCAGATCAGAGTCAGAGAGCAGGACATCCCGAAGACGGCATTCAGATCTAGGTACGGGCATTGGGAGTTTCTAGTTATGCCCTTTGGAGCGACCAATGCGCCGGCGGTGTTCATGGACCTCATGAACCGTATTTTCATGCCTTACTTGGATCAGTTTGTGATAGTGTTCTTTGATGACATCCTGGTCTACAGCAAGAGTGAAGCAGAGCATGAGCAGCATCTCAGAGTTGTCCTCCAGATTCTCAGAGAGCACCAGTTGTACGCCAAGATCAGTAAATGCGAGTTCTGGCTCGATCGTATTTCTTACTTGGGTCACATCATTACCAAAGGAGGAGTGGAAGTGGATCCCCAGAAGATTGTGGCTATCGAGGCATGGCCAGTACCCAGCTCAGTGGCAGAAGTTCGCAGCTTTCTTGGATTGGCCGGCTACTACCGACGGTTCATCTCTGATTTTGCAAGGATTTCAGCGCCGATGACCCAGCTGACCCGCAAGGATGTGCCGTTCGTTTGGACAGCAGAATGTCAGGAATCATTTGAGAAGTTGAAGCGAGGTTTGATAACGGCTCCCATTCTCACCCTTCCAGATGGGACCGGAGGATTCACAGTTTATTGCGACGCTTCAGGCAGAGGATTGGGATGTGTTTTGATGCAGCATGGGAAGGTAATTGCTTATGCGTCACGTCAACTCCGTGATCATGAGAAGAATTACCCGACCCACGACTTGGAGCTAGCAGCAGTAGTGTTTGCACTTAAGTTGTGGAGGCACTACTTGTACGGAGACAGAGTGGAGATATTTACTGATCATAAGAGCCTGAAGTATGTTTTCACCCAGAAGGATCTTAATATGCGGCAGAGAAGATGGCTCGAGCTACTGGTGGACTACGATGTGGATTTGCAGTATCATCCAGGGAAGGCCAACGTTGTAGCAGATGCGTTGACCCGGAGAGCCGGAGTTTATTTCCTGACGGCGCAACCAGAGCTATTGGCAGATCTTCAGAAGATGGGAATTGAAGTGGTTCTTCCTTCCAATGTGGCCTTGATGGCCAGCCTACAGATTCAGTCCACCATAGTTGAGATAATCCGGACAGCACAGTTAGCAGATTCCAAGATTCAGCGGCTCAGAGCAGAGTGCGAGGCAGGGAGAAGGCCAGAGTTATGTATTCATGAGGATGGTACACTTCGACACGGCACGCGTCTTTGTGTACCCAGTGGAGATATCAGACAGGAAGTCATGGCAGAGGCTCACAGTTCGCAGTACTCCATTCACCCAGGCGGCACGAAGATGTACAGAGATATTCGTCAACACTTTTGGTGGAATGGTATGAAGAGGGAGATAGCCCGGTATGTCTCTCGATGTTTGGTTTGCCAACAGGTCAAGGCTGAACATCAGAGGCCAGCTGGACTTCTTCAACCTTTGCCGATCCCAGAATAGAAATGGGAGCACATAACCATGGATTTCGTGACTGGATTACCCAGATCTCCGGCAGGCAGAGACGCTATTTGGGTCATTGTGGACAGGCTTACCAAGGTGGCACACTTTCTTCCATTTAGAGTTGGACAGTCAACGGCACAGCTAGCAGAGATGTATCTCAGGCAGATCGTCAGACTTCACGGAGTGCCAGTCAGCATAGTATCAGACAGGGATACGAGATTCACATCGCACTTCTGGCGCAGTCTTCATCAAAGTTTGGGGACTCGTCTCAAGTTCAGTTCAGCGTATCATCCGCAGACAGATGGGCAGTCAGAGCGTACTATACAAACTCTCGAAGATATGTTGCGGTCGTGTACCCTTGACTTCGGTGGTTCGTGGGAGGATCACCTGCACCTGGTGGAATTCTCGTACAATAATAGTTTCCAGGCCAGTATCCAGATGGCACCCTTCGAGGCTCTGTATGGTAGGAAGTGCAGATCCCCGTTAGCATGGGACGATGTCGGAGAGAGGCAGATGCTCGGTCCAGAACTGATTTCTCAGACGGTTGAAGTGGTCAGGAAAGTCAGAGATCACCTCCGAGTTGCTCAGGATCGCCAGCGCCATTGGGCCGATGCTCATCGGCGTCCCTTAGAATTTGCCGTCGGCGACCATGTATTCCTTAGGATCTCGCCTACCCGCGGCATCATTCGTTTTGGCGTACGGGGAAAGCTTAGTCCTAGGTATATAGGGCCGTTCGATATTCTGGAGCGAGTAGACGATGTGTCCTATCGTCTCGCTCTTTCGCCGTCGCTAAGTGAGGTACATGATGTATTCCATGTATCCCAATTAAGGCGGTACATCCCAGACCCGAGCCATATCCTAGATCATTCGGAATTGGTTGTTGGTACCAACCTTTCATATGAGGAGAGGCCCGTGTCTATATTTGACCGGAGAGAAAAGACGCTCAAGAACAAGACTATTAACTTAGTTCGTGTTGCTTGGGGTCATCACTCTCTAGGTGAGTCAACGTGGGAGCGTGAGGACGACATCCGATCGCGATATCCCTACCTGTTTGACTCGTGAGGTATAATGTCTTTCTTATGCCTTACACTTTCCCTTTCCTTGCTTGCATTGTATGATTGCATGATTGAACTGCTTAGTGTAGCTTGTTTGTGCTTAGTATAGCTTGTCGTGGCAATCTCTAGCTCATTGATTAAATTCCGAGGACGGAATTCTTTGAAGGTGGGTAGAGTTGTCACCCCCATTTCCTGTATTTCGTATTTGTACTCGTAATTTGATTTTGGCACGTATTTTATTTTCTCGACTTGCGAATTTTGGTTTCCCGTAAATGGGTTTGGACCATGGCTTGGTTTTATTTTGTGGAGTTGGTTTAGTTGGTTTGGTTCACATGAGTGGAACACTTTAACCTATACTCCTCCCTCAATACACCACAACCACCCTCATTATATCTCCACCAACCTTTTTCTCTCCTCTTTACTCTCCATTAATTTTCTTCTTCTTCCTTCTTCCACACAACTCCCCAACCCATTAGGCAAGTGCACCTTGCCATCAAATAAGCACCACTTTTATTTGTCTATTAGCTAGATTAGGCCATGAAGAACAACTTTAGAACTTGACATTTTGTGATTTGGAGTTTCCTTTGTTCTAGATCTAGGTTTTTACTATTTTCGGATTTACATGGTTTTGATCTATTTAACTTTAATTTTTGCATGTTTTGATGCTTCCATGTGGAAGAGAATTCGATTTTACTCAAGTTGGAACTTTGAAAATCTAGATTTGGTTTTGATTTGATCAAGTTATGAAGAATTGAAGTTTTGAAGTTCTTGGAGTTCTTCTCGGGTTGGAGAAGCAGCCCTCTCGGCCTGCGCACTTTAGCGCAAGGCCGATTGCGCAGCTCACCCTTTGGTGAACTGCGCACCTTCCTTCTCGGCCAGCGCCTTCATTGCGCATAGCCGATTGCGCCCGGCCTCTTGGACTGGACCGCGCATCTCCCTTGGCGCACCAACCCCTGCGCAGTTGGCCCCTGCGCAACCTGACTCATGCGCAATCCACCCTGCGCAAGCCAGCCATGCGCAATCCACCTATGCGTAATCCATCTCTGCGCAACCAACTCCTGCGCAGTTCACTCCTGCGCAGTCTACCTTCTGCGCAATCCATCCATACGCCATCTGCCCCTGCGCACTTGGCTCCCTGCACAACTGACACCCTACACAATCCAACCCCTGATCCCTTGCGCAAACCATTGGCTCTTGGAGTTTTGGTTTTATTTTTTTAAGCTTGGCTCTTCTATAGTCCTATATATATATTGGTATTTTATTAGGTATTTTACGTCCATTTTATATCCTTACGCCTTTTGTCATGAACTTGATTTTACTTAATATGTTTGGAATGACTATTGTACATGGCCTGGCATAACAAGGACTAGCATAACACGACAGTGACCCGTAGTGGTGCACTCCTGACATGACCAACCTGACTTGATAGTGGCCCGTAGTGGCGCACTCCTGACAGTACCCTGACATGATTTATCTTGATAACTTGATAGTGGCTGTGGCGGCACACTCTTGACTTGACTTGACTTGACTTGCCTTGACACCGTGGGCGCTCCTGCTTGCTTGCTTGTACAATCCACTTGTCTTGTCTTGCATCATGTCTAGGACGTGACTTCCTGGGTACCACGGCCAGGGACTCGCGCTAAATTGGATTAGGCTAATTATTAGATCAAACTAGAACATAGAGAATTTCCAGTCACAGGCAATCTCGTTATCTGGGCGCTTTAATGGACTTGTAGCTTGCCGACGAGTAGAGCACATTTCCAGCACACTGTCATGTGTTGCACCCTCTAAGTCACCTAAGGGTACATTTGTCTCCCGGGCAATGTACCCACCTATAACTCTCAACCCGCGGAAGGATAACTGGATAGTCTGCAGGGCTTGGGACTGGAATTCTCACTTGCATCTTGTTAATAATTAGGATTGTGATAACCCTAGTTAGTTAAAGTAGTAAGCCGTAGTACTTGCTTGGCCGATTGTGAATGAATGGTGTCCAGCTCTGTCTAAGTCTTGTCTAGCCCCTGTACCTGGAACTCTTGATCATGATTGTTTTACTTATCTCTAACGATAAATGGCTAGGGACAGTGAGCTATTCAGGAGAAGGGGTACAATCCCGGTCCTTGTTTGGTTTAAGGATTGTAACCTGGCTCCCGGAATGGTTCCACGTCCCTAGTCGTTTATCGCCCTGTGTACTTTACTACTTGTACTTCTTTTATTCTTTATGTCCTGATATGCTGGCTTTTGTTCTTATTTGTGGCCTCCTTTGTGGCACTTGCTCTTTCTGGGGTTTGACCCAGCTGGTTTTGTGTGGCCAGATTTCGGAGCAGCTCCCGAGGATCTACCAAGCTTCCAGCCCAATGGTGACAACTAGACGGAACCCGGGCCAAGAGTGGGTTTTCCTTTTTATTTCACCCACTTATATGTAAATTATTCTTTTGAGACGTTTAGCCGACGAGCACCTGTTAGCTCGATGCACATTTACTTACTGTCTGCCTACGGGCTGTAAACATGATTAACAAATCCTAGGGTTGATCATGTATGACTGAACTCTTGCTAGTCCCATCATTTTGTACGACTAGCTTCATGATCATCCAATATGTAATATTTGGGACGCCTTATATATATATATTTGATGCTCTAACATCTTGTAACTCTGTTAATTGCTTGAGATTGAGACAATAGGCTTGACCTTAAGAGACTGCTGGCTTGTAGTAAACCCTCATATCTAGATAGCCGTGACCGTATAGTTGAGATGTATTCTATTTCAATATACATAGCTGGCTATGTCCGCCCCCGCTCTCCAGTATTCTGGTTGTGGGGCGTGACAGAATGATTTGAGCTTTAAGAATCTTGTTTAATTTTGGATAAAAGATTTCAATCTAGCCAAGACATTATTTTAGAAAGAAAAAATTATTATTGAGGTTGAATTTTGTAAGAAAGAATATGGATTAAGAATTTGTAAATTTGGAAAGTATGGATTTAAGGCAATAGCAACATTTTTTTTACGCAAAGGTTAATCATAAATATGTTGATTAATAACTAGCAAGGAGGTTTGAATAATTATGAACGATATTGGAGGTTGTTTAAATAGAATAAAGGATAATTTTGGAACTAAAAATTCTTATGACCTCATTCTTAAAACAATTCCAATGAAAATAGAGTTAAATTGTGGTGATAAAAGTGATAATTTTTTTTTGATATTAGAAGACTCTAATTAATTTAGTAAATGGAGACGTGGAAATTTAGAAGCGTTTATGTGGAAACTATGGTGGATGGTATTATGGATGCGAATACCAACTTGATAAAGATCTTTAAAAAGATGAGGATTATCCATCAATAGTTAATAATTAGTAATGTGTGTTTGCCATTAAAATTCTTTTATTGCAAATTTCAATACAAACAGAACAGTGTTACAATATAGGACTTAGATGTAGTCCTAGGAGCACACTTTTGTTTATCTGGGTCCCTTGTGCCGATGGAGTGAGTGGTAATGCATTGACTCCGTTGACGATCTGACGACGGTTATCGGTTCTCTGAAGGTTTGGATTGCTCTGGGTGCTGGAGCTTGTTGAAAGGAGGAAGACGTTGAGTGTCTGTATCTGCCTCTCTGGTGGTGTGTTCGTTCCTGTGTTCGTGGGTGAGAAGGAAATGATCCCTCTATTTATAGCTTTGCAGGCTGGCTGCTCATGCGCGTATATGTAGGATGCGCTTGGACGTGGGGACGCCACGTGGTGATTGCTGATGGAGGCGCATGGACGATGCGCCCTGATCAAGGGGTTGAATTCTTCATGCTGCTGTTGTGAGCCGGCACGTAGCAGAGGAGAAGATCTTTCTGTTGCTGAGATCTTGGGTGAGTTGAGTCAAAGGACACGTGTCGTCGACCCATGGCTCGGAGATCTCGAATTTGATGTAGAATGATCTGGTAGGATGCGCCTGGGATTAGGTGCATGAGGAAACTTTGGCTCGTAACCTTTAGGAGTCTCGAACCATTCGGGGCGCATGGCTTTTGAGGCGCATGCGAGGCTCCAGTAATGACTTTACTCCTGTCTTTTGGGATCAGAGAAAAGTCTGAGGCACATGGCTTTTGAGGCGCATGCAGATTTGGGCGCATGGCTACGGAGGCGCATGCGAGATGGTTGGGCGGCCACGTGGCAGTAGCCGTCGGAGGAAAAGTAATGATGATGCTGACGTTGGCGACGTTTCGTCTTCTGAAAAAGCTGTCAACTGTTCAAACTTCGGAAGGCGTGCTGCCAACTCTGTCAGTTCAGCATTTAATGTTTTTGACATTCGATGGACAGTTGAGTGGTCGCATCGATCGGCGTTCCACTAGGCGTATGGGTACGCATGGGGGCGCATCCCCTGTGATGCGCTTGGTGCTGAAGGGCGCGTCTGTGTTGATGCGCTTGATGTTGAAGGGTGCGTCTATGTTGATGCGCTGCCTGGCCGGCGCATCCGCTTCGTGACACGTCTTTAATGGTGCGACTGTTACGATCTTCGAGTGCTTTAAATAGCCGTTTTGACTTGGCTGAATTCGAAGCGTCCAGTTCATCTATTTAATGCAAATTCATTGCACGGAATTCGGAGAGCCATCCACTTGGCGCATGGGTTTGATTTGCCCGGCCTATAAATAGTGGCATGGAGAGAGTTTGCTTCTCGTTCTCTCACGTCCTTCCGAAATGAATTTGTTTGCTCGAGCACATTCTGTTGATGAGATGTTCCCGAGGGTGAAGATGCAACGCATTGTCTTCATTGATACACTTGAAGATGACTGTTACATCCAAAAGTTGGAGTCGAGGGCTTCTGAGGCAGGCAGAAGGTGCCTGTTGCATCCAAAGATTGGGATGCACGAGCCTTGTCTCCGTCATGTGGGAAGAGCCGCAGATCGGAATTGCGGTGCTGCGGCTTTGGGGGCTCTTTCTTCCTTCAAAATGGGTGTTGCCCATTCTGGTTGTGTTGAAAGCTGCTCCTTTAGCCGCGGTTTCGATTACGGTCTTCCTTCGCCTTTGGAGGCTCTTTCGAAGCCTCCCCTGGCTACATGTTGGCTTGCGGTGCCCTTCTCTTCCTCGGTTTGGGGAGCTCTTCCTCCAGCTAGAGGGTTGATTGCCACCCTCGTTCTGCTCAATAAATGCTTCATTAGTCGAAGTATTTAGACGGCGGTGAGCCTGGATGGAAGAGTGGCACATAACTGGGCTGCTGAAGGGATGCACATAACTGAGGATACACATAACTGAGTTGCTGAAAAGGATGCGCCCTGCTGGGGGCGCATGGTGGGATGCGCCTGACTGAGGGCACATGGTGATTGCTGCGCCTATTTGAGGGCGCATGGTGGCTGCTGGCTGTAGACTTAGGATCTTTTCTTTGTAGAAATTCTCCTTTGTACAATCTTTTTTAGACATGTAATAGACTTTTATATGTACAATAAAAAGTCCTCTAATGTCTATATTTGTTGTTTTTGCTGTGAAGTACTTTATCCGAGCTCTGGCGCATGTAGTGTCTGGCGCATAGATTTTCTGGTTCTGAAATTCCATGCTTCTACAAGACCCCCTTCAAAGTTTTCAAAACTTTTGGATAAGTTTTGGAATACTTTGAATAAGAAGCATAGTAGTAGAGGCGCATGACTGTCGGGGCGCATGACTGTTCGGGTGCATCCGCGCATCAGTGATGGGGCGCATACTCCTCTCAGTTAATGCAAATGATAACGCCTCGGTAACCGAAAAAGATTAATGATGATCTTTTTTGTTTTATTTGCGGTTATCTCTTCACAGAACTCGAGGCGACGGATGAGGTCACACTTCATCGGTTCACGCGTGCGACCAAGCCTATAAATAGGTGTGAGATGGAGAGAGAAAGAGTTTTTCCTCTCTTTGCTTTTGCCCTTTAGAGTTCTTCTTCTCAAAAACCCTAACTTTCTTCTCTCAAGCAATGGCTCCCAAGACTCCTCGAGGCGGTGCTGGCAAGGGACGAGGCAAAGGAAAAGAATCCATAGAGGCTGCTGTGGCTGATGTTCCCCGTCCACCTGTTGAAGTTCGGCCATCGGTGGTTGGTGAGTTTCATCATCCCATTCCTGTATCATACAGACGCCGACGCGCATGGACCTTGAGTCTTGAATATGTGCTGAGGTTCGTCGACGCGCATGGGTTTAAACCCTGAAGATGCGCCGAGGCTCTACTGCTGATGCACATGGGTTTAGACCCTGATGATGCGCCGAAGCTCTACTGCTGACACGCATGGGTTTAGACCCTGATGATGCGCCGAAGCTCCTTTTTAGATGTGCATGAGCCTGATGCGCTCTTGATGAGAAACGAGGCTTAGATTCTTTTGTTGTGTATCGCTGAATCTTTGCCTTCTTTGTTTGAACACCAGTGTCGATGACTGTCCCACTCCTGAATGAGGTGCTTCTGGATGCTGCCCTCTGCCAGATGGGAGTAGATTACGATGAGGAGGTGATAAATCCTGCTCGAACTGCTATCATGCTAGACCAGCCTCCCGAAAGAATGACTCAAATCCGGGAACAACCGCATGGGTTCCTCAAGCGGATGATGGAGCGTGGCGTTTTGAAATCTGCCAGTTCTGATAAAGTGACTTTCCTGAAGCCCGAGTTTCTGTTTGGAGATCGCCTTACTTCTATTGAAGCAAAGGTGTTGAAGGTCAAGGAAGATTGGTTTTTTTACAGCAAGAGGAGTGCATATGACCGTTAAGCAGCTCGAACGTCAATGGCCTTTGACGGCTTTCTGTCGTCTTGCTTCCAAGAGGAGGATGTCTTGGGATCTAACCCCATCTCAGGGGGGAGCGGTGGCAGGCATCATCAAGATCGACTCTACCTCAGATCAAAGGGATACTTTGGTCGCCGTGCGGGCTGGGCCTTCTTTCACCTGGCGGACTCTACGCCCTGGGAGCATTTATAGTGACGTTTCCGTCAATACATTTGCCTTTGGCGCTTCGACTTTTGCCAATCGCATGCTGTTGATGGAGCGATCGTACCCGAAAGGTGAATTTCGGGTGGAGGGTTGGTGTCATTACGTTGCCAAATGGGACAAGCTGACACTCTGGATGCTGTCACAGTTTTAAACTGAACTCCAAGAGATGGGGCTGACTGCCGCGATCCGTGCTACTCAGGCAGGTGTTGACATCAACCGGCATATGTTCCTCGCGCTCCTGGAGATGTTTGATACCCATACCGGGACCTTCTTCACTCCGGTGGGGGAGCTAGGCCTTGCACTTCATGAAATGCACGAGGTATCAAAGCTCCCTTGGGGATCAGAACCCTATGAGAAATATTTCACGACCAACGAGGAGTTCCAAGTCCTGGGAGACAAAGCTGAAGAAATGATGGCCGTCTTCAAGGAAGTGGCGAGTCATCATTACTATATGCAGAAGAGAGATAAGAGCGGATCGCAACCTCATGTGACCGCCTGGAGGGATTACGTCTTCAAGCAAGACAAGGAGGATCCCTCTCAATTTACCACTCCGCCAGCGCTTTCCCGTAGCGAAGTGCTTTCCGAAATGAGCAGGTTAGGTGAGAAGAATCCTCGGGAAAACGAGGATCGGGAGTCGGATGAACGCTCCTATAGCTGTTTCTGGCACCTTACTCATCGGATGTCGTCGAAAGCAGTATTAGCTGCATATCTGATGGTTTGGCTTCGGGATTATATTTTCTCGGGCGGGTCAGGCTCCGTAGAGAGGGTGACCCGGAACTTAATCCTGCTAGCAGTGAAGTTGGTTTTCGGCCGGCGTCTGGCTCTTCTCCCCGCGATGGTGTGTAACCTGCTACGAGGTTTACGGGAGTTTACGGGAAACGTGGTTCATGATTGCGGTAGGAATGACAACTTCCCACGTGCAGAACTGCCATTTCACTATCTGATGGGGTGGTTAATCTTACACCATCCAAATGTAATAAGTCCGGGCTCGGAAGAAGACCATAGGGCCGGAGATGCATTCCTTCGCCGTTTCCACCAGAGGAGCTGGTTGCATTCTGGCGTTCCTGTTTGTAGGAAGGTTTTATCCCGCCTTCAGGGGTGGGAGATCACCAAAGTAGGTCCTGTCTTTTCGGGTTTTGAGGCTGGTGAAGACTTAATGGATTCGGGTGAAGATGCCACCACTCTGCCTCCATGGGAATTCCGCTGGTTGCAAAGTATCCGGCCGTCCCATCTGGTGTATCGGAACAGGAACCAGTGCTACCTGGAACCGTATTTACCGAGCCGTTTTTCACGACAATTCGGCTATGCTCAGTTGATGTTGGATAATCCCAGTATCACCCTGGGGTATGCTGGGAGCTTGCTGGATGGTTCACGAGCTTGGCATTACTACAATGCTGGATGTACCGGAGCTCGATTTACGCTACCCGTCCAGAATCCACGACCGTCGATTCTTTTCTCAGCCGCCAAATTTTACTGTGTTATGGCTGCCATGCCTCCCGGATATGATAGGGAGACCAGTCTTGTTATAGGCACCCCGTTAGCGGTGACCGGGAACACATCGACGAGGGTCCGATCGTATCGTCCGCCAGAGGTGGGTCATCTAGGTGCCCCTGCCGCATTCCCAGGGGGTCAGGCCGAACCTTCGGTTGATCAACCGAAATGACGTGCGGGTACAAAGGTTGGTTCTTCTACGTCAAATGGCAGAAGAAGGCATCGTCACCGACTGTGTCGTCGGACTCGACACCTACGGAGGTAAAGGTGTACCATATAGTCCGATTTGGGTTCAACATTTCGTGTGACTTATGCTTTCTTTTTGTAGGAGCCGCTCAAACGAAAACCCCGTACTCCAAAATCTGGTGGCCGCAGGCCAAAGGAGGTGGCGGGCTCATCTGAAGAGCGCATTCTGCCGATCACCATTTCTCCCATGGAGGAGAATCCAGATGATGCCGTTGTCGTGGAGATTCCGGCATCCCCATATTATGTTAGAAGGGAAGCTAAGGATGAAGCAGCTTCCGAGATGGTGAAGGCTGCCCCGAGGACCTTGGACGTTGAGGGTCCAGCGGACACGGGGCTTCGCGATGATGAAGTGGAGTGGAGTTCGTCGTCTTCAGATGACGTCGCTCTAGAGTTGCAAGAGTTTGTTGCGGGGGCAACAGATGTGGTTAGAACGGAGGAGAGGGTTGATTCCCCTCCTTGTCATGACGAGGGGAGGTCGGCTGCGGCATTGCCGAGCCCTACCCCAGACTCAGCAGCGGAAGCTGAGGTGGCTACCGATCAGGAGGTAGCGACAGATCCTGTCCCTGTAGAGGGATTTGATGAGGAAAGTGAGACTCAGCTGCCGGTCCTGACTTCAGGGGCGAGTCAGAAGACAAGTGTTGATCTTTCCGTTCTGCCAGAGGAGGTACTGGCTGCTGATAGCACGTTGGGGGCTGATAAGGTGGCCACCGACGTCGGTGGTTCTTCCGAGTTTGAGAGGGGTAAGGGTTTGATGGAACCCTCTGTTGCTTCTTCCACTTGGGGTACTATCTCGACGCCTGTCTCGGCTTCTTCTGTTCCTTTGGCTCCTCGGATTAGTAGTCAAGCCCCTGTTGATGAAGAGCCTGTCGATACCGAGGGTCCAGCCTCGCGGATTGAGGCAGGCAGGCCTTCTTGCGGTCCGTCTGCTAAAGCAGCTCCTCCGACTCCTGCTATGACGTCGCAGGTGCTGGCGGATGCAGATGAATATGTGAAATTCATCATCGAGGCAGTGTATAAAATACTGCAGAGGGGTGTATCGGCCGTGATGGACACCAATGGGAGTTTTGCGACGGCAAGAACTCTGGCAATGCCTTATATTAACCTGATCCGTCTTCATCAGGGCCATGATCATATGGCGGACATTCTAGAAGCCTCAGTGGTTGAGTTGGACCAGCAGCTTTCCGAATTACAGCACATCCAGCAAAATGACCTCTCCGTCCTGATAGATGCGGAGAAGGAGAAGCTGAACGTCGAGACTGAGTCTTCTTACCAGGCCACTGTGAGTATCTGGAAACGGGAAGTGGCTGAGACCGAAGCTGCAGTGGAGCGGTTATCTCAGTCTACGCGAGAGACAGTGGAGGCACGAGCTGCGTTGGACGCTAGTATCGCGAAGATTGATGCCCAGATCCGCCGTCTTGAGGACCAGCGGGCCCGACTCTTATTAGACGTCGAACGTGTCCAGGCTGAACACGTAGCATTCAAGAAGGAGGAGGGAGCTTTTACCCACCGGGCTCTTGCTCTGGCTCAGCAGCGACAGCAGCTGGATGAGAAGCATGAGAATGATACTTCTCCTGAGGCTATTGAAGCGATGCGTCAAGAAGCTGAACGTCGAGTCTTGGCGACTGTGGAGACTCGGGCGGCAGACTTGAGGCGTCGGATTGAAGAGCTTTCGGCCAACCCTGGAGATGTTTAGGGATTGTAGTCTCTTCTTTTTGTATTTTTGCAACTCTTGCTGGGGATGTAAACTTTTACTCTCTATTTGAAAATAAAGAATACAAAGTTTTTGTGATGGTGTTCATTTTTGCTGTCATGAACTTGATGATTTGTGTGGACCTATTATCTTTTGCGCACCTTGGTTTTTAGGTACAGATAATAAGTTTGAGAGAACCCACATGTTTGCTCAGAGGTGATGTAGACATGGCAAATATGGGATTCAAGTGGTGGAATCTCCCTACTCAGAGGTGTTATGGACGTGGTAGGAATGATCCTGAGGGATACGCGGAACTACTCAGAGGTAATATGGACGTGGAAGTTCTGCGATCAATGTACGACAACGCAGGGGTTGTCTGTACGGGATGTTTACTCAGAGGTAATGTGGACGTGGTAAACATGAAGGATAGCGTAGTCTTACGGGGTGTAAGATTCCGCTTTGTAGGGCGTAGGGGAACAACTCAGAGGTGATGTGGACGTGGTTGTCCTTCTACTGGAGGATGCTACGGAACAGTTGGGTTCCGATAGCGTATGATTTTATGGAAGGGAATTGTCTGTGAGCCCTGATAATTGGGTCCACAGATCCCCTGGTGGAAGCACATGTCTGAAAGATGTCAAGAGTAGTACTTCTTTAGGAACTTGCCGTTGATGGGCATCATGAACAAGTCCCCATTGGGTTTGGCGAGACGGTAAGCGCCGTTTGAGTATACCGTCTCTATGATAAAAGGTCCTTCCCACTTGGGCTCGAACTTTTCTGGTGTCTTGTGAGTCAACACCATCGGCCTCCTGACTGCCAAAACCAGGTCGCCTACTTGGAAAGTCCTCTGCTTGACCTTTTTGTTGAAAGCCCGTGATATACGGGCTTGGTAAAGTTCGATGCGTTGTTGAGCTAGGAGACGCTTTTCGTCAAGTGCCTCCAGTTCCCGCAGACGACGACGTTGATTGTCCTCTTCTGTGAGTTGGTTTGTGATCGCTACACGGAGAGAGGGTATCTGGATCTCGAGAGGCAGTACCGCTTCACTTCCGTAGACCAGGAAAAATGGTGTGTTGCCTGTTGTTGTCCGTACCGTCGTGCGGTAGGCCCAAAGGCATTCGCCAAGCTTTTCGTCCCAGTCGCGTTTGTTGGATGACACGACCTTTTTGAGTAGCCTGACGATAGTCTTGTTGAACGCCTCGGCCAATCCGTTTGCTATCGGATTGTAGGCGGTTGATGCCACATTTTGAATGCGATTCTTGTCACAGAATCTTCTGAAAATATGGCTGATGAACTGAGGACCATTGTCGTGGATGATCCTCCGGGGTACTCCGAAACGGTAGATGACGTGGTGTTTGATGAAGCTGATCACCCTGGAGCTTTTCACTTCTGCCAGTGGAGCTGCTTCTGCCCACTTGGAGAAGTAGTCAGTGATGGTTAGGATGAAGCGGTGTCCTCTTGATGAAGGAGGGGTGATCGGTCCCACAATGTCCATGCCCCAAGCTTCGAAGGGCCAGGAGGCGACTGTAGGATGTAGTGGTTCTGACGGTGTATGAATGAAGTCTGCGTGAAGCTGGCACGCATGGCACTTTTTAGCATAGTCGACAGCGTCAGCGGCCATGGTTGGCCAGTAGTAGCCTATGCGTCGCAGTCGGTCCTGCAACTTAGGGCCAGGTTGATGGGCCCCGTAGGTTCCATCGTGAGCTTCTCGAAGGGCTTCGGCTGCTTCTTCGTTAGACAAACATCGAAGGAGAAGTCCGTCGTAGGAGCGTCGGTACATCATTTTTGTAGCTGTATCGTAGTAGAATCGAAGAGAGCATCTCCCGACTGAGGCGGCTTCTTTCGGGTCCTCTGGGAGGATTCCGTAGACGGCAAAGTCGATGAACGGGAATCTCCAGTCTCGGACATTAACACCAGTACTTGTCGACATGGCGTGGGCCATGTGTAAGCATAGGTTGTTTTTAGGACAGACCAAATCTCTACCGACTACCGTGACATAGTGTTGAGTCCCGAGGGGTACTGCCAATGAGGCTGCGAGGCCAGCCAGAGCATCAGCCTCCAGATTTTGTAGACGAGGTACGTGTTCGATGAAGAACTCGGTGAAGGTTGAAATGATGTTTAATACAACTTCATGGTAAGGGATCAGATCTTCATGGCGAGCCTCATATTGCCCTCTGACCTGGTTAACGACGAGTTTTGAGTCGCCGTAAGCTTCCAGATGATTTACCCCCAGTTGTTGTGCCAACTAGAGTCCCATGATGAGTGCGTTGTACTCGGCAACATTGTTGGAGCACAACTTTGAAAGGGAGTAAGCACGTTGGACGACCAGCTGATCGGGGGAGACTAATACTACCCCCACTCCTGCGATGATTTGGCCTTTGGGGCCTGTTCTTGAAGTGCCATCGAAAAACATTCGCCAGACGGAGCCTTCTTCGGTGACGTTTGATTCTTGAACCTCATCCGGGATGTCTTCATAGAGTCTTGAGGACTCTGGGATGGGGTGTGCAGCTAAAAAGTCAGCCAGAGCTTGACCTTTAACAGCCTTTTGTGGAACGAATACCATGTTGTATGGCGTTAGCAAGATCGCCCATGTGGTAAGCCGGGAGTTCAATGATCCTGGCTTCGTCATGAGGACTCTGAGCGGATTGACTCGAGAAATGACATGAATTGTCTGGCCCGAGACATAATGACGAGTCTTCTGGATGGCAAACACTAAAGCCAAGCACTCCTTTTCAACGCGGTTATACCGGTGTTTGGCCCCGATGAGTGTTCGACTGAGGTAGTAGATTGCTTGCTCATAGCCTGTATCACTGTTCTGAGCTAGCAGAGCACCGAAGGAATGATCCATGGCACGGACGTAGAGGAGAAATGGTTTGCCGGCGACTGGTGCCACCAGGACTGGCGGGCTCGTCAGATAAGCCTTGATGTCGTCAAAAGCCTTTTGGCATTCCTCTGTCCAGACGTAAGAGACTCTCTTCTTCATGTGTTGAGTGAAGGGTTGACATTTTCTGGAAAGGTTTGCTATGAACCTCCGGATATATGCCAGACGCCCCTGCAGGCCTCGAAGTTCTCGAAGGTTCTTCGGAGGGTCCATGTCGAGGATGGCTTTGGTCTTCTCGGGATCGACATTAATGCCTTTCGCCGTGATAATGAAACCTAGGAACTTTCCGCTAGAAACCCCCAGGAAGGATTTAGCGGGGTTCATCTTGAGTTGATGCGCCCGCATGAGATCGAAGACTGTCTTCAGGTCTTGTAGGTGATCTCCTTTGAGATGGCTTTTGACTGCGATGTCGTCAACATAGCATTCGACTGTCTTGCGAAGATGTTGACGGAAAATGGTGCTCATAGCTCGTTGGTATGTCGCATCCGCGTTCTTCAAGCCGAAGGGCATCACTGTGTAGCAGAAAACGCCCTTTAGAGTCCTGAATGACGTATGTTTTGCGTCATCGGGAAACATCTTGATCTGGTTGTAGCCCGAATACCCGTCCATAAAAGACATGCGTTCGAAGCCACATGTGTTGTCGATCATTACGTCGGTGATTGGAAGCGGGAATTCGTCCTTCGGCAAGCAGAGTTGAGATCCCTGAAGTCGATACAAACCCGTATCTTCCCATTCTTCTTGGTGACAGGGACGACGTTGGCTACCCAATCTGGGTGTTGTTCTTCACGGATGAAGTCGCTGGTCAAGAGTTTGTCTACCTCCTGATCGATGGCGTTCATGATGTCCGGACGGAAGCGCCGCTGTTGTTGTTTGATAGGCTTGGCATCAGGTAAGATGTTCAGCCTATGCATCGCGATCTGGGGATCAAGTCCCGGCATATCTTCGTAGCTCCAGGCGAAGACGTCGATATACTCTTTAGCCAGCTGGATTAAAGATTCTTGGTCTTCTCCTTTTAGGCTTTTGCTGATGAAGATGGGTTTGGAAGAAGATCCATCCCCAAGGTCGATCTGCTCGACTTCGTCTTCGGTGGGAGGTTCACGTAATTCAAAATGAGACTCCCATTGTTCTCCTAGGCGTTGAGCCCAGGGTTCTTTTTCGAAGAATTTTGGCGCTTGGTCTTCGCCTTTATCTTCTTGAGGTTGTGCTGATGTCATGTTGGCTGACAATACTTTCTTGAAGACTGATCCGATGCTGGTATCGGAATCCCAAGTCGATGCTTCGGACGAGTGTAAATGTTCCATTTCTTCTGCGTCTGGACTCTCTGGAGTTGATGGTGGCGTGACATAGCCTACCCCCCCATCGAGTTCGATTGTAGTAGTCCTGCGGCTTTCCTTTAGGTGTTAGAAGCCGGAGAGGGAGACGTCGACCCTTGCCGTAGTTCAGGCCTTTGTTGCTTTTGAGGTCGTAACCCATCTTTTGGATGAGGTACTTTGCCGTATCCGTGTACCGATAGACTTGTATTCTGCCGGTATCTGGTTCTGGCTCGAGTGGCGGGAGGTCTTGATGACGCTCAACTTTGCCGAAGATGATGGATTCTTCGTCTCGACTCCGTGGCGGGACTATGTAACAGACCCCTTGGGACGGGACTACTCGATTTATATGACGGACGGTCGTTATTTGTGTTTGCAACGACCGTAGAGCGTTATCTAATGTATACATGGCATTCCAATGTGGAAGACTAGAATAATTAAAAGACACTCTATTATTGATGAAATACGAGATTTTATCCCGCAGGATTACATTGTCCAGAGAGGGTGCATCTACATCAGCAGAGATATATTCCCCTAGCTCTTCATCTGTGAGTACTGGAATAGGATCGGGAGAGCCCACCACAGCGTTGGTCTTGGGGTCCGAGAGGGCTATGTGGGCCTTCTCTGGCGGCTTGGATTGCGGCGGCTTGCCTTTAAGACGCACCTTCAGAGGTGCCTCCACCGTGCCTCCGGTGATTGACGTCTTCTCTTATAGTTTTTCCACGAGGGGAGCCGATGTCTGAGGCGGCTTTCCCTTGAGGCGTATTGTCACGCCCCGCTCCCATAGGAGCGATCGTCCTCGCTAAGGCGTGATGCCGCACGAGCCTAGATTGCGCTCGTGCAAGGCAGTTCCATAATGGCCGATTACAGCGGCGGCGACGAGGTCGTCGCCCAGAAGTCCCAAGCAGAGACATTGAACATGCAGCAGAAATGTAGAACAAAACACAATTCATTCAAAAGAAGCTCTTTTATTGATATCGAAACAACGATTACATTGGGGGCACAAGGCCAAGATTACAATCACTCAATACACTCGCCTCACATTACAAATCACTCTGCTCTCTCTCTCATCTCTCGATACCATACTTGAATCCAGCGGAAGCTTCGGAAGGCGATGTCCATACATTATGTCCCGTATAAGTCTTCGAATCCATGCGGCCGCACGCTTCGAATCGCCAAGGAACTCCGTGCCTCGACGTATCCAAGCGAGCTCCGCGCCACGAGCTTCTACCTGTGCCTGCACATGAAACACTGTGTGGGTGTCAGTACCACTGTACTGGTGGAGTGAGCTCCTCGCCCACCCATACAAAACCTACACGTTCATTTACTTTGTGCAGCTTAAATCTCTTTTTCGATTGTCTTTCTAGTCTTGCCTTAGGATCAGTTTTTAGGACCGGCGCCTTGGCGCAACTTGTGTATCAGAACCATCCCGTGCTTGTAATGTCAACGTTAACTCATTCTTTGTCTCTAGATTACTCTTCGTGCCCACAACGTTAACCTATCAAGTCGTGTCCGCCTTACGACCATAATCAGATACGCAACTACACGAAGGACTCTATTTCCTTGCCTCTAGACCTTTCTCGTGCTTGCATTGTCGCTGCACTGGCTTATACTTATCTTTTGTGCCAAACTCTGGGACGTAACGACTCGGTCGTGACATAACTCGATTCGTGCTTCAATATCTACGAGGCAGTGCCTCCTTGCTTAGTCTTGGCTACACTTGTGTTGTGACAACGCGGCCGTGCCTCATATTTCGAGGTCGTGCCCAGCAACTCGACATAACTTTCAACCAACTTGCCCTACGGCCCTTCTCGACTTTACACTCGATGCCACAACTCGTGCCGAAGCACGACGCCTACGTTGATACCAAATCTTAGGCCCAACATTATGTTTTTAACTTGTACACACATCTTCAACTCGACTCCTTGATATAGCGCACTCAATACTCGTCTAAATCCAAAGGCACACTCGCGGATTGTCGCCGCCATGCCAACATCTATATGAACTTGGTCACTAGCACGACAAGCTATATTGGACCCCATTGGATATTAGGGTACATTCGTATATAACGAGGTACGAACTCGCCGAATTTCCCCTAATACCCGCTCTACGGCGCACCCCTTGGGTAGGTCGCACCCCGTCCAAGGGTCCCGTAGGCACGTGTTCCTCCTAGGCCAGATCAGTCCCGTGGCCGCGGCAACTGTCTGAGGAACAAAATCAAAACCCTTGTGTACCGGTACACAAGTTGTCCAATGACCATGCAGACTCGACTCACTTCCTCATTTCTGGACCGTTTCATACTTCTCAACGTGGATAGGAACGCGAGACTCCCAACCGAGGGACCGCCTCGAACTACTTAACGTGGATAGGAACGCGAGACTCCCAATCGAGGGGCCGCCTCGAACTTCTTTGAACTCGAGGGAACGACTACTACGTAGCCTTCCAACTTAACTTAAACCAAACGTGTTCCTTAAATGCCATGGACCGTGGCTAACTTTACATTGAACCAACCGTGGCTCGCCTTAGACCAACACATATTCTACGAAACGCTATCGCCCGAGTTATACCTCATTTGACGGGCCTTGGGATCGTAGGACTATTTATCTTGACAACCGCAGAATGAGCGTGATAGCACGTAGAATAACTTAGGTCGACCGGCATAACTTTGCCTAACTCACTCAAGCCTACAACATAACCCAAGGGACGAGCAAAGGCTATGCCAAGCCTTGCGGGATAGGACCGTGCATGCTTTAGCAAGCATTCATGCGGGCGACGCCTATGACTTAGGCTAACTCTCAACTTTTGCACCGAAGACCAACTTTCCTTCTCCCAAGCCACGGGACGAAGGACCGAGTGTCATTTTCAAAGCACGCCGTGCACCACTCTAAGCCGACTGTGGGACGTTTTCCCTGTTCTAACTCGATTCAAACCGTCGGGATTATTCCCTTAGCTATGTGGATGCGTAGCTTTTATTTATCAAGCCTAACTTGTGCAAGTTGAAAACACGATTTATTATGTGAAGGCAAAGATGAGGAGAGTTCACCGAAACTACCCCACCTGAGCGATGTCTCTGAACAAGCCGTTGCAAGGCTAAGGCCGAACGCCGTCGGCATTTCGATTCCTTCGATTGACTTTGCGGGACGGGGCACTACACGTATCTTCAAAGGAGCTTCAGGAGCAGTTGGTACTTTTCCGGGTAGCTTGATGTTCATGGGAGGCAATTTCTGAGGCGGTTTGCCTTTGAGTCGGATCTTCAAAGGAGCGTCGGGAGTTGTCTCAGGCTCCATGTCCGGCTCTGCTGCCGTTTCTGCCTCGTCGTCAGCATCATTGGCTTCCTCCCCGTCAGGTGACTTGTACAAGTCGGCATCGGTGAAGTAGGCTTCAATCCCTTTAAAAGGGTCAATGTCTGCGAACTCTGTCCGGATGACGTTGTTGGTGGACACATACTTCATACATTGGTGGAGCATAGATGGCACCACCATGTACTCATGCAGCCATGGGCGACCCAACAAAAGGTTGTAGTTGACTTCAGCTTCCACGATATAGCAAGTGACCTCGGTTCTGAGGTTACCGATATGGCACTTTAGTCGTATTTTGCCCAGCGGCTCGCTTTTGCTAGCGTTGAAGCCACTGATAGTTGTATTGGAAGGCGCCAATCGGTACATTGGGATCCCCAGTGTTAAGAGCAGCGTCTTCGGGATGATGCTGAGGGAAGACTCCGGATCGATCTGAATTCGCTTCACCTTGACTGAACCGATATACCCTGTATAATACAGCGGTCTGTTGTGTCGGTTGTGCTTGAGCAGCATGTCTTGTT
Organism: Iris pallida; assembly: GCA_029216955.1. Classification (NCBI taxonomy): domain Eukaryota; kingdom Viridiplantae; phylum Streptophyta; class Magnoliopsida; order Asparagales; family Iridaceae; genus Iris; species Iris pallida. The sequence goes on along the minus strand of JANAVB010026199.1, from coordinate 25,261,052 downwards.
GGGTGAAGGTTATATTGGGGATAACTTCATCCGCACAATGACAGTGCGCACATACAGTCGGAAGATCTTCAGGCTGCTTGACCTGACTGATGAAGGACTCAGCATCCTTCAGGGCTTCGCAGAGAGCTTCACGAGTGTCCTTGGAAAGACGAAGAGCTCGAACAGAGATAGGCGAGCAGGAGTACTGGCCAGTTGTGCCAGTATGTCGAAGTTGTGGGGCTTGGCTAGTCCCGAAACATTCTCCTTTCGCAGAGGCCTATCGAAGCGGGCCTCTATCTGCTTCTGCTTATTGGCTGCTGGGGGCTTAGACGGGCCCTCTTCCTGGACAGCAGGGACGGTGCAAGGAGGCACCACCTCTGTGGCAGCTTCGTCGAGTTGGGCGTTCTGTTATGAACGCGTCTGTACAGGAAGTGCCTCTTCCGCTGAGAAAGAGACCATGCAGCAAGACTTGATCTTCCTGCCTTTGGATTTGGAGGTAGGGCGTACCTCAGGTTGAGTCACCTCGGAGACAAGATCAGGGTGAACCCGTAGGATCTCTCCCCGAAATGTGGTGAGTGGGATGAGTCCACTCACATTGTCACGAGTAGGTGGTAAGTTAACCACCTCCATTGTCGCCTTAGGGATGGGGACGATGCCATCTTGTGCCGTAGTTGGCGGCAAGGTGCCGAACTAGAGTGACACTACGTTGGCTGACACCGTCTTCTTCTCGTAGTCGACGGAGATTACATCCGCATTGATCATGCGCTGGATGTAATTTTTGAGGACGTAGCAGTCCTTGGTTGGGTGTCCGACAAACCGATGGTAGTGACAGTACCTCTCCACTTTTCCAACCTCGTCGGGACGCTCCGGGTCCGGCAGCTTGATCTTGTCACCCTGCTTTAGTATCTCAAAGAGTTGCAGGGTGTCTTCGTCGTTGAACGAATAAACTTCCTTTGGCCTTGGTGCAAGTGGAGGCTTCTGAGTAGGCGCTGATGCACCTTTTGAGGCATTGACAGTCAACGCCTGTTTCCCCTTCGTCTCTCGTCCGGGGTTGTTAGCTGCAGGCCTTTTTTCCTTGTCCTCAAAGGCAGGGAAACTGACTCCCAGAAGATGAGCATTGGCCGCCTTCTTTTCTGTGGCTTCTGCTTCGATGATCAAGGAGCTCCAGTCGGGAGGAGGAGTAGAGTTGAGCCAGAGTTTGATTGCAGGCAGCATGTTCATGCTGCAGGAGGAGAGAAGTGCATGTTCTGGCATGCCCGGGGGCAGTCTGAAGCAGGCCTGTCGGAAGCGTTCGATGAATACTCGAACTGTTTCCTTCTCCTTCTGGCGTATCTCTATAAGGGACGCCATTTTCAAGTCCTTTCCGCCGTCGTAGAAACGGTCGAGAAAAAGGCGCGTCAGATCGTCGAAGAAAGTTATAGAATTGTCGGAGAGGCTGCAGTACCAGTCGTACGCCACTCCCTTCAGTGCCCCGATAAATATGCTGGTAAGTAGCGCGTCCTCCTTCGGAAGATGTCCCGTCTGGGACTGGAAGTACGTCAGATAGCGACGTGGAGAGTCCTTTCCGTCGTATGGTGTCAAGGTTTGTGGTTTATATTTAGGAGGATAAACCACCTTGTTCCATTCGAGAGGATAAGGTTGGGGAATGCCCATCTTCTGGCGCTCCTCTTGTCTCGTCTTGGACTCAAAGTGCTCGCGCAAGTCCCTGATCATCTCGACCACGTCTTCCGTGGAGCTAGGAGTCGGGGAAGGTGGTACCACCTGAAGTTGAGCATTTGAGGGCTCCGATGTCCGAGGTGCTTCTCGGCCATCCGTACCCGAGGATGCCCGTTGAAGGGGTACACTCGATTCTCCGTTGGCCCCCGGGTCGGGACCGGTAGAAGGTGTCTTGGCCAAAGCTGACCGTATCTCAAACACTGCTTGAGTCAGTATTTGCATAGAGACAGAGAGGGTTTTGAGTCCTCCCTCTAACGTATCCATGCGCTGGACGAGGTCTGGTGGCGGCGCATCAGACTCGGAATCACCCCCAGCCATGTATACTGTCATGACACGGTTGGAAGTGGATGGATTGGTTGAGGCTTCACTCTCGGCCTCACTCTCCTGTGAGGGAGTTGTCTCTCCTGGAGCTTCGTCTTGGCCACCCCCAGCTATGTGATCATTCTCAACGGGAGCATCTGCAAGGGCCTGATTACCCTCAGTTCCGTCTTAAAAGACTTCTTCGTCTCTGAGACTCAGGTCCGCAGGGGCTAGACTACCCCCAGCTATGTTTTGGAAGACAACTTCGTCTTCGGAAGGAGGCTCGACAAGGGTCTGACTACCCCCAGCTTCCTCCAAGATCTTCTTCCTCTTCCGAGTGCCTTCGAACACTCCGGAGGACGAGACAGCTGTCTTGGTCTTCCTTGGCTGGCTCTTGGACAAGGACGAGGAATTGCCAGTCGCCTTTCGGACTGACGAGGAGTTGGAGATCATGTTGCATGAAGCAACCCTTGGCTCTTCTTTTGTTGACACCTTCTTCCCGAGGCGACGTTGTAGAGGTGTCGATGATTGCAGCCGTTGGAACACTGACTGCCTTGGTGGGACTGCCGTCTTGCAACAGCAGTTGATGGTGACCACAACACAAGTGTGCCCTGTGAGGGGCGCACCGTGCTTGTCAGTCGACTCTCCTGATCGGTGCTTGTGAGTGATCAAGTTACGCAGATCGTTGGAGGAGAGTGCCACCTTCGCACCCCTTCAGGCGCATGGCAAGGCCAAGCGTCGGGGTGGTCAAGTGAATGCTGCACCCCCTGATCTAACACCAAATAGGCGTCCCGATCAGTAGTGGGGGAACAACATTTGAAGTGACTTGAACGGACCTCAGACGCACAAACAGAGAAGGCGCGGGAGTTCAAGACCACTGGATTTGCCTCACTCGACTTGGTTGTGCACGCAATAGATGCACCCAAGTGAGACAAGGACTTTGAAGGTCGGCTCGTTTCTGGTACAGAAGCACCTGAGTCGACCTTGTACAGCTTACCATCAGCAGCGCGCATGATTGTGAGCACATGCTTCTGGCTTGCTGCTGGCATAGCACGTTTGGGGCGCATGGCCCGTGCCATCTTGGATTTCTTCGTACCAGTCCGCTGGGGTGCATAGTACTCAGAATCCAAATTCTCCTCGTCATTACAGCGAGTGAGTCTGTCAAAGACAGATACCTTCTGTGGCGCATCAGCGGTGATGCACGGGACATTGGCTGTGCCCCTGCTCCATCGATGCATCTTCCTCGCCTGAGAGGGAGATGGCTGGGGAATGTGGTCAGCCGCACGTTTCCTCGAGAGATGCGCTGCACCAGTAGGCGCATCTTGGTTGCTGAGGACGTCAGCAGGAAGGGAATACTGGATCGGCACATCCCCTTCGGTGGTGGTGCCCGAGACGTCGACCTTGCGTACCCAGACTCGGCGGGTCTTCTTCGGCTTCGGCAGCCGCTTCGAAGGACTCGCACTGCCTTCAGAGATGAACTCCTCATACGCCTGTTGATTGAGGCGTACGACCAGTGTCTTGTGGGAGGAGCCCACCTTCACGTCGTCGGATTGCGACACAGCTTTCTCGGTGGAGGAGAAAGAGGTCCCCAGCAGAGTCGCCAGCTTGTTTGCCATTAAAATTCTTTTATTGCAAATTTCAATACAAACAGAACAGTGTTACAATATAGGACTTAGATGTAGTCCTAGGAGTACACTTTTGTTTATCTGGGTCTCTTGTGCCGATGGAGTGAGTGGTAATGCGTTGACTCCGTTGACGATCTGACGACGGTTATCGGTTCTCTGAAGGTTTGGATTGCTCTGGGTACTGGAGCTTGCTGAGAGGAGGAAGACGTTGAGTCTCTGTATCTGCCTCTCTGGTGGTGTGTTCGTTCCTGTGTTTGTAGGTGAGAAAGAAATGATCCCTCTATTTATAGCTTTGCAGGCTGGCTGCTCATACGCGTATATGTAGGATGCGCTTGGATGTAGGAACGCCACGTGGTGATTGCTGATGGAGGCGCATGGACGATGCGCCCTGATCGAGGGGTTGAATTCTTCATGCTGCTGTTGTGTGCCGGCACGTAGCAGAGGAGAAGATCTTTCTGTTGCTGAGATCTTGGATGAGTTGAGTCAAAGGACACGTGTCGTCGACCCATGGCTCGAAGATCTCGGATTTGATGGGGAATGATCTGGTAGGATGCGCCTGGGATTAGACGCATGAGGAGACTTTGGCTCGTAACCTTTAGGAGTCTCGAACCATTCGGGGCGCATGGCTTTTGAGGCACATACGAGACTTCAGTAATGACTTTACTCCAGTCTTTTGGGATTAGAGAAAAGTCTGAGGCACATGACTTTTGAGGCACATGCAGATTTAGGTGCATGGCTGCGGAGGCGCATGCGAGATGGTTGGGCGGCCACGTGGCAGTAGCCGTCGGAGGAAAAGTAACGATGATGCTGACGTTGGCGACGCTTCGTCTTCTGAAAAAGCTGTCAACTGTTCAAACTTCGGAAGGCGTACTGCCAACTCTGTCAGTTCAACATTTAATGTTTTTGACATTCGATGGACAGTTGAGTGGGCGCATCGATCGGCGTCCACTAGGCGTATGGGTACGCATGGGGGCGCATCCCCTGTGATGCGCTTGGTGCTGAAGGGCGCGTCTGTGTTGATGTGCTTGATGTTGAAGGGCGCGTCTGTGTTGATGCGCTGCCTGGCCGGCGCATCCGCTTCGTGACACGTCTTTAATGGTGCGACTGTTACGATCTTCGAGTGCTTTAAATAGCCGTTTTGACTTGGCTGAATTCGAAGCGTCCGGTTCATCTATTTAATGCAAATTCATTGCACGAAATTCGGAGAGCCATCCACTTGGCGAAGCGGGTTTGATTTGCCCGGCCTATAAATAGTGGCATGTAGAGAGTTTGCTTCTCGTTCTCTCACGTCCTCCCAAAATAAATTTGTTTGCTCGAGCACATTCTGTTTATGAGATGTTCCCGAGGGTGAAGATGCGACGCATTGTCTTCATTGATACACTTGAAGGTGACTGTTACATCCAAAAGTTGGAGTCGAGTGCTTCTGAGGCAGACAGAAGGTGCCTGTTGCATCCAAAGATAGGGATGCACGAGCCTCGTCTCCGTCATGTGGGAAGAGCCACAGATCGAAATTGCGGTGCTGCGGCTTTGGAGGCTCTTTCTTCCTTCAAAATAGGTGTTGCCCATTCTGGTTGTGTTGAAAGCTGCTCCTTTAGCCGCGGTTTCGATTACGGTCTTCCTTCGCCTTTGGAGGCTCTTTCGAAGCCTCCCCTGGCCACAGGTTGGCTTGCGGTGCCCTTCTCTTCCTCGGTTTAGGAAGCTCTTCCTCCAGCTAGAGGGTTGATTGCCACCCTCGTTCTGCTCAATAAATGCTTCATTAGTCGAAGTATTTAGACGGCGGTGAGCCTGGCTGGAAGAGTGGCACATAACTGGGCTGCTGAAGGGATGCACATAACTGAGGATGCACATAACTGAGCTGCTGAAAAGGATGCGCCCTGCTGGGGGCGCATGGTGGGACGCGCCTGACTGAGGGCGCATGGTGATTGCTGCGCCTATTTGAGGGCGCATGGTGGCTGCTGGCTGTAGACTTAGGATCTTTTCTTTGTAGAAATTCTCCTTTGTACAATCTTTTCTAGACATGTAATAGACTTTTATATGTACAATAAAAAGTCCTCTAATGTCTATATTTGTTGTTTTTGCTGTGAAGTTCTTTATCCGAGCTCTGGCGCATGTAGTGTCTGGCGCATAGATTTTCTGGTTCTGAAATTCCATGCTTCTACAACGTGGAGTCATGAAGAGGGTATGATGAGTAAAAGTTTGATTATTAAAACAAAAGTGAACACCTTGGGGGTTAGAATTTTTGATATTACTGACTATGGAGACGTGCAAGAAAAGGGTAGGACAACGACTTTATTATGACCAAATGAGCAAGAGCGAATTCTTATCATCATTTCTTTTTTCTTGTCATCTCTGTCCTACTTGCATCCATCAAATTACCTCATATCTAAAACCTGCTAGCTAAGCCTTGAATTTCTTGAATCTTATCATCTTTTACCTTTGGAAATGGCCGAGGGAAGTATCATAAACATCTCACTCTGAAATGAAAGAATTTGTTATCATGTGGTAATCTTAGTAGGATTATGGTATCTTGTACACTTTATAGAAGTAGTGGGAAAAAGATAGAACTAGGAAATGAAGCAAAATCAAGAGACTATGAGTATCCTTAATTTTTTGAAATGGTTATTTGTAAAGAACTATTTCGAGTATGGGTTATTTCATATAAAGAGGAAGTTGGAAGATTTCAAGAAAGAACAACGGTGGACTATACATTAAATGGTGAGAATTGTAAATATTTCTGGGTTGTATGCTTAGAAACTGATGAGAATATTCATGGATGATTTGATTTTGAGAGAATTTAGATATTTTTAAACTTACAAATTCTTGAGATATTTTGCTAATAAATTAAGGCTAAGACACTGATTTGAGGAATCAAAATATATGAAATAGAGATTATAAATACATGCGGTGATGATATGAAAAATTGGAGAAAGTATTGATAGGTGAATGGCTAAGAACTGGTACAACACAAATTTATTTGGAAATTTTGGAATATAAAGAACCAATATTACCAAGTGTGGAACTCTAAAAAATTCTAAGGAAATACTGATTTAAGATATGAGATTGATTGATGGATATATGAGGTTAAAATTTTTAATAATAGAGGAATAGACCTTTAGGTTTAAGTATAAATTCGAGAAGTATAGATTTGAACCATGATCAAGGATTTTCTAGGCGTAGCACCTGATTCAGGAATTTCAGAACAAATTAAAAATAAGGTGAAGAAATTTGAACTTTTAAGTGTGACTAAGTTTGATAATGGATTCTGGAACGAAAAAAACAAAATCATAATTGAGGAATAAAGGCCAGATAAATTTTATAATAGTAAAATAGAGTGAGATGATTACGTCGTATTTCCCTCCACAAATCCTATCTTTTGATTTTCTTACCCTTGTAAGAATGATTCGATTTTCCTACCTTTAAAATCATCCTTTGATTTTCAATATTATTAAATTTTGATCTTATTTGATCGTGACAAAATAATTTTTATTATAATCTTTCGTGCCAAATTTTGATTCTTGATCATACTTATATGATTCTGATCGTGCCTATGTCTCAGTTGTATTCTTATCATAACTAAATTCTTTTGTAATCATGACTCTATTATTGAACATGCCAATTATTGGTCATGCCTATATGACTTTGCATGACCAGGTGACTTTGAATCTATTGATCATAACTATACATTGATTTTATCCTTAAATCCTGCCTAAATTCTAATTTTTGATCGCGCCCATATGACTTTGATTTCGAGTTGATTGTGCCATAGCCACTCTAGGCTTAGATTTTGATTCTATTGTGACTTGATTCAAAGTTGATCATAACTAATGATTTTGATCCTATGAATCCATCCTCGATCGTGTCTAAATGATTTGAAATTTATTCCTAATCGTGCCATCTTTGATCGTGCCAAAATGATTTGATCACGCGTAAATAATTTTGATCGATATATTTGATTGTTCTTAGTCGTGCTAAATTGAATCATTTTTATTGATCATGCCTATGTAATTTTGACTATATTCTTGGCCATGTTTTGATTCTAGTTTTGATCATGATCATCTTGAATTTTGAGGATAATTTTTTTCTAAAATGGGTAGATTTTTAACCCCTTAAAATCATATTTCTAAATTTTCTAGAATTATAAAAAATTTCTAATTTTTTTTTTTCTAATTATTATTTTATTATAATTAATTATGTATCAATTTTCTTAGCCGCAATTCCATTAGCCTATCACCACCCGACTCCGATCGAGCCCCCGTACCACCCTCCTGCGCCGCCTACGACCCGGCCAGATTCGCTTTCCTCCGGATCCCGACGATCGGCCAGCGCCACCTCCGTAGGAGGCACCTCCTCCCGATCTGGAGGCCATGTTTGCCACCGCCTTTTGAGTGCCTTTTCGTGCACCGCTCTGGTGGTGATCCCTCGGCCTTCCGCCTTTCTTTCGATCTCTTCTCCGTACTCTTTGGTACCTAGCACTAGATGTCTGAGCTCCTTCATCGCTCATCCCTACTCGCCGTCCGAGCTCACCACCACAACTGCTCCAATTTTGGAGGCTACCATGGCCACCCTTTCTGATCCAACACCCAGCGCCGCCAATCCGGAGCTCCGGCATACCCCGATGAGCCCCGTGTCGGAGATCGGTAGTCGCGCCCTCGTGCACCGTTCCCCCGGTGATCTCACGGTAAGGATCTCGCTTACTCCTCCTTCTCGATGTTTCTCTCTCTTCCTCTCTCACTTGAACACTTTCTTTCGATCTTTCTCTTCCTCCCTGTTCACTCTCTCTCTATTCCCTTTCTATTCATTTAGTTTTCTTTATTTTCTATATTTATTAATTTTCTTCTTTGTTCTTGGTTGAAGAACAAGCAGTAATATGCTAGGTTTTGTAGGGCCTGAGCCCAGTTGGCATTAATGGGCTTTACAAATAAATATGAATTTATTTAAATAGGCCTTTTGTTTTAATTTGGGCTTTATAAACTGCATTTAGATTTTAAATATTTATGCTTGGGCCCTAAGTCCATGAAGGATTTTTGGGCTGATTCAGAGGACTTGAATATTGGGTTTTATATATAGTAAATAATATTATGTTAAGCAGTTTAAAAATAATTTATAATACTTTGGATTTTGGGCTTAAAGCCAACAATAAATTCAAATATGTTTTGTTTGGGCTTCTAAGTATTTATGGCCTTTATAGATTGATTTACGGACTTAGTTTTAAGTATTTTGTTGGACTCTTAGTTTAATCATTTGTTTGGGCTTTAAGCCCAATAGAAATTAAAATTAGATTTTAATATTTAGGCTTTGGGCTTATATTGATTTCAAAAATTGATTTAGAAATCTAAAAATAATAATGTAGTATTTTCCATCTAATTAAAATATAGTTTTGACCCATTGTCAATTAGGGGTTTTGGCCATAAACGGTTTTCTATATTTATAAAATATTTATTTATAAATAATTTAACAAATAATAGTGTCAGTTATTATAAAATATTTTTCCAAAATGATTATATATATTAGTTATGCAATTACTTTCGATTATCAAATCCTGGCCGTGATTAATCGTGTGTTTTATACTCTTGTGACTTTTGTAAAAACCCTCAAAAATTAAATGAATATTTAATTGGGTTAAATATATTTTATTAGTTTTTAAATTATTTTAAATTAATTTTAATCCTATTTTTATTACATAAAAGGGCCATAGTCATGGTTGAATTTTAGTATGCATGTTGACTAGAAATTATGGTATGCCAAGTGTAGTCGGGTGCCATGACTATCATACTAGCCATGGTAAGGATGACATCGTCATATTTTAAACCCTTGCAAGTTAACCATTCAAGTTGTGGTCCAAATCATATTTTGATTAATTAATTAATTATATAAGCCTTTTTGACTTTTTAGAATATCCGGTTGTACCAAACCTTCCCGAACTTGACCCGAACCAAACCCAAACCTACATAGGCATGTACTACTCTCAAATACCTTCATGTTGATATATATATATTTTCAAATACCTTCATATTGATATATATATATATATATATATATATATATATATATATATATATATATATATATATATATATATATATATATATATATATATATATAAAATTAAAATCTCTATATTTCCATTTTAGGAAGTTCCTATATATGATTAGCATCCTAGGTGTCATCGTTGTTGGCAAATGACTAACTACCCAAAATCCAAACTAACTAACACCCAACCCTAACCCTAACCATCACAAACATCATCCCCACTCCTTGACCGACCCTTACACCTCTCTGTAGAACCCTAGGGGGGGTGAATAGGGTAATAAAATAATTACTGACAATTTAAAGCTATTTTACTGAGAGTAAAAGAGAGAGAGAGAGAGAGAGAGAGAGAGAGAGAGAGAGAGAAAATCAAACGCTCGATGTATCCTGGTCTCCTCCCTAGAGGCAATACAGTTTCGAAACTCTCTCCGACTTAAATCTACTATTTGAGTAAATAGTTACACATGAGTTTGGATCCGAAGACTCGTCAACTTCTATACGAGTTTGGATCCGAAGAACTCGCCAACTTCAACACGAGCTTTAATCCGAAGAACTCGCCAACTTCTACACACGAGTTTTCTTACGAAGGCTCGTCAACTTCAACACAAAGAGAAATGAGGCTTTTGATCTTCTACAACACTTGAAGATCGAAAACTACAACTCTTTAATACTCCACTTTTGGGTTGGATGACAAATGAAAGCTTTGGGTAGAGTAGTAATGGTGAGAGCTCTTGGTTGTTTTTAAAATTTATGGCTCAAGTGATTAGTCTTTAAGGAGAAGACACAATCACTTTTTATAGAGAACCAAGAGAACAAAGCATTTAATGCTCCAAAACTTAGTGCTGACGGAATACCGTTGGTATGGACCGACATTCCGTCGACATGCCATTCTGAACAGTAACGATAATAAATCTAGCCATTGGGAGCATTTAATGCTAGCATCTTATCCATTCAAAAATCAAAATGTCGAGATCGGAATACCGGCGGTATGCTGCGGTATACCGTCGGTACGCCGACTTTCGTCACAGAACATATTTTTGGCTCACAAAAAGGTATACCGCCGGTATACTGTAGTCTGCCGTCGGTATGCCGAGTTTCGTCACAAAATATATTTCTTGCTCAAAAAAGGTATACCGTCGGTACACTGCGGTATACCGCCGGCATGCCAAATTTCGTCATAGAACATATTTCTTGCTCAGAAATGGTATACCGTTGGTACACTGTGGTATACCATCGGTGTGCTGAATTTTGTCACAGAACATATTTTTTGCTCAGAAACGGTATACCGTCGGTACACTGCGGTATACCGTCGGTATGCCGTTTCTGTAGACTATTTTTGAGTGAAAAGACAGAAGGGAGGCTTACGTTTTGTCATCCATCTTAGGTGTTACATGGAAGATCCTAGACCTTGTACAGACTCAAAATCTTGGAACATTTGAGAGCAGTCTTTGAGTGTACGTTGGTCTTTTCTTCAGTCTTGATATTTATGAGACTTCATCAGACTTCCATTTGAAGAGCAGCTTGAGTAAAATGATCTCTTAGCAAGCTTTGGAAGGATTTAGTGAATATCTGTTTGCTGAAATATAGAGAAAACTAAACCACGAAGATGCTGTTAATTTTATCAAGATAAATGTGCCAACAATCTCCCCCATTTTGATAATTGACAAAAACCGGAAGATAGCATCTTTTAGGGGAGTGACTCCTCCGTAGGTAGACTACGCCCCCTCAATACGTTTTCTCCCCCTTTGTCACTTAATCAAAGATGGTAAAAAAAAGAAAATGGTATATACGAGAGCGGAAGATATAGCTAAACCATGCATATATTGAATGTCAGAGTTGAAGAGTACATGCAAATAGAGCGCAAACCAACATAATGCTCCATATCGAAAGAAAAACCACCAACATAAGATCCTCGAAGGGCCACACAAGACAACGAAACAAATCAAACAAAACAAACAACGACACTAGTCCCCGGAGGACTTCAAAATACAAACTGGGAATCGACACCACAGATTATTAAACCAAACACAAAAGGAGGCCAGAAACTATTGATCTACTGGATCATCACCACCATCACCCGAAGTCCCGTAAAATGCACCAAAATGATCAATGCCATCGGGATACATGAACCCATAGGCATTGGGGTCAGAGAATCGAGATCCTTAAAAGTGGGGATCCTGAATATCGAGATCTAGAAATCACTACAACAAAAAACCCTTTTAATGACGCTCGACAAGGAGTTTTAATGACGGCTGATACATAAGCGTTATTAAGTTGAAAAATACCTTTTTTCTATGACGGTTTGGGCTAATTCTGGGCTTTTTATAACGTTTATAAAACAAAGCGTTATTAATAGTTTAGAGCGGTGGCAAACTTGTAATATTTGTTAAGTTCATTTTTTGACAAAATCCCGTGCTTCAACAAAATTTTTTCTCTCCCTCTGGTTCTGGTCTTCTCCTTCTCCGATCCTTTCTTCTTCCTCCTCTCCCCCAACTCCAAAATCCCATAGATCCAAAACCCTAACTCTAGTTTAGCAACACCCTCCTCTCCTCCTCTTCTTCTCCTTCCTTTCCCCCAACTCCAAAACCCTAACCCTAGATACAAAACCCTAAACCTAGTTAGAAAGGGAGAAGGAGATGGGGAGGGAGCTGGCGGCGCGGGTCGGCTCCGTGCACCCCTCCAGCTTCACTCTCGGCAGCGTCCTCCGTGCCTGCCAGGACTCCGGACCCCACCGCTTACGCTTCGGAGCCCAACTCCACGGCCTCGTCTCGAAGACGCAGCACGCGTCCGACACCGTGGTGTGCAACGCGCTCGTGTCGATGTACGCGAACGCCGATTCGCGTCGGGTCTTCGAGAGCATGCCGAGCAGGACCCTGATCTCCTGGAACGCGATCGTTTCGGTGGAGTCCTGCCGAGGGGATGTCATTTTGCTAGGTTAGTTCTAATTTTGTTCATTCTGATGACATATTTGATCTTCACAGCTGTTACTTTTCAGTTCTTTAGCTGTTCACATGTTCATTTTAATTTTCTAGCGGAAGGCGTTGTTTGTTATTTATTTAATTTTTGATATGCAACTATCTTGTACAATCTAAAATTTATATTGAGAAGAGTGCTGTGTAGTATTAGTATATTAGTATTCTTTCTTGTACAAAATTAAGTGCAAGGAGTAGCCGCACTGCATGATATGGATTCATATGATCCTGAGTTGGTGAAGATATTGGGGGAGATGCTATATAACCTGCCTGCAAGATCAGATCACAGAAGCTTGAGGCAAATATGCGATGCAGCACAGTGGTAAAGATCTTATTCTGTCCAAGATGTCCAGTTCTTTGACAATTTGAGCACATCTGATGATATACGGATCATTTTCGTGGTGGCGGAGGCTACCGGATAGATTTTTTTTATCTCAACGTTGTCTCATGGGGGGAGATACATGGTTCTATTTTGTTCCTTGGTTTCTCTTCCCATTCTGTATTGCATGTTACTTTTTCTTATCGATCTCTTGGTAAACTGAAGAAACAACACATGGCGTACGTAACCCTACATAATAGCACACGAATTGCTCTTTATGAAAACGAACAATGTTCTCTTCATGGAAGACATAACAATGTTTGATATATTAGGTTTGTTGTATCAATCAACTCATTTAGCATTTTTAGTTGTAGCAATCAACTCATTTAGCATTTGATAATTGTTTATTCATCAATATCCAATATTATTATTAGGTTCGTTGTGTAAACTGATTCACTTCCTTGCAATGTAGTTCTGATATTCATTTTACTTGCCATCATTTATTTTTCTATTTCTACTTACCTTTGTATGCTTTTTACAATCTCATAGTGACTTGGAGTGGAGTGTATAGAACAATATGAAATATGAAATTTGAATCAGAGAGTTAGTGGGCTGCAGTCCAGGAGTGCTTAGATGAGCATGGTCTCATTTTTTTCAGGTCATTCTTTAAAAGTTCCAGTTTTGTCACACATGCAGCTTATATCTTGAGACTTCTCGTTGTATCATTAGTGGGGATGTGGCCTGGGAGTGCTTACACGAGGACGGTCTATGGTCTATCTTCTTTGTTCGCGGCAATAATTTGAGTGGGACTCCACTTTACAGTGGAGGGGCGTCTGAGGGGGTTTTTCATTGAAGAGTGTGATATGTGGATCGACTATTTTGTGCGATCAGAAGATCAGAAGACAATGCGATATGTTGAAAGATTGACTTGGTTGTTTTTCATTGAAGAGAGTTTGCGGATTGACTATTTTGTGAGAGCAAATGACATTGGTATATGTTGAAAGATTGGTATGGCCAAAGTCCATTGTCCACCAGAGCATAAGATTTAATTATCTGATATGTATGGTCAACTATTGTTCATGCCCTGATGCTGCAGGCTCTGCTATTACTGTCAAACTATGAGATGATCTGATGTAGCTGTGTCGAGATTGCTGGAGCTTTGGCATTTGCTGACTACGTCAACACACATTGCAAATTGTAAGATCTGGTTGGGTTCTATGGATGTTTTGATTCTTGATGCTGGATTTACGTCAATGACATCTAGACTTCAAAGACGTAAACTCGTGCAATATGGTAAAAACTCTGACAAATCTTTCTTGTATAATTTTATTTCACCATTTATCTTATTATTGAACATTCATAAGATTTTAACGTAGTTTCATAATATTTTTACTTTTGTCTTGATTTAACTGTCTTGAAGGTGGTGTGTTACAACTTTTGATAATTTTAGTGTACGTCTAATGCCTAATAACTTGTATCAGTATATAATTTAATCGTTCATCACCTCTGCTATCATTACTTATTAAATCGGTTAAAATAACTGGTCATGCACGAATCTAGTGTTTATCTTTTCTCGTGTAGGCTGTTCTTGTGTTCAGATTGTGCATCGGTCGACCATGATATTGGTGATTGGAGGTTGCTGGGTTGAATGAGAGGGAGTCAAGAGGACCATGATGATCACCTAAGCTCAATTGTGGACTTAACAGTTGTGATACAGTGCAAGTTCATATAGAAACTGTATTTTGGCTTAATTTTGTCGTGTTTCCATTTATGCTTTTCTAGGTAGCATCAATTTAGGGTATTCTGGTTTTAAAACATTTTTTGCTTTGGATACCATTTTCTGTGGCTAATATTGCAACATAGCATCGCTTATTTGCAGAGGGAGCATCTTTAATGTTTCTCATTTGCATATTTCCCCTTCTTTATCCTCCAGGCTGAACAGTTCCATGGATGTCTTTACATTATGGGATCTGTTAATGATTTGAAACAATGATGGGAAGTTCTGAAACCTTAGAAAGCAAGATTATGATAGTTTTGGGATCTGTTAATGATTTGAAACAAGTAAACATTAGAATTCAAGATTGAAGATTTGAGTAAGAAGTGAGTTGGCATCCCTAGTTAAAATATTTGAATCATCTGATTTTATAAATTTTTTTGTGAAAGTTGTGGAAGTCCTGTTCCAATCTGCTGTGAATAATCGATTGTCCAACATTTGAGTCCAAAAATTTGCTATATTCCTTTCCTCTAACCTTACCTTCTTGAGGACTTATTATTATACCGTTTCTCATAGGGGTACTAAAAAAATGGAGAGAAATATTCGAAACTTGTTATTTTCTTGCCTTTTTTAAATTCATGGAGAGCAAGTAGGAGGCTTCTGTCGAAAGAAACGTTTGGTCAGAAACAAGGCAAAATACACACATCAAACGTTTGGCCTTGTGGCACTGGGACGCTCTGGTATAATCTGGTTATAGCATAATGATCTATGAACAAGTGATTGAGCTATAGATTTTTAATGTTTTTTTTGCTTAAGTTGACCTTTAGTTTAATCCATTCTGTTTTAGTGCTATCTGTGCATGCCTATTCCTGTCAAAAGCACTTAGCGAATGGTTTCCTTTTCAGGAAAGAAGGGAAAGTATGCTGGTCAATACCGAATTACCGATTCTGGTTCATTAACAGCTGTAATGGAAGCAGCTGGAAGGGTACGTCTAACAATAGAGGCTAAGCTTTCTCCTGGACCTCTTATTTTAAATCTTTGTCAGCATGGTGATAACAGTCGGTGGCATGAACTAGGAGTCTCTGTTTCAAGTGGAAACTTCCTCTCAGCCAAGGTACACATACCATTTATTGTCAATTTTGATGCATGAACCATTGATATATCGTTTTTAATGCCTTAGTCATTGAAGTTTTTGAAGATTAGCTCATAGAGCTCTCTCTATTTTCAAATTTGTAAGTTGGTGTTATCTTAATGTGTTGATAATACTTGTTATAGATGCATGGTGGAATTGTAGCTAACTAGTATTAATTTTCTTTCTCAGGTGCACATGAAGATGCAACTATTATTGCAGTGGTGGGATTCGCTACACGTGATGTTGACAGTTTTGATGTGCTCAAGTTGAAGCCAAAGTAGTTACTTGTTTTGAGGATTCATTTAAGTAGTAGTTATAAATATATGTATTTGGATACCCTATTTTGAGATAATGTAATGAAGATGGTGATATAACATTTCGATGTTTTCTTGTGAATATAGTTCAAAGTTGTTGTTTTAAAATTGAATTGAGAAGTTTTTGGAAAGTAATATATAATGTGCAGTATTGAGTGTTATAAATGTGATGAGTTCAGTAATATGAGTGTTATAAATGTGCTGCATTGAGCCTATACATATTATCTATTCATGACGTTTTAAAATTGTTCTGAATTGTGTACTATATATTAACTATTCATAACGCTTTTATAGAAACTATTTATGACGGTTATTTTATGACGCTTTTAAAAAACATTCATAACACCCGTTTTCATAACGGTTGCTGTGGAAAAAAAAGCGTCATGGTTCGTCATTAATGACGCTTTTTAGCCATCATTAAAAGGGTTTTTTGTTGTAGTGAATGCATTGCGATCTTGAAGAGTCCGCTGAATGAAGTAGGCTTGGTCATGAAAGCGGCTCTGAATCAGATTGCCAAGGCCATGGGTATTGGTCCTCATCTGCTCCTCTGCCAGAGCCATGCGCATATCAAAGTGTTGCTGGATCAGAGGCATGAATCGGGCAGAGGAAGGAGGATCAGATGGTGCTGCAGCAGGAGGAGTAGGTTGTGGCTCCTGAGAGGCTGAAGTACGAGAGGTTGCAGTACCAGATACAGAGCGGGATAAGGCCATGAAGGGAGGAACACTGTCCGACTGGCAAAGAGAGAGGTCGACTCCCTTAGCCTCAAGAATTAGAGTAATGAACATGCCGTAGTTGAGGGCTTGCCTTCCCGAAGAGTGGATGGATGAGAAGGCATTCAACAGAGTTTTAGCAAAGGACCAAGTTTTCTTTGAATACAAATAGTACATGCAGACCAGAGCATCGTTGGTGCTGGCATCGTAATTGCCAGACTTGGGGTACAGGGTGTGGCAAATAATGCGATACAGCTCATAGTAGAAGGATTCCAGCTGCTTAGAGAGGGCAGGAATGGCTAGAGGATTAGGTCCCTTGCAGATGATGGCACATAACTCGTCGAAGGATACTTCAGCGGTAGGATATAGACCGACCAAAGTCGGGAGTGCATCCCCACGATTAGGGATCTCGAGAATCTCTGTAATGTCGCGGGCAGTGAGACGAAAGTGACGGTCATTGACAAGAGTCTCAAGAGCGTTATTGGCCAAGTCCGGCACCAGATTGCAGTAGAAGAGTCTGACCACCGCCGGATAGACGGGAACTTGGTGATTAGAAGAGTGGAAAGGCTAGCGGTCTCAAAAAGAGATAGATGACCAGAGAAGAGGTTCCAGTTGATTGCCTTCCCTTTGTATACGGCATGGTCGACAAAGTAGTGGAACCAGGCATCGGCAGCAAGATGGGATTTGAAGATCTTCGGATCGTAACCACTGTTAGGAAGGAGCACTGGTGTGAAGGGGTTGAAAGCGGAAGAGAAAGAACGGGGGCGTTTGGCATGGGCCATATAGAGAGGAGGAGTGGAGAAAAGGAAATTGGTATGGAGGAAGAAGAAGATGAGGAGGAAGGGTTTTAAAGAGATGAGAGAAGTGGTGAATGGATGGATAATAAAAATGGGGGTTTGAAAAGAAGGATGAATGAGGAGCTAATGGTGGGTTTTGAAAAGGCAAATATTAAATGAGAAGTGATGTGAGGGATATTTTGAAAGAAGGGAGGAGTTGAAAAGATGTGAGAGAATTAAATGAAGAGGGGATATGATGTGATAGGAGGTTATAAGAAGGATTTGAAAAGAGAGAGAAAGATAGGAGGAAAAAAGGATATGGTGGGCCCCCTCTTGGAAAGAAGTATGCTGATCTGTTTCAGTCCGCCGCAGACGGCATGCCGGCGGCATACTGGTGGATCCCGACGGTATGCCGATTTTATTCACAGAACATAATTCTGAAGAAAAATCGGTAGGCCGTCGGTATACCGCTATGTGCCGTCGGTATGCCGTTCGAGTAATGAACTAGACTCAAGATTGATAATGCCTAACTCTTGGCAATAAAAAGCAAAACGATCCTCCGGGAGGGGCTTAGTGAAGATGTCAGCTAATTGATAAGTAGTGTCAATAAAATCAAGATGAATATCTCCCTTTTGTTGATGGTCACAAATAAAATGGTGTCTAATCTCAATGTGCTTCATGTGTGAGTGACAAATTGGATTTTTTGTGAGGTTTGATAGAGCTAGTGTTATCACATTTAATGGAAGTGCAAGTAGAAGAAATACCATAATCTACAAGTGTTTGTGACATCCAAAGAATTTGTGCAAAACAACAACCAGCCGCTATATATTCGGCCTCAGTGGTGGAAAGAGCAACAGAGTTTTATTTCTTGCTAAACCAGGATACCAAAGATTTTCTATGGAATTGACATGTGCCGCTAGTGCTTTTTCGGTCGATTTTGCAACCGACAAAATCCGCATCCGAGTAGCCGATAAGTTCAAAGGATGAGGATTTCGGATACCAAAGACCCATGTTGATGGTGCTTTTGAGATACCAAAAAATGTGCTTAACAACACATAAGTGAGATTCTTTTGGATTAGCTTGGTATTGTGCACAAAGACATACACTAAACATAATATCGGGACGGCTAGCAGTTAAATAGAGTAAGCTACCGATCATACCTCGATACTTACGAATGTCGACCGAGATGCCGTCTTCATCATTATCAAGTTTTGTTGTTGTTGCCATAGGAGTTCTCGTTGATTTGGAAGAGTCAAGTTCGAAACGTTTGAGAAGATCCTTTGTATATTTAGCTTGACTGATGAAGGTTCCTTTAGGACCTTGTTTGATTTGCAGACCCAAGAAGAAAGATAGTTCTCCTCTCATGCTCATTTCAAATTCGTCCTGCATAACTTTAGCAAATTCTACGCATAGTGTATTGTTAGTGGAACCAAAGATAATATCATCAACATAAATTTGGACTAACAAAAAAGTGTCGTTAAGAGATTTAATAAAAGGTGTAGTGTCAACTTTACCCTTAGAAAAGTTGTGAGAAAGAAGAAAGGAACTAAGGCGCTCATACCAAGCATGAGGAGCTTGTTTGAGGCCATAAAGATCTTTGTGTAATTTGAAAACATGATGAGGAAATTGGAAATCTTCAAAGCCAGGCGGTTGCTTAACATAAACCTCCTCTTTAATAATACCGTTCAAGAAAGCACTTTTAATGTCCATTTGAAAGAGTTTGAAGTCATTAAAGCAAGCAAAGGCACATAGCATGCGAATGGACTCAAGACGAGCAACCAGAGCATAGGTTTCATCGTAGTCAATGCCTTCCTCTTGGTTATAGCCTTGAGCAACCAATCGAGCTTTGTTACGAGTTACGAACCCATCTTCATTAAGTTTATTGCGTAACACCCACTTTGTTCCAATAATGGATGGTTGTGAGGTTTAGGGACAAGTTCCCAAACCTTGTTTCGCTCAAATTGATTTAGCTCTTCTTGCATTGCTATTATCCAAAATTCATCATTAAAAGCATCATTAAAATTTTTAGGCTCTATTTGTGAAATAAAAGCCACATTTGCACATAGATAACGAGTGGAGGATCTAGTGCTAACACGTGAAGAAGGATCACCAATGATAAGCTCCTTGGGATGATGTGGGACAAATCTCCATTCTTTTGGGAGGTCCTCTTGAGGAATCTCTAATGGTGGAGAATCTTAGATTGGAGGGGTCACTACTCCATTGTTTGATGAAGAGGGACAAGAGTCTCCAATAGAAGAGTTTTCCAAACCACAAGAGATGTCATCAACATCATCGGATGAGGAGGATATAGAAGAGTTAAGTTCATCAAAAGAGACATTGATTGACTCTTCGACAACAAGACTTCTTTTGTTAAAAACACGAAAACCTTTACTATGAATTGAGTAACCAAGAAAAATACCTTCATAGGCTTTTTCTTCAAATTTGCCTAGGTTATCTTTGGTATTCAAAATAAAACATTTACATCCAAAAACATTAAAATACTCAATAGAGAGAATTTTGAAACCAAAGCTCATATGGAGTCTTTTTAGAAATAGGTCTAATTAAGACCCTATTTATAACATGACATGTCGTGTTAACGGCTTCCACCCAAAAATATTGGGGGAGCTTATATTGGTTTAACATAACTCGGGCCATATCACCAAGGATTCTATTCTTTCTTTTCACAACACCATTTTGTTGTGGAGTTCGAGGGCAAGCAAAAAATTATGACCGAAACCATTCTTTTTGCAAAATCTTTTAAAATTGGCATTGTCAAATTCTTCTCCACGATCACTTCTAATTTTGTTTATAGTAATGTCTTTCTCATTTTGAACATGTTTACAAAAAGCAACAAATTCACAAAAAGTATCACTTTTATTTGCAATAAAAATAACCGAAGTAAATCTTAAAAAATTATCAACCAAAACGAAAGCATAAAGTTTACCTCCAAGACTAGCTACTATACTAGGACCAAATAAATCCATATGAATGAGTTGAAGAGGTCTAGTAGTGTTTATTGAGTTGATGGATTTGAAGGAATATTTGGTCAACTTACTCTTCTCACATTCTTCACATACCATGTCCTTTTTGAAGGAAATACTTGGAAGCCCTCTTAAAAGCTTCCTAGTGGCAAGTCGGGAGATGGTATCCATGTTGGCATGTCCAAGTCTCATGTGCCATAGCCAACTTTCATCGTTCTTTGCAACTAGACACCTCTCATTGTTAGTACCTTCAACAAGATAAAGGACATAAATATTATTTTCTCTAATGCCTTCATACACCGTAGATCCACTAGTACTATCGGTGATGAAGCATTTGTGTTTAACAAACTTAATAACATAGCCATTATCCGTAAGATGACTAATACTAAGAAGGTTGTGCTTGAGATTAGTAACAAGACAAACATTTTTAATGCAAGGATAAGGAGGTGAGCAGATATTACCATTTCCTATGATGTGGCCTTTGAGATTATTACCGAAGGAAACGTGACCTTCTTTCTTCATCGATAGCATTACAAAAAGTGAAGCATCACCGGTCATGTACCGTGAGCAATCGCTATCAAGGATCCACTTGCTTCTAGCATGTGAGGGAGGGTTCACCTACAACAAAAGTTGAAGATGAAGACTTTGGTACCCAAGAGCATTTGGGTCCTTGATTGTTACTCTTAGGAATCCATTTAAATTTTTTTATATCAACATGTTTTCTCATTTAACAATAATGAGAGGTGTGTCCAAGAAGACCACAATAGTTGCACATCATAGGTGTTATAGATTTAGAGGAGAAAGAGTGAGTATCACGAACATGCGGTGTTCTAGTGTGAGGTGTTCTAACAAGAGAGTGAGTATTATGAACATGAGGCACTCTAGTGTGAGGAGCTCTAACATGAGTGTTATGGTGATGATAATAAAAAGCATGATGCGATGTGTTCTTCTTTACAAAGGGTCCCTTTCTTGTGTGTACGGTGTTAGAAAAGGTTCTATGTGCAGTATTCTTGTACGCATGATCATTGTGATTTATGTTATGAGGTGTGTCTTGTGCGAACCGTGTTCTTATTTACTTGTTTCTCACCATGCTCAAGAAGATCATTATACTTAATAGAAGTGGTATACTCTTTTTGATTAGCAGCAAGAGTCTTGTTCACAGCAAATTCATAAGCATTTCTGAGGGATTGAATCTCAGCGTCCTTTTTCTTAATGATGTCTTCAGATTCTACTAGCTTAAGTCTCAAGGACTCTACATCATCAGTGTCAGAGGCTGGAGTTTTTCCCTTTATATCTATAATGATTTTAGAGAGTCTTTCTATTTCTTGTTTGTATGCCTCAACCTCTTTTAAAGATTTCTTGTACTTATTTCTAACACCTTTGTGTTCCTCGTGTAATTCAAGAATGGCATTTTCCAAATCATCATAAGCGAGAGTGTTCAAAGAGAGGTCATCGAGTACCTCATCGGTTGCCATGAGGCAAACATTTGCATTATTTTTGCATTCTTTGTCGTTCTCTGAATCGCTAGCGTCACTTTCACACCAAATACTGGTGTTAGCATATTTTCTGGAGGATGAGCCTCCTTTGTTAGACTTCTCATATTTGCTGGAGTCCTTTCTTGTCATGGGACAATCTCTCTTGATGTGTCTGGTTCTCTTGCATTGGTAGCAGCCGGCTCTTCATCATTGTCCCGTCTAAATCGGTTGGTTTTGTTGAACTTGAGAAACTTTCGGAAGTGCTTGGCAGTAAGAGCTATTTCTTCATCATCATCTGAATCATCATCGTCGGAGCTATCCTTTGAGTAGGACTTCGTAACCTTGAGGGCCAAGGGCTTTTCCTTTTCTTTCGCCTTCACCTTCTCTTTTTCTTTCATGGAAGATTCCTCTTGATCCTTCATGTCAAGTTCATGGGTCATAAGCTTCCCCATGATGGTTTCAAGGTTCATAGTAGTCAAATCGTTCCCTTCAATGATAGCAGTAGCTTTAGGATTCCATCCTTTGGTTAGTCCTCCGAGGATCTTTCTGATCTTTTTATGAGTAGGGTATTCCTTTCCAAGAGAAGAAAGAGGGTTAATGATATCACCAAAACGAGTGAACATATAAGTAATAGACTCATCTTATTTTATTTTAAATAATTCATATTCTTGCGTGAGTCTGCTAATCTTTGACTCCTTTACTTGAGTTGTTCCATCGTGAGTGACTTCTAGCAATTTCCAAATATCATTTGAAGTCTTACAAGTGGAGATTCTATTGAATTCATTGCTATTGAGAGCACAGTAGAGAGCGTTCATAGCCTTAGCATCTCGACTAGCAAGCTTCTTAACATTCTCGGTGAGTTTATCCCTAAGGGTGTCAGAAGCAATTTCCTCAATAACTCCATAAGAAGTAGGGAGACCATTTATCACACAATCCCATAAATCAAAATCTATGAACTTCAGATAAATGCTCATCCTAATTTTCCAATAGTTATAGTTGGTTCCATCAAATAGAGGAGGCATATTTGTGGAGTGTCCCTCATTGTGAAATGAGTTGGAACTAGGGTTAGTGGCCATGGATCACTCTCAGGATGCGAGTCCAAATCAAGAGAACAAAGCTCTGATACCAATTGTAGAACCCTAGAGGGGAGGGGGTGAATAGGGTAATAAAATAATTACTAACAATTTAAAGCTATTTTACTGAGAGTAAAAGAGAGAGAGAGAGAGAAAATCAAACACTCGATGTATCATGGTCTCCTCCCTAGAGGCAATCCAGTTCCGGAACTCTCTCCGGCTTAAATATACTATTTGAGTAAATAGTTACACACGAGTTTGGATCCGAAGACTCGTCAACTTCTACACGAGTTTGGATCCGAAGAACTCGCCAACTTTAACACGAGTTTTAATCCGAAGAACTCACCAACTTCTATACACGAGTTTTCTTATGAAGGCTCGTCAACTTCAACACAGAGAAATGAGGCTTTTGATCTTCTACAACAATTGACGATCGAAAATTACAACTCTTTAATACTCTAGCACTTTTGGGCTGGATGACAAATGAAAGCTTTGGGTAGAGTAGTAATGGTGAGAGCTCTTGGTTGTTTTTTTAAAATTTATGGCTCAAGTGGTTAATCTTTAAGGAGAAGACACAATCACTTTTTATAGAGAACCAAGAGAACAAAACATTTAATGCTCCAAAACTTAGTGCTGACGGAATACCGTCGGTATGGACCGACATTCCGTTGGCATGCCATTCTGAACATCAACGGTAATAAATCTAGCCGTTGGGAGCATTTAATGCTAGCATCTTATCCATTCAAAAATCAAAATGTCTAGATCGGAATACCGGCGGTATGCTGCGGTATACCGTCGGTACGTCGACTTTCGTCACAGAACATATTTCTGGCTCACAAAAAGGTATACCACCGGTATACTGTAGTCTACCGTCGGTATGCCGAGTTTCGTCACAGAACATATTTCTTGCTCAGAAAAGGTATACCATTGGTACACTGCGGTATACCGTCGGCATGCCGAATTTTGTCACAGAACATATTTTTTGCTCAGAAATGGTATACCGTCGGTACACTGTGGTATACCGTCGGTGTGTCGAATTTCATCACAGAACATATTTCTTGCTCAGAAATGGTATACCATCGGTATACTGCGGTATACCGTCGGTATGCCATTTCTGTAGACATTGATTTTTGAGTAAAAAGACAGAAGGGGGGCTTACGTTTTGTCAGCCACCTTAGGTGTTACATGGAAGATCCTAGACCTTGTACATACTCGAAATCTTGGAACATTTGAGAGTAGTCTTTGAGTGTACGTTGGTCTTTTCTTCAGTCTTGATTTTTAGAAGACTTCATCAGACTTCCATTTGAAGAGCAGCTTGAGTAAAAGGATCTCTTAGCAGGCTGTGGAAGGATTTAGTGAATATCTGTTTGCTGAAATATAGCAAAAAGTAAACCACGAAGATGCTGTTAATGTTATCAAAATAAATGTGCCAACACTCTCCCACTCCAAAATTTTGGTCAACACCAAGCCCCATAGCCTTCCATCTTCATCTCCTTCATCAAACACCTCCTCATCTATCACAAAATTCATCCTTTTCATCCTCCTCCCATCTAAACTCCACCAAACAAACCCTAGAAGCACCATATTCACCATCCAGCCTTCAAGAACCATTGCCAACACCTTTATATCTCTCAAGAAGAAGTTAGCAATAAAACAAAGTAGGAAAGTTGGGATCTTGGACAAGGAAGAGCACCTACAACCCTTCTAGCAAAGAATTTCGGTAAAGTTTCCATCTTTTTCTATCTCAAATATCATGCTAATATTTCTGTAGAAAATTTGAGTTTAATGTCTTAGAAATTATATTTTTATCTATTTTACTCATATTTTCATCTTTAAAGATTTTATATAGGATTGTTGAGAAATCGGGTTACGGTAGCATTGATTTTTAGCACCACTGTAAAGAACCCTATGATATTGTTGTAATTTTTCCAAACTGAATCTAATGTAGGTTTATTACTATAAAATATAATTTTAAAGAAAATTTTTATGATTTTATTGTTTTAGATCTGATCGAAAAAATAGGGGCCAAAATACTAGCTTTTCGAGTAAGTTGCTGACATGGAATAGCCAAAACTTGGTGGATAATTGGGCCATTGAATCCAAGTTTATTTTCTATGAAATAATCAGTATTAAATATGTTTTAAATTAAAATTTCATGTATTTTTACTTATATTGGGAGTTGGCAATGTTCCAGACAAGTTCGAGTAGACTAGCTGACATAGAAGTCAACTAGCCATTTTTTTTAGAATTTTAAATCTGGAATTCAGAGCCTACTTTTGTATAAAATAATTTTAGAAATTAGTTGTATTATTTTAGATGATTTTTATTTGTACCCTCGAAGTAGAGACTTAACTATAGAATTTAGAAGTCGAAAACCGTAAAATTAGGTCCGATGTCTCATGGAACATGTGTATTGTTGTATATGAATCAAAATGATTCCATGAGGTATTTGGACATGGCCATTTATGTTTAGTAATATTAATTTAGATAATTAAGTCATATTATAAGTTGCTTGGTTAAATACTTAAAGTAGTTAATTAATTATTTAGGAGCATTAGATTCCGGAGGCGTAGACACGAGAGCTACTTTTCATCTTCACACTACAAAATTAGACAATTTCATCTTGCTATTGTCAGTTCATATTTATCTTTTAGTTTATTTCTTGTATTTATATGCTTGTCTTGACCTTAGTGGATGTATCAATACATGCATTTAGATTATATTCGGGTGCATTCAACTGTTAAGTTATCTAGTATTGATATTTAGAGCCTTTATGTGATTCTTTGGATTTTATTTCAATTGAGACCTGTAGGATACGACACGTGATTGACATATATATTATCTTGATACCTGTGCTTGATTTTTTGAGATACCAGATTTTCCTGATGACTGTCGAACACGGTTGGTATTGTCATTTTATTTCCTTGTAGTTGTGTCATAGGAATTGTCGTCTAGATAGAGGCCAGAACGGTAATTTGTGGATGCAACTTATTGATTCCTGAGAGTTGAGGACAACTACTACTTGAGTGGGCCATGCTGTGCACTACACTTTATATTGTGTATATATATTTATTCAAAGAGTTTAGCTGTTTCATGTGATCCATGTTTCTCGTTTAGTTACCGTTAAGACTCCAGTACTAGAGCTACGACTATATATATCCCAGATCAGGATGTCTTTACTTGGAGATATCTGTGCTTGCGAACGTTGTCCTCAAAGTGTCACGTCAGTTTGGTTTAGTCACCCCGAGATATTTTATTTACTGTACTTTAGCTTGTATATTATGTGCGTTGCTATGTCCTCCCAAGACCTGGTTATTTCCTAGATATAGGTGTCAAGATCTTTTCTGAGGGAGTACGGGCTGGGAGGATATTAATCTTTTGTACCAACTGAGGAAGACGAGGTTACACTAGAGTAGATTCCAATAACGTGGCAGAATACAATGATGTCGTTATGGGGCTTCAACTGGCTAAACAGATAGGAGCATACAACTTGGAAGCCTACGGAGATTCCAAACTGATAGTAAACTAGATTCAAGAGGAGTACAAAGTCCGCTACGAAGACTTGATCCCTTACTATCAAGAGGTGCTCAATATAATCTCCACCTTAAATGCGTTATTTATAGAGCACGTACCTAGGCTCCAAAACAACGAGGCTGATGCCCTCGCTGGCCTGGCGGCGTCACTAGCTATCCCTACCGAAGGTCAACGCTCGATCAAGATAATCAACCGAGAGTTGGTATGAGCCAAAGATTGTCTTCAAGTATGCCATAGTTATTCTACGGTGGACATAGACACCAAATATTGGAGGTTCGCCCTCATCGACTATGCAGTCTACGGGATCCTTCCAGAAGATCCAAAGGAAGCGGCACCCGTCAGAAGATGATCCCTCAGATTTTACTATGATATGACCACTAAAAATCTATACCGAACTTCATATGACGGGCTCCTACTCCGGTGCCTATTAGTACATGATGCCAAACAAGCACTCGAGGAGGCACATGACGGAACATGCGAAGCACATCAGTCGGGTCCAAAACTGTAAGTCGCCTCCGCCGCATGGGCTATTATTGGCCTACACTGGTCGTAAATGCCATAAACTATGCCAAGAAGTGCAAGGTATGCCACATCCACGCGGACTTCATCTACAAGCTTTCAGAATTCATTCATCAGACAATAGCGTCTTGGCCATTCAAAGCCTGGGGTATGAACGTTATTGGGCCAATCACCCCCGCCGTCATCAAGAGGGCATCAGTTTATCGTAGCCGCAACCGACTACTTCTCCAAATGGACAGAGGATATGCTGCTAGCAGAAGTGAAGGCGACCAATATAATTGCTTTCATTAAGCATCATGTAATTTACCGCTTCGGGATTCCCAGGTGAATCATACACGATAATGACCCTCAATTTCTGAGCCATACCTTCTACCAATTTTATGAAAAATATCAGATTTAGAATGTGTCTTCAACCCTGTCACGCTCTGCTCCCGCAGGAGCGATCGTCCTCGCTAAGGCGTGATGCCGCACGGGCCTAGGTTGCGCCCGTGCAAGGCTATGTCCGAAAACGACCGATTTGAGCTAGGCCACATAGTCGCACAGAGCGTCCCCATTTGCAGCAAAAAATAACTGAACACAAATTGAAGCAAATTCAATATCTTTATTGACATTCAAAAAGTTTACAAGCGGCGCTAGGCCGAGATTACAAATCGCTCAAGCTCTCTCTCTCTCTCTGAAACATAAAAGGCGTGCCAAGTGGCTTACATGATGGAATAATTTATGGCGATGTTCCGATACATTATGTCATGTATATGTGATTCAGCTCCTTGCAACGCTCCAAGGCTCCAGAGTTGGCTCCGTGCCTTAGCACGTTCGAGGGAAGCTCCGCACCCGATGACGTTTCCTGCGTCCTGCAAGCAAACAGTGGGGTTATCAGTACATTGTTATGCACTGGTGGGGAGGCTAGCTCGCCCATAATGCTATCATTACCAAACACGTTCTATTTACTTTTGTGTACCGTCTATCATTCATTGTCTTTCTAATCTTGCCTGAGGGTCAGTTTCATGGCATATTTCATAACCTATCTCGTGTTGCCGAATTCAAGTGTTTGTATGAAAATACATGCACGACTTACCCATACTTACCGTCCGGCCTTTCCTGTCCAAAGTAAAACCAAGTTAGTCAACAATTTTATATATAACAACCTATCGTCATTCATGTAAACATTCAATGTCAAGGGTGTGTCCCTGCCTCAGGTCCTTGCGCGTCGTAGGCCTGTTTTCTAACTCACTTGCACGAAGTACTTTTGATCATTTGTATGTTACATTCAATGTCTTTTCAGAGGGTGCTTCATTCAGTTAACTTAGACTACTTTGATTTCAATACAAGGACTTGTACGTGGATTGCCACCAGCAAAGCCCACTTAAATCTATATGCACCGGTCGCTGGCATGTCAGCCATTTTGGATATTTTCCCCTTTGGCATTCTCATCTATCAAGCGTGATGGCCGGTACACCTTGATAGACTATTGAAGTACCGGCCCTACGTTTAGTTATGTACCCAAGCCCGCACACCTGTCCGCCCGTAGGGCATGATTCCGCCTAGGCCGACCACGAAATCGTCGTTCGTTGACTTGGAATCCTTTCACTCGTGCACGAGTCCGTCCACGATTATTTCATATTTGTTTTGTCATTTTAACTTAACGGCTATCTCTGAGCCATAGGCTGTCTCTGAGCCATAATACGTTATCGACCAGGTTGGCGTCCGTACAGCGCGAGTAGCGAGCCCCGTTGCACGTGCCCGTCATACCTGTCGCTAACCATTCTTTCCTTTCTTATATTTCATTCATCCTTTCTTTTCTTTCTTTCTTTTACTTGTTCGTTCATTCATTGATTCATTCACGTATTCATTCATTCGTTGATTCATTCATTCACCCATTACGTAACTCCCAGTACGGGAGTCGCCTTGGCGACCCATCGGTCCCGAAGTCTTTCAATGTTGCTATACTCTACTCGGAACGACTATGTCGATAGTCGTCCGTTTCATTGTTGTAACCCATTTATTGTTTCATTGTTGAACGCATAAGGGACTTGAACGTAAGCTTGTGCCTTAGCACGAGTGTGGAGCGCGGTGCGAGAGTTCTCACATTTTCTATGTTCTTTATCCATATTCTATACAAGCATACAAGATGAGATTATTCCCTTAGCTAGGTGCATTGAGTCATTTATTAGCATGCGTGGTGTTATCGCCTAGCGATTCTAGCAATAGTGTCCGTATTGTTATGTGTCTAGGCTAAGCAAAGACGGGTTCATCGGAGCCACCCACCTTAGCGATGTTCGCATTGGCCGAGCGATACTCCGAGCGCGCCTTTGAAAGTCTAAGTCTGGATTCATCTTTGACTGCCCAATGTAAGCCTTGTATCGATTCTTCATCAGGTCGATGCCAACTCTTCGGGTCGACGGCTCGTTTGAGTCGTTGCACTTGCCGTTTGAATCAGCGTTCCGCTAGGGCGGAGCGGGTCATTACATAATACACCACTCAAAACAAGTCTCGTCCTCGAGACTTCCTGAGTGCAGGTCATCCTACCGTTCCCTAACATATGTCGTGTGCGTACCTTAGACAATTCTTATCGAATTGCTTTACCGTCGATGGTATCGAACTATACTCGATACCTTTCTAAGTTCCGTGTCGCATAAGTTTGGTCAATTTTATTGAATAACTTTTCACTCATTTTAGAGTTGATGGTACTTATTCAATTAACGTGTTTCTCCGACTTGGTTGCTATTTTGTCGTGCCATGGGACTGTGATGGTCGCACGAGGTGCGTTGTAATTCATCAAACACGAGAGTCGTAGGCTGAGGCAAACTCACTCATTCGTTCATGTGCATTGCAACACCCACTTGCAGCTGCATTCGAGTTCATCATATCGCTGAGTTTGGATCGTACACCTATTCAAGGCGTCCTCTGAATACGTACATTTCAACCAAGCTTAGCGATTAGCGAAGTCGGACAAGCTACTCATGATAGTTTTGATTTGCCGATCGTTTTGCTAGCTTTGATTTAACACCGAACTCGTGTGCATCTCACTATCGTTTATCTCGGTCCTCGAGATGACCCGAATCGCTTCTCAAGCGTTCTTGTCCACGAAATCAGTATGATTTCTTCTTAGCGGGGGTCGACCAAGTCTAAGTAATTTTCGTCCGATTCAAGACCAAGTACTGCACTATCATCGAGTATATCTTCCTATCAATGATTCAATTCGTTATCCCAACTTTACTTGCACATCATCCATTTCTATCATTCCCTTCATTTGGGGCCAATCTCGTCGTCGTTCACGCACACTCCCAGTTTCCCGTCCTACTCTAAGTCTTGTTGCCCAAAGTCTATCATCCGTCCAGACGATACTGTAATATCAATCACACAGTTCCAGTCACTCGGCATAGGGTCGTCCGCCTATCCGCTAGGTCAGCTCACGAGGTCATAGTTACGAGTCAAGTTCTCGGTTCATCGTGCAAAGTTATTGCACTACGCTCGCCCCAATCCTATGGTCAAACCATTTTTTTGTTTGTACGGGAGTTTCTACCCAAGTTCGTTTCGCTCAAATTTTAAAACATCAAGCAGCGTTCCCCTATTCACATCAACACATTCTCCGTTCCAAGTCCGAGTTCGTTTAGGAATGTCATCCTACGATAGGTTATCCTCAACCAAATTCTCGACATGTTAATATCATGTGCCCACACTAATAATTATCGTAGTCTATCTCTTCAAGTATGTTTGATACAATTCACCTATCCATCCTATCCAATTCGCGTTGTCGATCACAAGGTCGTTTAGCCTTGCAATATGTCGCGTCTTGATCTCACGCAAGTCTGATTATCCACGACGGATATGAATCACCATGTCAATGTTCCTGCAGAATAATCATTCTCATCGGGACGTGACTCTTGCGTTGTGCCTAGACTTACTCATTTTTGATATGCGGATTGGGCCTACTCAATCCTCAACTTTACTTCGTCGTCCATCATAAGTCCGATCAATCCTCCAATTCACCTTCGCTTCAAACCATAAGTCGAAGCAATCAAAATTGCTATGTCAAGGTATTTCGAGTTCGATCATTCCCGCTGGACATGAATTACCATGCCAACGCTCATACGGAACGATCGTCACAAATTCGACGTGACGCATGTACGAGGCTGGAGTTGCGCTCGCGCAAGACAAGATCGTTGTCGTTGTGGTTATCACCGAACAATCAAGTCACTTCCCTTCTTCATCCAAACGTTCATTTCTATCTGAATTCTCCAACATTGCATCCTTTGAAATAATAACTTCTAACACGATTATCATTCTTCGAATCGGAGTACCCCTGAGTTATCGTATATCGATCTTTGATACGCCTCAATACCATCGATGATGTACATAACCTGACGATCTTCCTTTTGCAATGAATTCTGAGTCGTGCAACTTAATTCCTCAATTCGCATTGCCTTATGCTAACTCTTCTTTGAGCAATATCCATTCCAAATCCTTCGTCATTCTCGTATCTCCAATTCAACGTTTCCTATGCACGCTATCTTCCGATCGTGCTATCTTCGATCTCGTCCATGGGTATTTCACCTTAACTCAAGTTTCAATCCCTTCGACTAAATTCAAAATTGCATGCACGATCTTCTTTGTTTCCTCGACCAAGACCTCCATTTGTTTCGTAATTCGTACTACGTATTCTTAATTCGTCCGAACGATATCTCGTTTGAGACTATCCAAGTCAAAGCCAACTAAGCGTTACTTGTTCTAAGGCTTTGCGCGATATCATCGCTTGCCGACATACTCGTTCTATACGTAAATCCTTTAGTCTCGCTCGAACAATTTCTATAATGTTCATACACCACTCAGGGTTCGAGCCACTCGACTAGTCGTCGACACTTACTCTTATCCTTTTTTGAGGCTATCACATACACCACTCGGGGTCAAGTCATTCTACAAATCCTCAAAAGGTTATTCGATTCCCCAACCGATATGTTCAATCGCGTGTTTACCCGTTCCTCAACGTCTAAGAACCATTTTTTCGTGTTCGCTTTAGCGTTGGTCAAGTAGCGTCTCTATCAACATACGTTCTAAGTCTCACTTATTCTCGTCTGAGCGATAGTCGGTCTCGCTCGCAAACTCGTTTGCACCAAAAGGTCTAGGTGCGCGACACTCGGTACAACTTAGCAAAAAGGCTGCGTGTATAATCATTCCGTTCGAACTATACTTCGGTCTCGCGTACTCGTTCGCTATTGTCAACGTGAGGTTATTCAAGCACGCCTTGCATTTGCTAACCTTTTAGCGTTGGTTTTCTCTCAACTCAAGTCCGTCGTGGTTTGGCACAAAGGCCTTCGCCTATCGATCCCGTTCAACCGAGTACTTGTACGAGCTTTTGAAAATATTAGATTTATTGTATGGATCATCCTAAGGCACAACGAGAGAGAGCGTACACTTCTTCTGTTTCAAAACGAGCTTTCAAAACTGAGAGAATCGAAATGAAGTCCAAGGACGTAAAGCCGTGCTCTGATGCCAATCTGTCACGCCCTGCTCCTGCAGGAGCGATCGTCCTTGCTAAGGCGTGATGCCGCATGGGCCTAGGTTGTCCTCGTGCAAGGCTATGTCCAGAAACGACCGATTTTAGCTAGGCCACAGAGTCGCACAGAGTGTCCCCATTTGCAGCGGAAAGTAATTGAACACAAATTGAAGCGAATTCAAGATTTTTATTGACATTCAAGAAGTTTACAAATGGGCGCTAGGTCGAGATTACAAATCGCTCAAGCTCTCTCTCTCTCTATCTGAAATATAAAAGGCATGCCAAGTGGCTTACATGATAGAATAATTCATGGCGATGTTCCGATACATTATGTCATGTATATGGTGCTTCAGCTCCTTGCAACGCTCCAAGGCTCCAGAGTTGGCTCCGTGCCTTAGCACGTTCGAGGGAAGCTCCGCACCCGATGACGTTTCCTGCGTCCTGCAAGCAAACTGTGGGGTTATCAGTACATTGTTATGCACTGGTGGGGAGGCTAGCTCGCCCACAATGCTATCATTACCAAAAACGTTCTATTTACTTTTGTGTACCGTCTATCATTCAATGTCTTTCTAATCTTGCCTTAGGGTCAGTTTTATGGCATATTTTATAACCTATCTCATGTTGCCGAATTCAAGTGTTTGCATAGAAATACATGCACGACTTACCCATACTTACCGTTCGACCTTTCCTGTCCAAAGTAAAACCAAGTTAGTCAACAATTATATACATAACAACTTATCGTCATTCATGTAAACATTTAATGTCAAGGGCGTGTCCCTGCCTCAGGTCCTAGCGCGTCGTAGGTGTGTTTTCTAACTCACTTGCACGAAGTACTTTTGATCATTTGTATGTTACATTCAATGTCTGTTCAGAGGGCGCTTGATTCAGTTAACTTAGACTACTTTGATTTCAATGTAAGGACTTGCACGTGGATTGCCACCAGCAAAGCCCACTTAAATCTATATGTACCGGTCGCTAGCATGTCAGCCATTTTGGACATTTTCCCCTTTAGTATTCTCATCTATCAAACGTGATGGCTGGTACACCTTGATAGACTATTGAAGTACCGGCCCTACGTTTGGTTATGTGCCCAAGCCCGTACACCTGTCCATCCGTAGGCCATGATTCTGCCTAGACCGGCCACGAAATCGTCGTTCGTTGCCTTGGAATCCTTTCACTCGTGCACGAGTCCGTCCACGACCATTTCGTATTTGTCTTGTCATTTTAACTTAACGGCTGTCTCTGAGCCATAGGCTGTCTCTGAGCCATAGGCTATCTCTGAGCCATAATGCGTTATCAACCAGGTTGGCGTCCGTGCAGCGCGAGTAGCGAGCCCCATTGCACGTGCCCGCCATACCTGTCGCTAACTATTCTTTCCTTTCTTATCTTTTATTCATTCTTTTTTTTCTTTCTTTCTTTCACTTGTTCGTTCATTCATTGATTCATTCACGTATTCATTCATTCATTCATTCGTTGATTCATTCATTCACCCATTATGCAACTCCCAGTGCGGGAGTCGCCTTGGCGACCCATCGGTCCCGAAGTCTTTCATTATTGCTGTACTCTACTCGGAACGACTATGTCGATAGTCTTCCGTTTCATTGTTGTAACCCATTTATTGTTTCATTGTTGAACGCATAAGGGACTTGAACGTAAGCTTGTGCCTTAGCACGAGCGTGGAGCGCGGTGCGAGAGTTCTCACATTTTCCATGTTCTTTATCCATATTCTATACAAGCATACAAGATGGGATTATTCCCTTAGCTAGGTGCGTTGAGTCATTTATTAGCATGCGCGGTGTTATCGCCTAGCGATTCTAGCAATAGTGTCCGTATTGTTATGTGTTTAGGCTAAACAAAGACGGGTTCATCGGAGCCACCCACCTTAGCGATGTTCGCATCGGCCGAACGATACTCCGAACGCGCCTTTAAAAGTCTAAGTCTGGATTCATCTTTGACGGCCCAATGTAAGCCTTGTATCGATTCTTCATCAGGTCGATGCCAACTCTTCGGGTCGACAGCTCGTTTGAGTCGTTGCACTTGCCGTTTGAATCGGCGTTCCGCTAGGGCGGAGCGGATCATTACAAACTCCATATTACCCAGTATCGAATGGGTTTACATAAGCTTTCAGTAAGACAATTATCAAGCTGCTGAAGTTCACATCGTCCAACAAACGTGACTGAGATGAAAAGCTGGGTGAATATATCTGGACATATAGTAAAATAGTCCGGACTTCAACAAGCAACACACCATTCTCACTCATATACGGGAGCGATGTTGTACTCCCACTGGAGATCCAAATTCCTTCCCTCCGTGAGGCTCTCTTGAGCCAACTAACTAAGGAAGACAATCATCGCCTATGGATCAATGAATTGGAAGCTCTAGACGAAAAATGCCCCTGGGCTCAGCAGCGGATCGAGCTATATCAAGCACGCATCGCTGGAGCTTTTAACAAAAAAAAGTCAAGAAAAGAGCATTCCAATTTGGTGATCTAGTCATAACTGTCAGAAGACCAATGATCTTGATGCATAAAATGGCAGGAAAGTTCCAGCCTAAATGGGAAGGACCCTACATAGTAGAGTCGGTATACACTAACGACGCCTACAGACTTGCCTATCCCAATGGAGATTTGATGATGATGCCCATCAATGACAAATTCTTAAAAAAATATTATGTCTAAACAAATAAGTCTGATATACCGGTGCTGACTACTGTTTCCTAGAGGTATGGCAAAGTGCGATGCATGTACGTCATAAGGCAAACCATTTCAGTCTTGCATTTGGAAAATATTTGTCATATCATGTCTCTACCAATACATGAGGCCTTTTGCAAAATCCCTCTACAAACACCCTTCTACGACCGAGCTGCCCCAAAGATATCTTACTTATTGAACCCAGTCAGGTCAAATGTATCCTCTACTGCCCTTTCTCGAGGACAGTATAATAAAAAAAAGGTCACGTCCACATCACCTCGGACTTTTCCCTCCAAAAAATAATCACGTCCACATTACCTCTGTCATGCCCCAGTCCCAAAAGTCATCGGACTAGCACGTAACACGGCCATCTGGTACATACTCAAGGGTGAATCCAATCTATAGAACCCTGAAGTAATGCACGTAAGCTGTCTAAATAGAGTAAAAGGGCAAGTCAACTATATCTTAATCCATAAATAATACTCTCAAGTGGGAACCAACTGCATTATTGCTGATTAAACAATAATACACTGATACCACTTGAATATAAATACAAGAATAAAAAATTTGTAATAAAGTTGGCCAGACCTTAATACAATCATCTGAACATGCTTATAACAAAAAAGTAAACCTTGTAAAAGTAGGCTATATAGCTGAAGATGTCATCATAAATATAAAAGACCAAAGAACGATAAAATTACCACTAGCGATACCTGAATCCTAGAGATACAATCGTCCACCAATCTATCCTTCTATTCTAGCAGTCTCAGCAATACCTGGAGAGATCACCAGGTCCTCACGGGACTAGCAAGATACATAATATACATGCCACTAAATAACAGTAAATAATATGCGCAGAAAAGGTAATGAAATAACAATAGAGTAAAACATAAGTGAGGACACAGGAATAAGAGTAGTGTTATTAGACATGGCTATAAAAATGTCAGATAAAACTGTAACATGGCGCAAGCTATCGATCCTAGAGAAAGCAACATATGACATGCTAACTATCTATATAAAGTCTCTATCGCAGCACGAAGCATACTAATGACCAAGATTGGTCAATAGCCAAATACTAATAACGATGTCAAAGAACTAGGGAGCAAGTCATATGTAAAGTCTCTGTCGCAGAACGGTGTATACTAACGATCGAGAGTGAAGAAAAGTCATACAAAAAGTCTCTACTACAACATAGTGCGTACTAATGATCAAGTGGGGAGAACAAGTCATGGTACGTAATAAGGCACTGACACGAACAACTATGAAATTGTATGAAAAGAAAATGACAAGCAGGTGATATGGTAAAACATGAAAATAAAATATGGCAAGGCAACAAATACATAACAGAAAAAAACATGTACAAACAGAATAATAGAAAGCATGCATGTAAAATAAACTGTACATAGGGAAAGGTATACTTGCCTGGTGTAAAATCGACCACGTCCCAATAAGCAAATAGTAAAATCAATGAGCCATGAAAGCTGAACTTTCGCAAACATTTCCGAATGCTGAAACAGACGTCACCAATGTTTTCGACATAAATAAATGTCTAAGATTGACTACCCATAAGTCCAATTCTGGACACAGAAACAAAACGATAATTTTGGGTCAAAACGGTATCTGCCGTGCGACCCGTTGTGCACCAAAAAGTGTGCCAGAACCTATGGTCTCTAAAGTCGACAAATTATATACTTACTAGGCCAGTTTTTTGACATGAACTCAACGGTATGTCCAGCTTTGGATTCCTATGAGCCGTATACAAAATCGCTCTTTGAATCGGATTGTAGGCCCGCCAAAATGACGATCTAGTCAATCGTCTCAGAATCAGACCAAACATGGCTCACAGGACCATAAAAACAATACAAGTATAGTGGCACAAGTTTTATCGTGATGTGATAAACATGTACAAAGTAATTATGAATTTTGCAAAGTGGCCGATACGATGTTTTTCAATCGGTACGCATCGGTACGCCTCGAATTCATCATGCATACGCAACCAATTTGAGTTTCGTCAAAGCCCACACATCTGCAACATCCGTGCGCACCTTTCAATGACTTCGAGTTGCGACGAAGTTGCCTGGTTTGTTGGGACGGACCCCGTATCGGGAAAAAAATTTAAATTTCAAAACTGTTTTTCTCAAATTTTTAGGTTTTTCACACTAATTTATCTCACGGCCTAATTTACTAGAATTAAATCAATAAATAGGTTTTCCATGTTCTATATGTTATCTTCAAGACTTTTCAAGTTGTTTTTCAAAATTCTCAATGGATTACGATTAACTGGTCTTCCAACACAGGGGTAAAAACACCAAAATTGTCACAGAATTTTGTGATTTTTCATTATTTTTGGGGGACTTTTGAGACAAATTAATGCGATTTATAAAAAATACTTGAAGGGTTAGAAGGTGTATAGGTTGTATACATACCAGAAAAGACGGATCGAAAAACGCTCGAGTGAGGATGCGAAGAATACGTCGCGAAGTCGCCCTACGACTGCTATGGCTGCTGCGCTGCTGCTACTGCCGCACGTTGCTGGCGGCGGCCGACGGTTTTACACGACGGCATACGGTGGCGACGAGGCCGCCCAAGGCCAGGGGATCTTCTGAACTTCAGAAGTCCCAAGTTCGTAGGATAAACGGCGGTGGGATATGGGAATATTGTCGAAACTCAGATGTATATATAGGTTTTAATCGAGTTACCAGTCTTTATTCCATTAGGATTTGAACCAAGATTTAGTGCAATCCTGTGGAGAATTTGATTAGGTTGTAAATGGAAGAGATTTGATCAACTTTGGTTGAGAAATTCAATTATTATATATATATATATATATATATATATATATATATATATATATATATATATATATATATATATATATATATATACTGTTAGGGTTATATACTAAAAGCATCACTTTTTTAGTAACCTTATTTCCTTAAATTTTGAATGAGAATCATATGGGCAAATGTTTGCATATTGTATTTGTTGTAAGTGTTAATGCAAATGTCTGATATTCTATATTGTAGATAATATGGTGTGTGGTGTCACACAGAAGATCATATTATCAGTTCCCTATGGAGTATATAAATAGTTCACAACCTAGATGGACTTGGACAATCTATTGGAAAGGTTATAGTGTAAT
Source organism: Iris pallida (assembly GCA_029216955.1). Lineage (NCBI taxonomy): Eukaryota > Viridiplantae > Streptophyta > Magnoliopsida > Asparagales > Iridaceae > Iris > Iris pallida. Next base: position 25,222,561 of record JANAVB010026199.1, on the reverse strand, counting down.
CTGGTATTAGTCTATCTTGACTATAGGTTTACACTAGTACACTTTGTGTGTATTGAACAGGACCACTTGATGTTGTTCTCTTTGTACTGACTACATAAGAGAACAAACACCTCTGTTATTATGGATGCTTGTGCTCTTAACCCGGATATAATAACGGACATGTATATGCAGTGTGCATTATTTTGACTCATAAAAGAGTGAGATTTATAATGGATCAACAACCTCTATGAATTGGGTAATAACATTGTATGTATGATGGGCTGTTGATTATAAATGGAATCCATGTCCCGATACATCGGGTTGATGATGTCCCCTTAAGGAGCTCATAAGGATTGTCATGTAAATCCTGCAGGTAGATTATATCCGACATGACAAATAAAGTTGAGCGGTACTACTTAAGGATAAAAGATGTCGAATCAATATAGTTGTCAGTAACTTAATTTGATCGACGGACATACGATATCTTAACATGGGGAGCCAAACGAGCATATAATAAAAGGAGCCCACAAACATAATTTGGGATTAGGGAGGTAGTGCAACAATAGCTCATTAGTGGACCGAGCTATTGTTAATGGGCCTGGATTGTGTGTTCGGGCTAAACACGGGATATCCAGATCCGTTAGGAGGCCTAACCCTAATTTTTCCTCATGGTCCCTGCCGTAGCCTATATATATCCTCTATTCTCTGGCCGCCATATTTCTGATCAGAAATCTGAAACTTTTTCTAAATTCGTGATTCACGTAAGGAGAGAAAGAGAGGGCTGCCAAGGAGAAGAAAAGGTTGGAAGATCGTCGCCCACACGACGTCCAACTCGAGGAAGGAATACGTGTATAAGATTTTGGGGTCGTCCGCTCGAGATTGCCAGGAATTACTTGTCTTCTTTCTGCCGCAGGTATAATTCGTGAACCCTAGTTTTTGCCTATGAAGGGTTAGAACACGTATTAGATCGGTTTAACTTTCTATCGATCAATACGCACACCAAAGAAAGGGTCCTAGGAATCCCCAGTTCCATCAATTGGTATCAGAGCCACTTTAGATCTACGTATTGATTGATACGTCCATGTTGTCCAATAAAACCTGCGCTGTGTAATAGTCGGTAGATGTAGATCTGTTCTAACTCGATTTTGTAGGCATCTTAGATCCAACTATTATGGTCCAATGCATGTTTTTGATTGTGTTGTTTAAACCACGGACATGTTGTGGATGTTGTTGTTGCTGTAGATGTAATTAAAATTACGAGGGTTGATCGTGCTTATTATTTTAATTTTGCAATCTAGATTATGTGTGAACTCCTTCGGGAGGTATAAGATTGATGTAATTTTAATTATTTTTGATCAATCGTGATGGCGGTAGTGGCTGTTTCTGACGTCGGACGAGATGCTGGTTTTAAGCAGTCCAGAGGCAGACAGATAATTTTCGATGAAGGAATCGACAACCAAAACCTAAAAAAAAATCGGGGCGCAGCGCCAGATTTTGGATTCGGATAGTTGAGGACGGAGCAGCAAAGATGACCATAATAGTTGGATATTTTCTCTTATTTTTGTCATTTTGCTTTTTTCTGATTATGCATGTTTATTATTGTGTGGTTGTTTTTTTTTGAAAAACCAAGCCTACATTAATAATGGACAACATGGACATAATATCAACTAGTAGAAAAACCCTCATTGTTAAATAACTAAGTGGGAGAGGATATTTATTTAGTTTAAATCCTATGGTCTCCATTACTGGTTTGTAGGTGATGTAATTATACTTGCGTGTTGGCTATAGTGCTTTCCTCCATATCGGATGAGTATAATTATGGATCACCAGTACAAACTTTCTTTGGGATAATTGTAGAAAGTTACCTAGTATGTGTTCACTTCTCTATATGAAGGAACTCATTACAAGGTAATGGACTTAGTATTAAGTAATGGTATACACTTAGATACAAATAATGGTATCCTCCCCGTCGGAGTCACTGCTATTATTTGTATGACCAGAGCAAGACCAGCATATTAATTTTATTTGTCATAAAGTTATGTTGACATGATAGTAAAATTAATAAGAAATACCTACTTGAACAAAGTTAAATTTGTATACGTCCACACTATCGTGGCATGCTAAATTCATGGTGTTTAAGGTGTTGGTGAATTTCTTATTATTGTTTTGAGGGAATCAATATTTAGTTAATTTAAAAAGTTTTTTTTGCCCTATATAATTTTATTTATGTGATTCTCAGGATTTCAAAAATAGGTTCTTTCAGTCCACTTATGGTGATTCTTAAAGAAAACAAACTTACTGGACCTAATTATATTGACTGAAAACGTAATTTAGATATTGTTCTGACTGCTGAGGAGTACAAATATGTACTTGTTGAGGAATGCCCACCTAAGCCTGATGTTAACTCTGATGAAGAGGTCAAAGTGGCTTATAAGGAGTAGAAAAAGGCAGATGAGATGGCGCGGTGTTACATTCTGGCATCCATGTCAAATGTACTGCAATATCAGCATCAGGCCATGGCCACTGCTTATGACATGATGTATAACCTCAAGGAACTCTTCAGATATCAGAGTAGAGCAGCTAGGCAGTTTGCTATGAAATGTTTGATGAATACAAAAATGGCTGAGGGTACACCAGTAAGGAATCATGTTCTCAAGATGATGGGTCATCTGAATGAGATGGAGATCCTTGGAGCTGAAATCGATGGGGAATCCCAGGTCGATATCATTCTCGGGACTCTGCCTAAAAGTTTTGACAATTTCTGCCTTAATTACAACATGAACAAAAGGTTGTATAGTTTGGCAGAACTTGCAAAAGAGCTACAGGATGCTGAATCTCTCTTTAGGTAGAGTGGTCATATTTTTGTTTCTGAAAATGCTTCTACTTCTAAGCCAAAAGGTGGTAAGAAGAAGAATAACATTCAGAAACAGGCAAACTCAGCAAAGAAGGGCATGGGACCTCAAGACGCGGTGAAAAAGCCGAAAGGCAAATATTTCAAGTGCAAAGGGTCAGGACATTGGAAGACTGATTGTCCACTTCTCAAATAGGGGAACAAAGAAGGCATATCTCATTTACTAGTAGTTGAAACATGTTTAGCGGTGTTATCTACCGGCACCTGGTGTGTAGATACATGAGCCACTAATTATGTCTGTAATACATTGCACGGGTTCTAGAAAACCAGACAGCTCAGTGATGGAAAGATATGCTTGTTTATGGGTGATGCTACAAAAGTATCGGTCGTTGTATTAGGAGATGTTACTTTATCTTTTGGTAGAAATAAGTCTTTGACATTGAGAGATTGTCTTTATGCACCTTCACTTAGAAGGAATTTAGTTTCTGTTTCCATGTTAGTTAAGGATGGATATTCTGTTTATTTTAATAACAATATTGTTATTAGAAAGAATAAACATTTTATCTGTTCTGGTGCATTGGTTGATAATTTGTATGTCATTAATCCCATTTTGCCCACAATACAACTTATGGAAATGAATAATATGTTATCTAACTTAAATAAGAGAAAAAAACCTTCTTGTATGAACCAAACATATCTTTGGCACTTGCGATTGGGGCATATTAACCTAAGAAGGATTCAAAGACTGGTTGAAGATGGACGTTTGAGTTTATTGGAAGTGGAGGCACTACCAGTCTGTGAATCCTGCTTGGAAGGTAAAATGACCAAAAGGCCTTTTACGACAAAGGGGTATAGGGCCAAAGATGTGTTGGAATTGGTTCATTCTGATTTATATGGACCCATGACTATCCAAGCTAGAGGTGGCTTTGAATATTTTGTCACATTTATTGACGATTATTCAAGGTATGGATACATTTATTTGATGTGCCGTAAGTCTGAGTGCTTTGAGAAATTCAAAGAGCACAAGGCTGAAACGGAGAAACGTCATAGAAAATGTATCAAGTCATTACGATCAGATCATGGTGGCGAGTACCTCTTTGGAGAGTTTAGGAATTATTTATCAGAGGCTGGGATTGCATCCCAATTGACTGCACCTGGAACGTCCCAGCAGAATGGTGTAGCCGAAAGAAGGAATAGAACTCTTATGGAGATGGTTAGATCAATGATGAGTTATTCGGATTTGCCAGATTCATTTTGGAAATATGCCTTAGAGACTGCAGCTTATATTTTGAACTTGGTTTCTTCTAAGTCAGTACCTCTTACTCCCACAGAGCTGTGGATTGGGCGTATGCCTAGTCTGAAACATGTTCGTATTTGGGGTAGTCCAGCACATGTGCTGAATGGGAAAGCAGATAAGTTGGAATCTCGTACAGAAGTACGCTTGTTTGTAGGCTATCCAAGAGGAACGAAAGGAGGTTTATTTTATAGTCCTAAGGATCAGAAGGTCATTGTTAGCACCAATGTCCGATTCTTAGAGGAAGACTATGTGATGAACCATAAACCCACAAGTAGAGTTGTTCTAGAAGAACTGAGACGTGAGACATCAAGTACTTCAGTACCAACAGTACAAGAGGATGAACCACAAATAACTGTACAATGTGTCACAAATGTTACACCACAACTGATAGTGCCTCGTCGTAGTGGGAGGGTTGTGATACAACCTGATAGATATATGTTCTTGGGAGAGTCGTCAGACTTCATCCCTGAGGAACAAGATTATGATCCCTGTACCTACAATGAAGCACTCCAAGATAAAGATACAGAGTCTTGGCAAAAAGTAATGATATCTGAAATAGAATCTATGGATTCTAATCAGGTCTGGGAGCTTGTAGAACCACCCGTTGGTGTAAAAGCCATTGGATATAAGTGGGTCTATAAGAGAAAAAGAGGATCAGACGGTAAGGTTGAAACCTTTAAAGCTCGACTTGTAGCAAAAGGTTTTACTCAAAGAGAGGGTATCGATTATGAGGAAACCTTTTCTCCTGTAGTCATGCTTAAGTCTATCCGGATTCTTTTATCTATTGCAGCTCATCTCGATTATGAGATTTGGCAAATGGATGTCAAGACAGCTTTTCTTAATGGAAGTCTTAAGGAAGACATCTATATGAAGCAACCAGACGGGTTCATTGAAAAGGGCCAGGAGCATCTTGTTTGTAAGCTCAAGAAGTCCATTTATGGACTTAAGCAAGCTTCCAGATCTTAGAACATATGTTTTGATCAGGTGATAAAATTCTATGGATTTGATCAATGTCAGGATAAATCATGTGTATACAGAAAGTGTGACGGAAACGTGGTGGTGTTCCTAGTACTTTATGTGGATGACATCTTGCTCATTGGAAACAATGTGAAGGTGTTATCTGATGTAAGGGTATGGTTATCCAAACAGTTTGATATGAAGGACTTGGGAGAAGTTGGTCACATCCTTGGGATCAAAGTTCTACTAGATCGTAAGAAAAGGATGTTAGACTTATCCCAAGCTTCCTATATCGATACTGCACTAACTCGTTTTAGTATGCAAAATTTTAAGAAAGGTTTCTTACCTTTTAGACATGGAATTGTTCTATCAAAGGAGCAGTGTCCGAGGACACCTAAAGAGATAGAGAACATGAAGGCAGTTCCTTATGCTTCAGCAGTAGGAAGCTTAATGTATGCAATACTATGTACGAGACCAGACATCTGCTTTGCCGTAGACATGGTCAGCAGATATCAGTCTAACACAGGACAAGAGCACTGGACTACCGTAAAGCATATTTTAAAGTACCTGAAAAGGACTAAAGAGTATATGCTAGTTTACCAGGCAGATAGTTTAGTTCCCTTGGAGTATACAGACTCAGATTTTCAGTCAGATAGGGATTCCAGGAAATCTACCTCAGGTTATGTGTTTACTTTGGGAGGTGGAGCCATTGTGTGGAGGAGTATCAAGCAAAAATGTATTGCTGATTCCACCATAGAAGCCAAGTATGTGGCAGCCTCTGAGGCAGCCAAAGAAGCGATTTGGCTCAGAAACTTTCTGTTGGACTTGGATGTGGTACCTAGTTTGCCTAAGTCTATTATACTTTATTGTGATAATAGTGGTGCAGTTGCAAACTCGAAGGAACCACGAGCCCATATGACGGGCAAACACATTGAACGCAAGTACCACCTGATACGAGATTTCGTAAAGAAATAAAAAGTTGCTGTGATCAAGATAGCATCAGCCGACAACCTAGCTGATCCCTTTACAAAGAGCTTACTAGCTAAGGCTTTTGATAGTCATTTTGAGGGAATGGGAGTCAGATGTGTAGCAACATGGCTTTAAGTATAAGTGGGAGATTTGTAACAGTATACTGAAAAGTAATGCTTTGAGTATAAGTGGGAGATTATTAGGGTTATATACTAAAAGCATCACTTTTTTAGTAACCTTATTTCCTTAAATTTTGAATGAGAATCATATGGGCAAATATTTGCATATTGTATTTGTTGCAAGTGTTAATACAAATGTCTGATATTCTATATTGTAGATAATATGGTGTGTGGTGTCACACAGAAGATCATATTATCAGTTTCCTATGGAGTATATAAATAGTTCACAACCTAGATGGACTTGGACAATCTATTAGAAAGGTTATAGTATAATCTGGTATTAGTCTATCTTTACTATAGGTTTACACTAGTACACTTTGTGTGTATTGAACATGACCACTTGAGGTTGTTCTCTTTGTACTTACTACATAAGAGAACAAACACCTCTGTTATTATGGATGCTTGTGCTCTTAACCCGGATATAATAACGGACATGTATATGCAGTGTGCATTATTTTGACTCATAAAAGAGTGAGATTCATTATGTATCAACAACCTCTATTAATTGGGTAATAACAATGTATGTATGATGGGCTGTTGATTATAAATGGAATCTATGTCCCGATACATCGGGTTGATGATGTCCCCTTAAGGAGCTCATAAGGATTGTCATGTAAACCCTGCAGGTGGATTATATCCGACATGACAAATAAAGTTGAGCGGTACTACTTAAGGATAAAAGATGTCGAATCAATATAGTTGTCAGTAACTTAATTTAATCGACGGACATACGATATCTTAACATGGGGAGCCAAACGAGCATATAATAAAAGGAGCCCTCAAACATAATTTAGGATTAGGGAGGTAGTGCAACAATAGCTCATTAGTGGACCGAGCTATTGTTAATGGGCCTGGATTGTGTGTTCGGGCTGAACACGAGATATCCAGATCCGTTAGGAGGCCTAACCCTAATTTCTCCTCATGGTCCCTGCCGTAGCCTATATATATCCTCTATTCTCTGGCCGCCATATTACCGATCATAATTCTGAAACTTTCTTTAAATTCGTGATTCACGTAAGGAGAGAAAGAGAGGGCTGTCAAGGAGAAGAAAAGGTTGGGAGATCGTCGCCCACACGACGTCCAACTCGAGGAAGGAATACGTGCAGAAGATCTTGGGGTCATCCGCTCGAGATTGCCAGGAATTACTTGTCTCCTTTCCGCCGTAGGTATAATTCGTGAACCCTAGTTTCCGCCTATGAAGGGTTAGAACACGTATTAGATCTGTTTCACTTTCTATCGATCAATACGCACACCAAAGGAAGGGTCCTGGGAATCCCCAGTTCCATCATACACACACACACACCCCCCTATATATACACATATGTATGCATAATATGTATAAGCAAATTTTTAGATAAATACAAGTAATATTTATAAAATATTCTAAAAATATAATCGATTGTTGCAACGTATATTTATTACAAAAATTTGATATATAAAAAAAATCTATTGGTAGTATATATATATATATATATATATATATATATATATATATATATATATATATATATATATATATATATAAAGCCGAATATTTGTATAATATGAATACACAATTTTATATATAGCCTAAAAAAATTCTAAAACTCTAAAATGGCATTTTAAGAAAATGTTCATCATATTTCCAAAATAAATAACAATTTGAATAATAACACTTATATTTTATATATAACAAATATTTAGAAAAATATTTATTAGCCCATTAAACTAAAATATGAAAATATATACGTATATAATAAATATACACCTATATGGACGTCTCTTGATGCGCTACCTGTCTACATGGGTTTGGATTTGGCTCAGGTTTAGTCCGGGCTAGATTGGTACAACCGAGTCTCATAAAAGTCAAAGGGTCTTAATATTTAGTTAATTAAACCATTTATATGGGTTAAGCCATGATTTGACTTGTTTTCCCAGAAAGAACACAGACATGGCCATGCCATCCCTACTACTGTTAATAGACTAGTTAAAGCACTCGACTATACTATGCATGCCATAATTCCTAGTCGATCTACATCTCAAAACTTAACCATGACTAAGGACATATATATTTATAAATAATTTTTTTAAAATATCTGTAAAAATTCAAAAATCACTATTTAAGTCAAATAATTAATAAAAAATATTTTAAAATTTCTGAGTGCTTATATCTACCATTCTCAAAATAATTTCGTCCTCAAAATTTAAAATAATGCTTACTAACAAAGAACCATGCTAAAGTAAGTAGAAATAGTTCTAAGGTTACACTACGTCACTACGGTCTCTCCTAATAACTCGAGTAACAATCAATCCTACACGATTTCCTATGTAACGTGCTGACCATGTAACTATAAATTGCTACCTCTAGTCGCTTCTCCTGGTATAAAAGCATGTAATTTATACACCCCAAAAGAAAACAAACTACAAAATAGACGCATCCCTACACGTTGTAAACAACGTATGTCACACGCCATAATCAAGTTGGCACATAAAAAAAAAAACAGAAAATAGAAGTGCAGAAAAAGAAATATTTTTTATTCATTAGAAATATATTACATAAAGAATATTTTCATTCATTGGAAATCTATTACATTTGTTTGCCATTAAATATCAAAGACAGGTATCACAGAAACACTAAAATTGATTACAAACTCGCCTATACAAAGAAGAGCCTAGAAAGAAATCCTAGGAAACAATCTAAGTATAATTGTTTAGTTTTTGATTCTGGGGGGTGACGGTGGAGGCTCGGGAAAGTGTATCAACTCTGCCTTACTCCTTGGACTATCCGACGCAGTCTTTAGCTCTTGAAGAAATTGCCTTTCGCAAGTTGCCAGCCTTTTGCAGGGGTGTGGCACCCTGCTATTTACAGTAATAGGTGTTTTGAGCCGCATAGATGGCCCATGGCCATGTGGCTAATCAGCACGTGAAGACTTGCTCTTTGGTCGCTAGCTGGCGATTTGTTGGGATTTTGTTGCAGCAAATCTAGGTGGTTGAGAATTGGTCAGCTTGCCACGTGTCCTATCACAGGATAGGAATTATTTTGAGCCGTATGAGTCTCTCAGTTTTTGGCCATGTTGGGCCGCATAAGATTCATGCGGCTTAAGTCGCAGCCTTCCTTAGTCCGCATGTAGCTTAAGGACTTTTGAGCCGCATAGATTCTGTATTTTGGGCCGCATAAAGCTTATGCGGCTTAGGTTACAGTCACCCTTGGCCGCATGAAGCTCAGAGACTTTAGGGCCGCATATGTTTGAGTCGCATAAGGTTCATGCGGCTTGGGTAACGATCCTTCTGGCCGCATGACTATGTCTAAGCACATGAACCCTGTTTTCAGTGACATGACATTTTGTCTGATCACGTCTTATCCTTTTGTCAGAGTGTCAGAGCTGTCATTTTTGTCAGTTTTGACAGAATTTGTCAGCTTCATCAGACGAACTGGTCATCTTGGTCGCATATCTTTCTTTTGCGGCTCGAATCAGTCTGGTTGTCGATGGGCCACATAGGGTACAGAATCTGTCATGCGGGTCTCCTTTATACGGACCAGTTTGGCCTAAAGTACTTATGCGGCAAATTGTGACCCGCATAAACTCCATATTTTTTATGCTTCTACAAGATCCCCTTCAAAGTTTTCAAATTACAAATTTGGAATACTTTAAATAAGAAGCATGGAAATATGTCAAGCCGCAAGGAGTCTTCAAGTCAGGAGAGATCTTTAGTCGCAGAAAGATCTTGAGCCGCAGAGAGACTTCGAGCCGCAGAGGGATCTTGAGCTGCAGGGAAATTTTGAGCCGCAGAGAGACCCCATCCAGCCTGCCAGCTGTCACTGCTGCATTTAATTCAGTTTTGGATTTGGGTTCTCTTTTCGAGATAAAGCCGACGGTTACTTGGGATAAAATCCCCAAGCGTCGTCATTATCTTTAATGATCTTGAGAATTGAAGAGGCACTTTTCGAGATAAAATCGACGGTTACTAGGGATAAAATCCCCAAACGTCGTCATTATCTTTAATGATCTCGAGAATCGAAGAGGCACTCTTCGAAAACTCTATAAATAGGGGTCATTAGGAGAGAGATTTTTCTCTTTCACCGTCTTCTCCTTCGTCTTCATCTTTCTGTCTCAATTTAGCCATGGCTCCAAAAGTTTCCATGTCGACTGGTACTGCAGCCAAAGGGAAGGGACTTGCCTCTCCGTCGAGAGCGGCAGACTCTCTTTCCATTTATCCCGACGTGCAACCCCTATCAAAGGTAAGGATGGTGGGAAGACGACGACTGAAATTTTGAATATCCATATTGCATATTTTATGCGCGGGCCTGTCATATATTGCCTTTGTACTTTAAGCCTGGTCGATGCCTGCCCTATCTCATTTGGACCGCATATGTTCTGTATGATAGGGCCGCATGGGCTGAGCCGCATAAGCGCTGCTCATTAGAACCTGAATCGCATAAGTGCCCCAACACTGATCCGCAAGAATACTTCATAAGTAAGCCATATAAGTACCTCCTGATTGAGCCGCATGAGTGTCTCATGATTAAGCCACATGAGTACTTCATGACTGAGCCACATGAATTACCTATGTGCCCCATGACTGAGCTGCATGAGCACTTCATAACTGCGCTGCATAAGTGTCTTATGACTGAGCCGTATAAGTGCCTCGTGACTGAGCCGCATGAGCACTTCATGACTGAGCTAACCGCCTAAGTGCTTCGTGACTGAGCCGCATGAGCACTTCCTGACTGAGCCGCCTAAGTGTCTCATGACTGAGCCGCATGAGTTTGGTTAGGCCGCATAGCTGAAAAGGAGTCCTTTGTTTTCTTCTCGCTGCTAAGCCTTTTTTCCATATTTTGTAGGAATCTAGCTAGCAAACTTCTCCAGGACTGGTGTCGGCGATAGAGTGAAAATACACCATTCTGACACATACATCAGACAGCTCAAAATTCTCATGCTTCGGAAGAGTTTTCCTCGTGCCATTTTGGCATACACATCAGACAACTCAAAACTCTTCATACTTCGAAAGAGTTTTTCCCTGGTGGTAGGAATAACCTTTATACCTCGGAGAGTTGGACGGTGGTCAGGCATCGTCATGAACGTCCTGTCTTCATGGCTCTCCAAGTAGGCGAAACCACCATCAGGGATGCTGTTTTGAAGCTATGGTCCTTCGGAAGAGCAGGACTAAGGTATCCACAATACGAAGGGGAGAAAAACATGCTATATTTGTCCTCCTCCGGGCAGCTCTTTGGAGATTCAATAGCCTTGTTTGCTTCTCAGCAGTAAAACATGACTTCTTTCGAGGGCCACGAAACTGCTTTTTGGTGAAGGCGAAGTGCTGTCAAACTGACCAAACTATGTATTGCTACATTTTCTGCTGCTGATGTAGTCCTATGAATGTAACTGATTTTGAATAAACAGAATACATTCACTCCATTCTTTATTTGTGATATTTTGTGGTGCTTGTACTAGAGGGCCTAATACAACATTTGTGTTTGATAAAGGACATCTCGTTGGAGGACTTTTTATGGACCTATTGCCCTTTTGTGCATCTGAAAATACGAGCAAATAGATTTGATTGATATTTTGTGGACCTACTACTCTTTGGTACACCGACGGTACGAGTAATAGATTATGATAAGTTTTATGGACCTATTACCCTTCTGCGCACTGGTGGTACGGGTAATAGATTAGAATAACTTTTGTGGACTTATTACCCTTCTGCGCACTGGCGGTACGGGTAATAGATTTTGAAACAAAACCCAATAGAGGTAATATGGACGTGACAGGTTTTGTTGTCTTAACACCATGTCTGTTATCCCGGGTTGGGCACATGTGTTAAGTCGAAAGATTATCGGTATCAGAGGTAATATGGACGTGACACACGATAATCATGAATGATTTTTGGTGGACCTATTACCCTTTTATACACTGGTGGTGCGAGTAATAGATTAAAGACAAAACCCAACAGAGGTAATATGGATGTGATAGGTTTTGTGGTCTTAACACCATGTCTTTTATCCTGAGTTGGGTACATGTGTTAAGTTAGGAGATTGTCTATATCAAAGGTAATATGGACGTAATATATGACAATCGAAATATCAGAGCGGAAGTTCAGAGGTATTAATATTCGTGACTTGTCACTCGGAGAGATGCAATGTGAGTCCCCTTGGAGGGAACATAGTGTAAGTTCAGAGGTACCTGACGTATATAACTCGACACTCTAGGTAGTATGGGGATGTTTTTAAACATAGTATTTTTTAGGAACTTGCCGTTTATGGGCATCATGAGCAAGTTCCCATTCTGCTTTGCGAGCCGGTATACGCCATTGGAGAATACAGTCTCGATGATGAACGGACCCTCCTATTTAGGCTAAAATTTGCCTGGGGTCTCATGAGTCATGACCATTGGTCGGCGAACGGCCAAGACGAGATCGCCGACTTGGAATATTCTCTGTTCGACTTTCTTGTTGAAAGCCTGAGAGATGCGCACTTGGTAGAGCTCTATGCTTTGTTGAGCTTGTAAACGCTTCTCGTCTAAGGCCTCCAGTTCTTGTAGCCGTCTGCGGTGATTGTCATCCGACATCAATAGATAAGTAAGGGCCACGCGAAGTGAGGGGATCCGAGTCTCCAATGGGAGAACTGCCTCGCTCCCGTAAACTAAGGAGAACGGTGTATTTTCTGTAGCCGTCTGAATCGTGGTACGATATGCCCACAAGCACTCGCCAAGCTTTTTATTTTAGTCGCGTTTGTTTGAAGACACAAACTTTTTGAGGAGCTTGATTATGGTTTTGTTGAAAGCTTCAGCCAGACCATTAGCCGATGGGTTATATGCCGTCGAGGCCATGTTCTGAATCCGCACAAAATTGATAGAAAGCGTAGCTTGCGAACTACGGACCATTGTCGTGAATAATCCTCCGGGGCAGTCCAAAACGGTAGATGACATGATGTTTTATGAAGCTAATCACGTTTGATGTCTTCACCTCTGCAAGCGAAACAGTTTTCGCCCATTTGGAGAAGTAATTGATGATTGCAAGTATGAACCGATGCCCCATAGACGACGGTGGGGTGATTGGCCAAATGATGTCCATTTCCCATGCTTCAAATAGCCAAGAGGCCACTGTTGGGTGCAAGAATTCGGATGACAGATGTATGAAATCTGCATGGATCTGGCAAGCCTTACACTTCTTTACATAATCAACTGTATCTGCTACCATTGTGGGCCAGCAATAACCCATCCGGCAGAGACGATCTTACAATTTTGGGCCAGATTGGTGAGCCCCGTAAGTGCCATCGTGAGCCTCGCGTAAGGCTTCTTTAGCTTCTGCATTTGACAAGAATCTTAACAGTAGCCCGTCGTAGGATCGTCGATATAACATTTTTGTTTCGGTATCATAGAAGAATCTGAGAGAGCGCCTTTTGATTGAAGTTGCTTCCTTCATATTCTCTAGCAGAATTTTGCAGACTGCAAAGTCGATGAGCGGGCGTCTCCAGTCTTGTATGTCGTTGGTTATCTGGGCGGAGTAACTCGTACCCAGTTGAATATTGTTCTTGGGACAGACCAGCTCATGGCCTATCACGTCGACTAGATGATGAGTATCATTTGGAAGTGCCAAAGAAGTGGTGAGGCCTGCTAGGGCATCGGCTTCGATATTTTGGAGCCTAGGAACATGTTCTATAAATAGCCCTTCTAAGGTTGCAATGATGGCAATTGCTGTCTGATAGTAGGGAATCAGGTCCTCGTTGCGAACCTCGTATGAGCCTCGGATCTGGTTAACAACCAACTGCGAGTCGCCATACGCTTCCAGGTACTTGATCCCCACTTCTTTTACGAGTTGGAGTCCGATGACTAGAGCATTATATTCGGCTACGTTGTTTGAGCAGGGTTCTGTGAGAGAATATGCCCGATTGACCACCAGTCCAGAGGGAGAAATTAATACTACCCCGACTTCAGCGACGATATCACCTTGTGGCCCCGTTCTTGAAGCACCGTCAAAGAACATTTGCCAAATGGTATCATGTGAAGTGATGTTTGAGGCAACGACTTTGTCGGGGATTTCTTCATAAATCCTGGCTGTTTCTGAGCCTGGATGGGCTGCTAAGAAGTCGGCTAGGGTTTGACCTTTGACAGCCTTTTGCGGGATAAAAACTATGTCGTAGGGGATAACAGTATCGCCCAGGTGGCTAGACGAGAACTGAGTGCACCTGGTTTGGTCATGAAAAACCTGAGAGGATTGACTCGTGAGACAACATGGATGGTCTGCCCTGTCACATAGTGTCGTATTTTCTGAATGGCGAATACTAGGGCAAGGCACTCCTTCTCCACGACGGTGTACTTATGTTCCGGTCCTACCATCATCCGGCTGAGATAGTAAATGGCTTGTTCATGTCCCGTGTCATTATTCTGTGCTAGCAAAGCACCGAGGGAGTGTTCCATCGATCGTACATAGAGCAGAAAGGGCTTTCCGGCGATCGGGGCTACCAAAACTGGCGGATTCGTCAGGTACTCCTTAATGTCATCAAAGGCACGCTGACATTCCTCGTTCCATACGAAAGAGACACCTTTCCTCATGAGTTGAGTGAAGGGTTGACATCGCCCTGAGAGGTTAGATATGAACCTCCTGATGTAGGCTAGTCTTTCCTGAAGGTCGCAGAGTTCACGGAGGTTCCTTGGTGGACTCATCTCCAGGATTGCTTTTGTTTTATCGGGGTCTATGTGAATACCCCGGGAAGTAATGACGAAGCCTAAGAACTTTCCGCTGGACACGCCCAAAAAGGACTTGGTGGGATTCATCTTCAAATTGTGCGCTCGCATAAGATCGAACATCGTCCTCAAATTATGTAAGTGATCATTTTTGAAGCGGCTATTGACGGCGATGTCGTCAACGTAACACTCCACCGTCTTACACAAATGATCTCTGAAAATGACACTCATAACACGTTGATATGTAGCACCAACGTTCTTTAGGCCGAAGGGCATGACCGTATAATAATACACGCCGATCGGTATTCGGAATGACGTATGTTTTTTATCATCAGGAGATATTTTAATTTGATTGTATCCTAAAAATCCATCCATGAAGGACATGTGCTCGAAGCCATATGTATTATCGATCATTATGTCGGTGATCGGAAGAGGGAATTCATCCTTAGGGCATGTCGCATTTAGATTACGGAAGTCGATGCAAATTTGGATCTTTCTATTCTTCTTGATGACTGGTACTATATTGGTAACCCAGTCTGGGTGCTGCTCTTCACGGATGAAATCGCTTGCTATAACCTTGTCTACTTCTGCTTCAATGGAGTTCATGATGTTTGGACGAAACCGTCGCTGCTGTTGTTGTTGCTGGAGGTGGTACCAGGACGTTTGCCCTTATCCTCTCCATCTGGAATGTGTAATCCTAACTGGCGAGCCTTCTTCAACTTTGCCTCAGCATTGGTAGCACTTATGATGAAGGTCGTCCAATCCCTGAACTGATCGTCGTCCATCCAGAGGCTAATTACGGAGAGCAACTTCTTCTGGCAGATTTCAATCAAGGAACTCTTGGGATTGCCTTGGGGCAATCTCATTGCAGTTTGGCGGAACCGCTCGATATAGTTTCTTGGTAGCTCCCTCTCTCCTTGAACGACGTCCATGAGAGACAACATTGTCACATCATGCCCCACTTCGTAGAATCTCTCCAGGAACATGTGCTTGAAGCCGTCAAAAGAATAGATGCAGTTGTCGGGAAGGTTGCGGCACCAATCGAACGCGATCCCCTCCAATGCTCCGATAAATAATCGTGTGAGGATGGCGTCACTATACGGCAAGTGGTCGGTTGTGACCTCAAAGTAAGTCATGTACCAACTAGCAGAGGTCTTCCCGTCATACGAATCGATATGAAACGGCTTGTAACATGGTGGAAAAGGCACATCTCTCCATGCAACAGGATACGGCTGTCGTATTCTGAGGTCTCGAGAGGAGTCTCGGGCATTGAACATTGCTCGAAGCTCATGGACTTCCCTCCTTGCCTCCTTGGCTTTGTCCGCAGCAGAAGGAACAGATGCTCCTAAAGGATCATCATCCAAAGGAGGGGCGGTCGTGTTGGAGTCCGCATTGACTGCGGGTCCTAAACTTGTTTGTCCGGGCGTCCTTGCTGGTTGAGTTGGCAAAGCAGCTTTGATTTTGTCTACTGACTTGACCAAGGACAAGAGCATGGCTTCAAGTACTTCTAGACGTTGTCGGTCAGTAGGCGCCTCATGATCACCGTCAGCCATAAAGACTGTCTGTACATGGGTAGAGGTGAAAAGGACCGCAACAGAGGTGCTCTCCGTATCGTATTCTCGTACAGAGAATTCGTCGGGGAATGTCGAAATGTCATATTCCTCGGACTCGGAAGGGGTACTACCCCCTGTGAAGGAAGCCGCATCGTCTTGGCGAGGACGGTCACCCTCAGGGAAGTCCAAGTCTGTTGCGTAATTTTGGGGAATCTCTACCCCTTGTGTATGTTCTTGGTACACCGGGTTGTCGTATATATTGAGGGAAGTGCTCCCCCCAGCTTCATCTACTCCCAAGGAGGCCAAAGGTGCACCCCTAGATGCTGGAAGCTTCTTTTTGGATTGAGTGCCTAAATAGATACCCCCTGTGTTGTCGGCAGCAACCCTCCAGATGAGATTTTCATGCAGCGCTGGCTGAGATTGCCGGGCTGGAAGAGCCTGTCTTCTTTTCCTCCTTGTCAGGAGGAACCTTCCGAGTTGAATTACAGGAGGCGAAAAGAAATTCCTCGTCTCCCAGAATTTGCACCTGTTTTTCGAGTTATTGTCGGACAGGTGCTGGCTTCTGCAGTCGTTGGAAAACGGACTGCCGATCTTCAGGTGTTGTCGACTTGTCGCAGCAGCAGTTGATGATGACTTGGGTGCAACGACGTCTCGAGAGGGACTCATCGCATGCCAAGGTTTGCTCCTTGCGTTTGTGAGTGATCACTTCACACAAGTCGATAGTAGGCTGACCTACCTTTGCACAAAACTTGTGGACTCGGGTATTCCGAGCACACAGGTACGTAGGTATCATTTTTGCTCCCTGATCCGAGGCTAGTAAAAGTACTTGCTCTCGATCGTTGGAGGGAGACTTTAAAGACCCACCCTGTCCGTTAGCCCTGGGGGACTAGACGTGGGTGGTTCTGTATAACTTTCCATCAGGAGCCCGTATAACAGTTAACGGTGCCCGCTGACGGTCCGTAGCTTGGACAGTTGATTGGGATTGTTGGGCCTGCACTGTCCTGGACTTCTTCAATTTAGCGCCTGAAGGCACAAAGTAAGAAGAGTCCTGATTGGAATTTTTTATATTCTCAATGGGCCGCATGGAGTTGGGCCCGCATGAGAGATGGTCAAACACAGAGCTTCTGACAGGGCCGCACGAGACATCCTTTCTGAGGCCAGGATTGGCTGCCGTATGGGCCATCTTCCTGCGGCTAGAGCTGGCTGGCGCATGGGCCATCTTTCTGCGGCTAGAGTTGACTGCCGCATGGGCCGTCTTCCTGCGACTAGAGTTGGCTGTCGCATAGGTCGTCTGTCTGTGGCCAGAATTGACAGCCACATGGGTCGTCTGTCTGCGGCCAGAGTTGGCTGCCGCATGGACAGACTGCCCATTTCTCTTATGCGGCCTCTTCTTCGTCCGCATGGATTTCCCTTATGCCCCTAAAAATTCAGCATCGTAGTGTTTTCCTTTGCTGGATTTGGGGACAGTGGGGTCCTCTACGGTCGGAAGCAAAGCCACAGGAGAGCTTCGATCACCGTCTTGGGCCGCAGAAGGAGCTTCTTCGAAAACTTGGTCGGGGGCAACAGTTTTGCGTGTCGACGTCCTACGAGTTCTTTTTGGGTTGGCTCGCTTCTGTGACGGACTGGCGCTCCCTTCAGAGAGCATTTCTTCGAAGGCTTGTTGGTCAAAACGAACCACAAGCATTTACTGCGTAGAGCCGAGCTTGGACGCGTCGGATTGCGTCCCCAGCTTCTCATCAGTGGAGAAGGACGTCCCCAGCAGAGTCGTGATCATGTTTGCCATTAAATATCAAAGACAAGTATTACAGAAATACTGAAATTGATTGCAAACTCGCTTGTACAAAGAAGAGCCTAGAAAGAAAACCTAGGAAACAATCTAAGTACAATTGTTTAGTTTTTTTATTCTGAGGTGTGACGGTGGAGGCTCGGGAAAGTGTATCAACTCTGCCTTACTCCTTGGACTATCCGACGTAGTCTTTAGCTCTTGAAGAAATTGCCTTTCGAAGGTTGCCAGCCTTTTTGCAGGGGTGTGGGACCCTACTATTTATAGTGATAGGTATTTTGAGCCGCATAGATGGCCTGTAGCCACGTGGCTAATCAACACGTAAAGACCCGCTATTTGGTCGCCAGCTGGCAATTTGTTGGGATTTTGTTGCAGCAAATCTGGGTGGTTGAGACTTGGTCAGCCTGCCACGTGTCCTTTCGCAGGATAGGAATCATTTTGAACCGTATGAGTCTCTCAGTTTTCGGCCATGTTGGGCCGCATAAGACTCATGCGGCTTAAGTCGCAGCCTTCCTTAGTCCGCATGTAGCTTAAGAACTTTTGAGCCGCATAGATTCTGTATTTTGGGCCGCATAAAGCTCATACGACTTAGGTTACAGTCACCCTTGGCTGCATGAAGCTCAGAGACTTTAGGGCCACATATGTTTGAGCCACATAAGGTTCATGCGGCTTGGGTAGCGATCCTTCTGGCCGTATGACTATGTCTAAGCACATGAACCCTGTTTTCAGTGACATGACATTTTGTCTGATCATGTCTTATCTTTTTGTCAGAGTGTCAGAGCTGTCATTTTTGTCAGTTTTGACAGAATTTGTCAGCTTCGTTAGACGGACTGATCATCTTGGCCGTATATCTTTCTTCTGTGGCCCGAATCAGTCTGGTTGTCGACGGGCCGCATAGGGTGCTGAATTTGTCATGCGGCTCTCCTTTATACGGACCAGTTTGGCCCAAAGTACTTATGCGGCAAATTGTGACCCGCATAAAGCCTATATTTTCCATGCTTCTACAACATTTACAACAAAAAGTCTACTCTAGGGCACGATACTTTTGCTATGAATATGGGTTACTGCAGCGTAGGCGTGTTACTTTGGTCATCTATTGGCAGCATGCGCACCGCTTGACCTTGTCTTCTTCCATATGCATGAGACTCTGGCAGAAGGTGCAAGAAGCGTAGGTGCACCACTTAACCTTGTCTTCTGCCATATGGATGAGACTCTGGCAGATGGCGCAAGCAGCATGGGTGCGCTACTTGACCTTGCCTTTGACCATGTGAATCAGCCACTGACAGTAGGCACATGTAGTGTAGCTACGCCACTTTACCTTATCTTTGGCTCCGCAAAATAGTCATTTACAGGCAACGCAGCTCATCTGACATGTGAACAGGACATTGGTTGAACGGAGCTTGGATTGACAATCAACCCAAATCCCGTATTCAACATCTTGACACTCGTTTTGAAGCAGAACACAGTCAAGATGTGTTACGATCCGCACACTGTTTAGGGGCAAGAGCACGTGGGTACGTCCAACCTATGCCACAGAGTCGGCGGTAGAATGTTGTATAGGTCGTCTACAACATATAACATCCAAGACACAAATGTATATAACCTGTCATCTCCGCACGGAGGAATATAATCACAACTCAATCACATGAAATCTAAGGAAGATAAGCACGAATATGATAGAGATAAAGATGGAAATAGATAGCGGAGTCACAAACAGAAATTCAGATGTCAAGACATAATACGAAATCCTAAATAAATACTACAGGTCCAAACTATCAAGCTGGAATACAATCCAGTCAAACCTAACTAATCTAAGTTACTACAAGCGGTGCGTCCTCTACGAGCACCAGCTCCACAAGAAGGTCGTGGTCATAGTCTCCATCAATGCCAAACCCATAGAAGGTCGAGCAATCTGCATCTAAGTCCTCTAAAAAACATGTAAGGTTATCCTATCAGGATATGAGCAAGTACAAATGCCAATAGCAGTTCCAAATAAATTAACAAATACTATAAGAGACAGTTATGATAGAATACAAAATGAAATATCAAGACTGGAAGTAAAACAGTATAGTTGAACTGAATATTATGTCATGGTGTGAAGTACTAGAAAATAAAACAGTACATGAATATCTGATGAACAATGTAAATATAAACAGTGCCTTAAGATATTAGAGCGTTATGTGATCGGTTTGGATCTAGATCAGGCTGTTTCCATTTGACTGGCTATACACAAGTAGTATAGAGGATCAGGCCGGCCAAAATGAAAAGCTATGCACAAGTAGTATCAGGTCAGGCTACACCCTACGTGTGGTTAGGGTGGAGCTATGCATAAGTAATAACAAGAGGGGATATTGATCGCATAACCTCTAATAACTATCCAACCCCGAATAGCATAATGGATCCAACCATAACATGTCATGACACAGGACTCAAAGAGCAGGGGGCCAGCCCACTCCCAAATCGGTGTCTATACAAGTACAAAAAATAAGAACGAACAATATACCCATATACCAGGTAAACCAGAATAACATCTCATGACGGGATCCAACGTATACTAGTCCGCGTATCCTCGTATCGAGAATCAAGTAAAACACTACAACTGAATCGGATATAGTAGATATCAAAGCAATAAAAACTATCAGAGAATGTACTCGCCTCCGGTCCTGAGCTGTCAATATGAATCGAGGTTCAAAGTGGAGTCACAGACCTATAGATGAGATATACATGTGTTAAATAGAGTTTAACATCAATAGACATGGGTTTCTAGTGCGGAGATGCAATCTAGGTCAAACTAGGTCAAGTATTGACCCACATTTGACTTTTAGTCAACTGGTCAACTCTGGTCAACTCCTAGTCCAATCTAGGTCAGATGTTGACTCAAAGTTGAATTCTAGTCAACATAGTCAACTTTAGTCAACCATTGTCAATCTAGGTCAAATATTCTATACCAAGTCATTATCTACTAGGATATCCTATCTAGGTATCCATACCCTATATTACCTTATACATGAATATTACATATATATAACATGACAACCTATCCTAGACTCCAGAGTGATAACACCCTATATATGCCACTAGGTAAACCCCCTACCTAGATCATTTAGGGAGTATTCTATACAATATATAGGTAATAACTCATTACCTTAGGCTAATAATCTATTACCTAGCTAGTAGGACACTATATATATATATATATATATATATATATATATATATATATATATATATATATATATATATATATATATATATATATATATTATATATATATATATATATATATATATATATATATATATATATATATATCCTATAGAGTATCCCATTACACCTCTAGGTACTAACTTAATACAAGCCTTATAAACAACTGACATTAACTCGACACTCTAACAACCATATACCCACCAATCCTAATGACACTACTCTAACCCTTCACAATTCTTGATACACTCAAGTATCTCAAATCTAACCCATGGCATCTAATCCCAACATACATATCCTAACACTAATCTCTGATACTCTAATATATGCTAACACTCACATACACATCCTAATTCTCTGAGATATCCAAATTTCCATATATCCTATCTAACACCTACTAACTTATGACACTAGGTAATATCCTAACCCATGCTAACATAACTCTAACACTCTACTCTAAATACTACTATCAAATTCATATATGCCATGACCAATTTTCCAAATGGCTAAGTGTCATTGCTCTTACTGCAATGCAAGCTACTGCTTGCCTGCTGCTATTGCTGTAGCTTGGTACTGCTGCTGCTATAGCTACTGCTGCCTGCTACTGCAAAGCAGAGCAACCAAAGCTAAGGCAATGCCACCCCTGCCCTTGCTAATTTCTAGTACGAAAGTCCCCAAAACTCTGATACAATCTTCATTTCTGAGACACTTACCCCCAAATCAAGATACTAACAATCTAAATAGGATACTAACATATGCACAAAGCCCTCTGAAACCCAAATCCTACTCTCTCATAAAGCCAATGGCCATGATGGCCAAACTCCCTTGCTACCCTCACAATTTGATAAAAGTATCAAATTCTGACACCAACTAATACATCCTAACATCTAACTAAACCTCTGATGAAAACAAGCATCTGACACTAAAATAATTCATTTCTGATACTCTACATGAAACCTCCAAATCTCTGTTACAAACTATACTGATAGTAACATCTATTGAAACTAAACACTCAAACTCTCATGAGGGATATCCCTGCTGCCTAGTACAGCAGGGCAGCAGCTGCTGTGGCTTTGAGATTGCTACTGCTTGCAGTTGCATATGAAATGCAAGCCAAAACAAAGCCAAGTAAGGCTCTGCTACCTGCAGTATGGCCAATGGCCTCTTGAGCCACAAAATAGTTTACTCTAACAGTAAACACCACCAAATCAGCCCAAGACTCAACACACACACACACGCATATATAACACAGGGCATGGACAATTGCCAAAGCCAAGTAGCCTTAGCCAACTTGCACACTGTCCACAATACACACACACATACACAATATACATACATACATATATATATATATATATATATATATATATATATATATATATATATATATATATATATATATATATCATACTATATAGTTATATATCGTGAAGAAATGTCCAAGGAAGGGGAAATTGTGTCTAACTTGACACAAGAGCATTGCACAAGAGATTTCATTGGGGATTCAACCACCCAATAGGTAAACCCTTACATTTTGGTAGTTTTGAGCTCATTCTTCATGTATGACACATGTAGGAGAACTCACTTTGGTTAGGGATACCCATAGGAAGGTGAACAAGGCTTTAGGCCTCATTTTTGTACATTTTATTTAGGGTTTTAGAGCCCTCCATGGAGAAATCCAAGGAGAGCCCCCAAGTGTTAATGTAAATGTCTGATATTCTATATTGTAGATAATATGGTGTGTGGTGTCACACAGAAAATTATATTATCAGTTTCCTATGGAGTATATAAATAGTTCACAACCTAGATGGACTTGGATAATATATTGGAAGGTTGTAGTGTAATATGGTATTAGTCTATCTTGACTATAAGTTTACACTAGTACACTTTGTGTGTATTGAACAGGACCACTTGAGATTGTTCTCTTTGTACTGACTACATAAGAGAACAAACACCTCTGTTATTATCGATGCTTGTGCTCTTAATCCGGATATAATAACAGACATGTATATGCAGTGTTCATTACTTTGACTCATGAAAGAGTGAGATTCATTATGGATCAACAACCTCTATGAATTGGGTAATAACATTGTATGTATGATGGGCTGTTGATTATAAATGGAATCCATGTCCCGATACATCAAATTGATGATGTCCCCTTAAGGAGCTCATAAGGATTGTCAAGTAAACCCTGCAGGTAGATTATATCCGACATGAAAAATAAAGTTAAGCGGTACTACTTAAGGATAAAAGATGTCGAATCAATAAAGTTGTCAGTAACTTAATTTGATCGACGGACATACGATATCTTAACATGGGGAGCCAAACGAGCATATAATAAAAGGAGCCCACAAACATAATTTGGGATTAGGGAGGTAGTGCAAAAATAGCTCATTAGTGGACCGAGCTGTTGTTAATGGGCCTGGATTGTGTGTTTGGGCTTAACACGGGATATCCAGATCCGTTAGGAGGCCTAACCCTAATTTTTCCTCATGGTCCCTGCCGTAGCCTATATATATCCTCTATTCTCTGGCCGCCATATTACTGGATCAGAAATCTGAAGCATTTTCTAAATTCGTGATTCACGTAAGGAGAGAAAGAAGGGCTGCCAAAGAGAAGAAAAGATTGGGAGATCGTCGTCCACACGACGTCCAACTCGAGGAAGGAATACGTGCAGAAGATCTTAGGGTCGTCCGCTAGAGATTGCCATAAATTACTTGTCTTCTTTCCGCCGCAGGTATAATTCGTGAACCCTAGTTTCCGCCTATGAAGGGTTAGAACACGTATTAAATCTGTTTAACTTTCTATCGATCAATACGCACACCAAAGTAAGGGTCCTGGGAATCCCCAGTTCCATCAATTGGTATCAAAGCCACTTTAGATCTGCGTATTGATTGATACGTCCATGTTGTCCAATAAACCTGTGCTGTGTAATAGTTGGTAGATGTAGATCTGTTCTAACTCGATTTTGCAGGCATTTTAGAACCAACTATTATGGTCCAATGCATGTTTTTGATTGTGTTGTTTAAATCACGGACATGTCGTAGATGTTGTTGTTGCTGTGGACGTAATTAAA
This sequence comes from Iris pallida, assembly GCA_029216955.1. Taxonomy (NCBI): domain Eukaryota; kingdom Viridiplantae; phylum Streptophyta; class Magnoliopsida; order Asparagales; family Iridaceae; genus Iris; species Iris pallida. The sequence continues at coordinate 25,198,050 of JANAVB010026199.1, read as the reverse complement.
ATCACGAGGGTTGATCGTGCTTATTATTTAAAATTTTCAATCTAGATTATGTGTGAACTCTTTCGGGAGGCATAGGATTGATGTAATTTTAATTATTTTTGATCAATCGTGATGGCGGTGGTGGCTATTTCTGACGTCGGACGAGATGCTGGTTTTAAGCAGTCCAGAGACAGACAGATGATTTTCGATGAAGGAATCGACAGCCAAGATTTTGGATTCAGAAAGTTCAGGACGGAGCAGGAAAGATGACCATAATAGTTGGATATTTTTCTCTTATTTGTTGTCATTTTGCTTTTTCTGATTATGCATGTTTATTATTGTGTGGATGTTTTTTTTTGAAAAACTAAGCCTACATTAATAATGGACAACATGGACATAATATCAACTAGTAGAAAAACCCTTATTGTTAAATAACAAAGTGGGAGAGGATATTTATTTAGTATAAATCCTATGGTCTCTATTACTGGTTTGTAGGTGATGTAATTATACTTGCGCGTTAGCTTTAGTGCCTTCCTCCATATCGGATGAGTATAATTATGGATCACCAGTACAAACTTCCTTAGGGATAATTGTAGAAAGTTACCTAGTATGTGTTCACTTCTCCATCTGAAGGAACTCATTACAAGGTAATGGACTTAGTATTAAGTAATGGTATACACTTAGATACAAATAATGGTATCCTCCCATCGGAGTCACTGCTATTATTTGTATGACCAGAGCAAGACCAACATATTAATTTTATTTGTCATAAAGTTATGTTGACATGATAGTAAAATTAATAAGAAAAATATACTTGAACAAAGTTGAATTTGTATACGTCCACACTATCGTGGCATGCTAAATTCATGGTGTTCAAGGTGTTGGTGAATTTCTTATTATTGTTTTGAGGGAATCAATATTTAATTAATTCAAAAAGTTTTTTTTCCCTACATAATTTTATTTATGTGATTCTCAGGATTTCAAAAATGGGTTCTTTCAGTCCACTTATGGTGATTCTTAAAGAAAATAAACTTACTGGACCTAATTATATTGACTGGAAACGTAATTTGGACATTGTTCTAACTGCTGAGGAGTACAAATATGCACTTGTTGAGGAATGCCCACCTAAGCCTGATGCTAACTCTGATGAAGAGGTCAAAGAGGCTTATAAGAAGTGGAAAAAGGCAGATGAGATGGCACGGTATTACATTCTGGCATCTATGTCAAATGTACTGCAACATCAGCATCAGGCCATGGCCACAACTTATGATATGATGTATAACCTCAAGGAACTCTTCAGACATCAGAGTAGAACAGCTAGGCAGTTTTCTATAAAATGTTTGATGAATACAAAAATGGCTGAGGGTACACCAGTAAGGGATCATGTTCTCAAGATGATGGGTCATCTGAATAAGATGGAGATCATTGGAGCTGAAATCGATGGGAAATCCCAGGTCGATATCATTCTCGGGACTCTGCCTAAAAGTTTTGACAAATTCTGCCTTAATTACAACATGAACAAAAGGTTGTATAGTTTGGCAGAACTTGCAAAAGAGCTACAGGATGCTGAATCTCTCATTAGACAGAGTGGTCATGTTTTTGTTTCTAAAAATGCTTCTACTTCTAAGCCAAAAGGCGGTAAGAAAAAGAATAACATTCAGAAACAGGCAAACTCAGCAAAGAAGGGCATGAGACCTCAAGGCATGGTAAAAAAGCCAAAAGGCAAATGTTTCAAGTGCAAAGGGTCAGGACATTGGAAGACTGATTGTCCACTTCTCAAATAAGGGAACAAAGAAGGTATATCTCATTTACTAGTAGTTGAAACATGTTTAGCGGTGTTATCTACCGGCACCTGGTGTGTAGATACATGAGCCACTAATTATGTCTGTAATACATTGCACGGGTTCTAGAAAACCAGACGGCTCAGTGATGGAAAGATATGCTTGTTCATGGGTGTTGCTACAAAATTATCGGTTGTTGCATTAGGAGATGTTACTTTATCTTTTGGTAGAAATAAGTCTTTGACATTGAGAGATTGTCTTTATGCACCTTCACTTGAAGTAATTTAATTTCTGTTTCTATGTTAGTTAAGGATGGATATTCAGTTTATTTTAATGACAATATTGTTATTAGAAAGAATAAACATTTTATCTTTTCTGGTTTATTGGTTAATAATCTGTATGTCATTAATCCTATTTCGCCCACAATATAACTTATAGAAATGAATAATATGTCATCTAACTTAAATAAAAGAAAATAACCTTCTTGTATGAACCAAACATATCTTTGGCACTTGCCATTGGGGCATATTAACCTAAGAAGGATTCAAAGACTGGTTAAAGATGGACCTTTGAGTTCATTGGAAGTGAAGGCACTACCAGTCTGTGAATCCTGCTTGGAAGATAAAATGACCAAAAGACCTTTTACGACAAAGGGGTATAGGGCCAAAGATGTGTTAGAATTAGTTCATTCTGATTTGTGTGGACCCATGACTATCCAAGCTAGAGGTGGCTTTGAATATGTTGTCACATTTATTGACGATTATCCAAGGTATGGATACATTTATTTGATGTGCCGTAAGTCTGAGTGCTTTAAAAAATTCAAAGAGTATAAGGCTGAAACTGAGAAACGTCATGGAAAATGTATCAAGTCATTACGATCAGATCGTGGTAGCGAGTACCTCTTTGGAGAGTTTAGGGATTATTTATCAGAGGCTGGGATTGTATCCCAATTGACTGCACCTGGAACGCCCCAGCAGAATGGTGTAGCCGAAAGAAGGAATAGAACTCTTATGGATGGGGATATGCCTTAGAGACTGCAGCTTATATTTTGAATTTGGTTCCTTCTAAGTCAGTACCTCTTACTCCCACAGAGCTGTGGATTGGGCGTCTAGTCTAAAACATGTTCGCATTTGGAGTAGTCCAGCACATGTGCTGAATGGGAAAGCAGATAAGTTGGAATCTTGTACAGAAGTACGCTTGTTTGTAGGCTATCCAAGAGGAACGAAATAAGGTTTATTTTATAGTCCTAAGGATCAGAAGGTCATTGTTAGCACCAATGTCCGATTCTTAGAGGAAGACTATGTGATGAACCATAAACCCACAAGTAGAGTTGTTCTAGAAGAACTGAGAGGTGAGACACCAAGTACTTCAGTACCAACAGTACAAGAGGATGAACAACAAATAACTGCACAACGTGTCACAAATGTTACACCACAATCGATAGTGCCTCGTCATAGTAGGAGGGTTGTGATACAACTTGATAGATATATGTTCTTGGGAGAGTCGTCAGACTTCGTCCCTGAGAAACAAGATTATGATCCCTGTACCTACAATTGAGCACTCCAAGATATAGATACAGAGTCTTGGCAAAAAGCAATAATATCTGAAATAGAATCTATGGATTCTAATCAGGTCTGGGAGCTTGTAGAACCACCCGTTGGTGTAAAAGCCATTGGATGCAAGTGGGTCTATAAGAGAAAAAAAGGATTAGACGGTAAGGTTGAAACCTTTAAAGCTCGACTTGTAGCAAAAGGTTTTACACAAAGAGAGGGTATCGATTATGAGGAAACCTTTTCTCCAGTAGCCGTGCTTAAGTCTATCCGGATTCTTTTATCTATTGCAGCTCATCTCGATTATGAGATTTGGCAAATGGATGTCAAGACAGCTTTCCTTAATGAAAGTCTTGAGGAAGACATCTATATGAAGCAACCAGACGGGTTCATTGAAAAGGGCCAGGAGCATCTTGTTTGTAAGCTCAAGAAGTCCATTTATGGACTTAAGCAAGCTTCCAGATCTTGGAATATATGTTTTGATCAGGTGATAAAATCCTATGGATTTGATCAATGTCAGGATGAATCATGTGTATACAGAAAGTGTGACAAAAATGTGGTAGTGTTCCTAGTACTTTATGTGGATGACATCTTGCTCATTGGAAACAATGTGAAGGTGTTATCTGATGTAAGGGTATGGTTATCCAAACAGTTTGATATGAAGGACTTGGGAGAAGTAGGTCACTTCCTTGGGATCAAAGTTCTACGAGATCGCAAGAAAAGGATGTTGGGCTTATCCCAAGCTTCCTATATCGATACTGTACTAACTCATTTTAGTATGCAAAATTCTAAGAAAGGTTTCTTACCTTTTAGACATGGAATTGCTCTATCAAAGGAGCAGTGTCCGAGGACACCTAAAGAGATAGAGAACATGAAGGCAGTTCCTTATGCTTCAGCAGTAGGAAGCTTAATGTATGCAATGCTATGTACCAGACCAGACATCTGCTTTGTCGTAGGCATGGTCAGCAGATATCAGTCTAAACCAGGACAAGAGCACTGGACTGCCGTAAAGCATATTTTGAAGTACTTGAAAAGGATTAAAGGGTATATGCTAGTTTACCAGGCAGATAGTTTAGTTCCCTTGGGGTATTCAGACTCAGATTTTCAGTCAGATAGGGATTCCAGAAAATTTACCTCAGGTTATGTGTTTACTTTGGGAGGTGGAGCCATTGTGTGGAGGAGTATCAAGCAAAAATGTATTGCTGATTCCACTATGGAAGCCGAGTATGTGGCAGCCTCTGAGGCGGCCAAAGAAGCGGTTTGGTTCAGAAACTTTCTGTTGGACTTCGATGTGGTACCTAGTTTTCCTAAGTCTATTACACTTTATTGTGATAATAGTGGTGTAGTTGCAAACTCGAAGGAACCACGAGCCCATAAGACAGGCAAACACATTGAGCGTAAGTACCACCTGATACGAGATTTCGTAAAGAAAAAAAAAAGTTGCTGTGATCAAGCTAGCATCAGCCGACAACCTAGCTGATCCCTTTACAAAGAGCTTACCAGCTAAGGCTTTTGATAGTCATGTTGAGGGAATGGAAGTCAGATGTGTAGCAGCATGGCTTTAAGTATAAGTGGAAGACTTGTAACAATATACTGAAAAGCAATGCTTTGAGTATAAGTGGGAGATTGTTAGGGTTATATACTAAAATCATCACTTTTGTAGTAACCTTATTTCTTTAAATTTTGCATGAGAATCATATGGGCAAATGTTTGCATATTGTATTTGTTGCAAGTGTTAATGCAAATATCTGATATTCTATATTGTAGATAATATGGTGTGTGGTGTCACACAGAAGTTCATATTATCAGTTCCCTATGGAGTATATAAATAGTTCACAACCTAGATGGACTTGGACAATCTATTGGAAAGGTTGTAGTATAATCTGGTATTAGTCTATCTTGACTATAGGTTTATACTAGTACACTTTGTGTGTATTGAACATGACCACTTGAGGTTGTTCTCTTTGTACTGACTACATAAGAGAACAAACACCTCAGTTATTATGGATGCTTGTGCTCTTAATCTGGATATAATAACGGACATGTATATGCAGTGTGCATTACTTTGACTCATAAAAGAGTGAGATTCATTATGGATCAACAACCTCTATAAATTAAGTAATAACGTTGTATGTATGATGGGTTGTTGATTATAAATAGAATCCATGTCCCGATACATCGGGTTGATGATGTCCCCTTAAGGAGCTCAAAAGGATTGTCATCTAAACCCTGCAGGTGGATTATATCCGACATGACAAATAAAGTTGAGCGGTACTACTTAAGGATAAAAGATGTCGAATCAATATAGTTGTCAGTAACTTAATTTGATCGACGGACATACGATATCTTAATATGGGGAGCCAAACGAGCATATAATAAAAGGAGCCCACAAACATAATTTAGAATTTGGGAGATCGTCGCCTACATGACATCCAACTCGAGGAAGAAATACGTACAGAAGATCTTGGGGTCGTCCGTTCGAGATTGCCATAAATTACTTGTATCCTTTCTGCCGCAGGTATAATGCGTGAACCCTAGTTTTCGCCTATGAAGGGTTAGAACACGTATTAGATCTGTTTAACTTTCTATCGATCAATACGCACACCAAAGGAAGGGTCCTGGGAATCCCCAGTTCCATCAACTGCAGCCCTCTCTTGAATGGTAGGGGAACTCTCTGGTGAGGCTGCTACCACCTTCTCAACGACAGGAGGTGCAACTACCCCTTGGTCAATCGGAGGGGTCATTACCTCCTGGTCATGGGTGCCATACTGAAAAGATAGATGGAGACATGAAATTATTAAAGGTTGTAAGACAGTTTATCATTAAACATAATAATAAAAACTGATAATTATCATGATAACAGAAGAACTATCTACAATGGGTTACTAGTTATAATACTAAACTTTATAATATAATGGGTTACTATGGTTTCAGGCCATGGGCTACTCAACTTACTGGCACACTATCCAGGATACTATACTAAACTTTATGGGATACTACCTTCTATTGTCTGCCTCAGTTTCTCTATCACCTAACAATACTTAACCATTCTTCTTGCGATGAACACTGGTATACACCGTAATCATGCACCCTATTGATATATTTGTCTATCTAGAATACTCTCTCTAGGGTGTCTACCCAAGTCTTGACACTGTCTACACAAGGCACTAACTCCTCTATATGATACTTGGATGGTACCCCTATACTAGGTTGCTCATGCCTCTCCTCCAACTAGTCACTAAATTATTGGTGCCTAAACCTCTATAACACTTGAGATACTTCGGCTCTTGCTACTAGGGTACTCCTCCTATTCTGGTACCTGGTGCAACTCATACCTTGATACTTATTAATCACTCTAGGGTTCTCATCTATATTTAATTATCAAAAATCATATACAATTTCTTCCTAACCATACTCTAAACTATTAACCCTAAAACTCAACCAATTTGCAAGTCACCAAGCCATCTCACTACGAAGAACCTATAATGAAATGAAACTCTACACGGATCTGGACTAAGAACTGAAAGTATCCCTACTCCTAAGCTAATTGATGATGGACCATAATCGATGTAACGCTCCAGTTCCAAAATACTTAGGACCAAGTACGTAGGCATGCCAGCTGCACATATACGAAGATACTCCAATATATGGAATGCTCGTATATACTATATAAGCTGTAAAATGCAGTAAACCATGATAACTAAATCTCATCCACATAAATAAATAATAGTAATATAATCACTAAGAATTTATCATTTGTACAAGTAGTTAGGCGGAGACAAATCTACTACCAACTAATTTAAATGAGAAAAATATACAAGAAATTGATCGATAAAGATGGCAAGATGAACCATGAGCAATCATCTTCGAAGAAAAGGGAAGACCACGATCTGGGGTAGAGCACCTACGAAGCATCATGAAAATCACACACCTGGAGAGATAACCAGGTCCTCAGAGGGACGTAACAAGATACAAGAAAATACCATGCCATATAAACTGTGATATATAATAGAGAGTAAAAGGGGATGCATGCAATAGGGTGCCTACCAGTTCTACAGTTATAATGGAGTTAAAAACAAACCTTCGACGTATAGGCACTCTGGCTACAGGTACAGAAAACTCAGGTATGGTCTCACCAGGATACCAGGGATCTCAAAGCATATCATTCATCGAATGTCAGAGGCCAGCAGGATCAGAAATATTAAAGTGCATACGTGGCCCATACATTAAAGAACTATTCTCCCCTCCCAATACCTAGTAGGGTCACATCCATGACTCATATGAACCTCTAGCAACTGCCAAGTCTACTAGCATGTACATCTATTGGAAGTTACTCCTAACCGTTTCACGTCTCATACGTATCGGTGGCCGGCCGACTACGCGAGTACGTATCCTACATGTGACTCACAACTCGTGATGAACATGTGTTAAGACTATATGAGATATACCAATATCTCATCATCAATGTGTGGTCATTAAGCAAAGTCAATACAAGAGAATAAAATAAAAGCAAGTAAACGACCGATATAGTCACTTGCACCCAAGTGTGACTTGGACGCACAGTAATATAATACTAACAATAGATAAGTAATGCTGAATATAAATAACTGAAAATAAGATAAAGCAAATCATAAAGTAAGGTGACAAGGTATCTTGCCTTGCAGTGCGGGAATAACAACTCCAAGCAATCAATCACGTCAGCAAAAAATATCAAAATCCATGAACGGCTCTGGATGCTGAAACAAACATCAAGAACATTCCCGGTGTAAAAGATATATCTAGGAAACGCCTATCCAAAAGTACAATTCTGGAACAGGTGCAAAATTGTAATTTCGGGTTAAAACGATATCCGTCGTTGGACCTGTTTTGCACCGAAACGCATGCCAATGTCTATGTTCTCTAAAGTCGTCAAACTACAAGTCTGCAGGTCTAGTTTGAGGAGAAGAACCCAACCATATGTCCAAAGTTGGATTTCAGTGGGCCATGCACAATTTTGCCCCTTGGATCGGGTACGGGCCCATCAAATAGGCGTTCCGGTCGACCTTCTTAGAATCGGACCAAACTTGTCACACAAGACCATTAAATCAATTCAGTCCTATTGGCACAAGTTTCATCTCGAACCGACGACTGTACACGAAGTTATGGCTTAGTTTATAAAGGGTCGATACGGGGGTATCTTGACGGATACGTACTGATTTTGTCGTGCACAGGCAACAAAATCGAGTTTCGTCTGTTCCCACACGTCAGCAACATCCGTACGCATCTTTCGATGTTGTTGGGTTGCGACCACGTCGCCCAGTTTATCGGAACGTACGCCGTATCGGGAAATTTTCTAAAGTTTTTGGTTTTAAAAATGCAGTTTTTTTCGAACCTTTAACAACGAATAACTTCATGAATATTAACTGAAAAGTAAATTTAACAAGTGAGTTTTAATCTCATATATGTTGTCTTGGACTGTTTTGAATTATATTTTCGAAAACCCTACGGTATGGTTTAGAATCTGGCTTCTAAGTCGGGGGTTTGGGACAGTTTTTAACTGTTTCAGAAAACAATTTTTCTCCTACTTCACCTAGAATTTTCGAGCGATACACTTGGTATCTATACGATCCAATTGATGAGGGTCCTAGAGGGATATATAGTCTATACACAGGAACTTACAGTTTCAAAAAATAATAACTATGCATGAAGAAACGAGAAGGACAAGGAGGGTACCTCACGGCTGTGCGAAACAGAGTTCTCTCTGTTTGCGGTCGGGTTCCGAGGGTTCTCTGACGATGAGGCGGCTGTCAGCGGTGTGCAGACAACTAGGGATGCACTCCAAGTCGTCGAGGTGCTCGAGGTCTAAAGGTTGGGCTGCGGGAAGGAGTTGGAGGCTGAGGATTTCGATAGAGTCTGCGATTTGTGGTTTAATACCGAGCTCTTAAATCCCAAATTAAATCGGATTAAATTTTGAATTCCTATTGGGCTTGGGTCAGGATTGAGAGGTTTAGATGGTAGAGGATCTCGTAAGGATCAATCACAAATTATTTGAAGGGATTTGGTTTTGTATATTGGGAGATTCAAATTTTGAATCTTCCCTAAACTTGCTTCTCTTTCGCGGACACAATGGGGAGGGGGAGGGGGGGGGGGGGAGGGATTGAAGGTGCTACTATTCACGTGAATAGTAGCAATTTTTTTTACAGTATATATATTTCCATTCTTATATAACAATATATATACCACCATATATATATATGCCAATACATATATATATATATATATATATATATATATATATATATATATATATATATATATATATATATATATATATATATATATATATATATGTGTGTGTGTGTGTGTGTGTGTGTGTGTGTGTGTGTGTGTGTATCAGCCATATATAGGAATATTTGGGTGTAAACATATAACCATACATATTTCATATGTATCCATATTTATATATAAAACCTAAGAATATTTAAACATAGGAAATACTTTTATGAAGTATTTCTTTGTATAATATGAAACAAAATCCTAAGAGAGAAAAACTTTAAAAATAATAATAATAATTTATCTTCTTTTTTTAATATTTTTTACACAACATAATGAGGATTACTATTTACCTACTAGTTCCTATATAAAAAATAATTTATATAATTATTTACTAACTCTTTATAAATGTGATAATGCTCAAAGAAATATTTATTAATAAATCATAAAAATAGAGGAATTTACATCCTACCCAACTTATAAAAATTTCGTCCTCGAAATTAAAATAATATTAATATATAAAAAGATAAAATAACGAGATTAAATACAAGGGAGGGCAGGTACGTCAAATCGTAATTCAGTTTTCGAAAGGTTGAAGGGGTGGTTGTAACGGAATCCAAATTGGCGCCATATTCTACAAGTTAGGTTTTCGTGGTTCAAGGCCCTACCCAACTTATAGAAGTTGGCTAACCGTGCAAATCATCGTTACAAGACTTCTGAAAAGGACAGTTTCTAAAGGATGGCACGTAAATATTGGAAGTTCTGACCACAATCACAGATTTTAAGGGAACCTCGATATTGCCATGACGTCCTTGGTTAACAACTTCTATAAGAGGGTTATAAAAATCTAACATGGTTCTTATAGGGGTCATACTTCAACAAGATAAGCATCTAAGACACAAATGTATATAACATGTCATCTCGGCACGGAGGAATATAATCATAACTCAATCACATGAAATTTAAGGAAGATAAGCACGAATATGATAGAGATAAAGATGGAAATAGATAAACTGAAATAGATTGTAGACCACAAACAGAAATTCAGAATTCAAAAAATAATACAAAATCCCAAATAAATACTATAAGTCCAAAGTATCAAGCTGGAATACAATCCAGTCAAACCTAACTAATCTAAGTCACTACAGGCGGTGCGTCCTCTACGAGAACCGGCTCCACAGGAAGGTCATAGTCACAATCTCCATCAATACCAAACCCATAGAAGGTCGAGCAATCTGCGTCTAAGTCCTCTGAAAAACATGTAGGGTTATCCTGTCAGGATATGAGCAAGTACAAACGCCAACAATAGTTCCAAATAAAATGATAAATACTATAAGAGACAGTTATAATGGAATACAAGGTGAAATATCAAGACTGGAAATAAAACAGTACAGGTGAACTGAATATCATGTCATGGTATGAAATATTGGAATGTAAAGCAGTACAGGAATATCTGATGTATAATATAAATATAAACAGTACCTTGAGATATTAAAGCGTTATGTGATCGGCTTGGGTCTAGATCAGACTGTTCCATTTGACCGGCTATGCACAAGTAGTATAGAGGATCAGGCCGGCCAAAATGGAAAGCTATACACAAGTAGTATCAGGTCAGGCTACACCCAACGTGTGGTGAGGGTAGAGCTATGCACAAGTAATAACAAGTGGGGGTATCGATCACATAACCTCTAATAACTCCCCATCCTCGAATAGCATAATAGATCCAACCATGACATGTCATGACTGTAGGAACGTAAGAAGTGCTTTATGGACTAAGTCAAAGAAGTTAAGAACTTTACGCAATTTAAACTGACTCAAACTCAGACTCTACGCGAGCTACTCTCTACGCAAGCTATTCTCTACGTGAGAAACTTTTACGCGAGAGTTATCCTCCACTTTTACGCGTGGATGGCAGACTGTCAGGCCGCATTTAATGCAAGTGATTTGATCTGACAAAATAATTTTCTGACAACAGTACACAGAAGCCGAGGAGATCTTTTCACCAAGCCCGACGCTTGTCGTTTAGTGTGTAGATGGGTTACTTTACGCCCAGAAGACAGCTTCTTTTACGCACGAAGACTATTTGAGCTTTTTTACGCTTAAGGCTTTTTATGGGCGTAAAGTTTATTTGAGCTAATTTTACGCTCAAGGCTACTTTTCAGCCACTTTACGCGAGAAGTCTATTCTGAGCTATTTTTTACGCCCAGTCTACTAATTTACACAGGAAGTATATTTTGGATCATTTTTACGCTCGACCATTCCTGGCTACATGAGAACGTGGTTTGCTTACGTAGCTTTCATGCCATATTTATCGAAGAACGTGTTTACGTGCTCTCCCCATTTTGTTGAAGTAGTGGGACACGTGTCACCATGCGTAGAGATCAAAACTCTACATGGGACACGTATCAACGTGCGTAGAGGATGATTTACATCGTGGGTGACAGTTATTCGCGTAGAGACCCAATTTTGTTGCTTTTTACGTACAAAGGGTCAAGTCTATAAATAGACTTACTTTTACATAGACAGCATCAAGAGATCAATAGAGATACAGGAGAGGAGATTCTGAGAAAACTCATACTTTCAGAGTGATATTCCCAGAAGCATTTCTTCGACTTTTTCTCAAGAACATGGTGAAGCAAAGCAAGAAAGCATTCGACTGTGCCATCATTGCCGTTGCTCGATACCTTTCCGGTGACTTAGTTCTTTCGATTGTTCATCTTCTTCAAGAAGTTTTCTTCATCATCATTATATGGTCCAAGGAACAAAGTGATCATTCTCATATCAGACTTCCATAGCAATACTTCCCAGAACAACTTGTACTTTTGTACTTTTTCTCGTTTTATTTCAAAAGCCAATTTTTAGGCATTTTGTTAAGTTAAACAAAATGGCGACTCTGTTGGGGACAACCTTCTCCTCTAACGAGAAGGCAATTGCTCAATATGATAATGTGTCGGTCGGATCGACAAAGAAGACTCTGGTTGTGCACTTCGACCAGACTGTCTACGAAGAAATGCTCCGAACCGGGGGTAGTACTCGCTGCTCCAATATTCAAAAATTGCGAAAGGCACGAAAAGTTTGGATTCCTAAGTCCAAACCATCTTCGGATCTCCCTGTTGTCTCTGAAGGCAAAGGAATCCTTCCTACTCCTGTTGTGGAGACTCCCGTCGATGACGAGGCAGTCTCTACTTCAGTGATACGCCCTGGGCGTAAAAACCAGTCGCCCGTCTGTGATGTGGCAGACTCTCAAGTTTTATGCTCTGCACATAAAAATCAAGTTTTACGCTCTGTGCGTAAAAATCAAACTTTACACTCTGTGCGTAAAAACCAGTCTCCCGTCTGTGATGTGGTAGACACCCAAACTTTATGCTCCACACATAAAAATCAGTCTTCCGTCTGTGACGTGGTAGACACCCAAACTTTACGCTCCACACGTGAAAATCAGTCTCCCGTATGTGACGTGGTAGACACCCAAGCTTTACGCTTTCCGCGTAAAGAAAAATTTTCTGTCTGTGACGTGGCAGATACTCATGTTTTGCGCTCTACGGGTAAAGGTAAATCTCATGTCTGTGACAGCGTAGATAAAGTTTACAATGATGCCTTTGTATCTAAAGTGAATTTACCTGCACGCATGCAGCGTAAAAACATTGTTGGTAAAATTTCAGTTTTCAACCAATAGCCTTCTTACACTGCTTTACGTAAGGTACCAAACCTTTAAATTATGCGTAATACTGATGGAGTCCTTTGTGCAAAAAAATCTCAGGATTTACGCACGCAACTCCAGGTGCGTAAAAATGCTCAGTTTAGTTCTGCTAATGCAGCCAGTAATCTTCTTTATACACAAGGGACTAAACGATTCTCTGTCCCTAATATAATAAAGAAGACTACTTCTTTCACTCCTTCTGATTTACGTGAGTTGCTTGTACAAAAGCGTAAAAACAGAAAATCTCCTGTGACACTCCCCCGAGAAGATTATCATTGTGAGTGTCACCAGATAGTAATCAAATGTTGTTGTTCGGCTTCTAAACGGTCAGTTTTTGATCGATTAAGCTACAATATGCCTCAACAACAAGTTGATGACCAAGAACATGAGTTGTCATATGCGTCAGTCAACATGGCATCTCATACCAACAGAGGACGACGTCCAAGATGCAACTCGTCCCAGACTCCTGGTCAACAGCAGTTCAACCGACTTCTTGATTCCTTTAAAGGGGTATATCAGAATACTCGATCAAGAAGTCAAAGACAGTTGCAGACTTCTGATTCAAAAGCTGGGCGTACCCAGTCTTTGGAATCCGAAACCGATAGCGTTGATTCATACTTCTACCCCAATTCCTCTATATCTTCAAGAGAGGGTGAATCATATGCTATCGGAGATGAACCAGATACGTCATCTGCTAATACAGAACAACGTCTCTCTACCATTGAGAAATCATTGAAGGACATGCTCACCATGATGCAAAACATGCATCAAATAATAATGACTCAGCAAACTGCTCAGCCGGTAGTGATACCTCCGATACAGGTAGCAGCACAAACTCAAGATAGTCAAGGGGTTGATATACCCTTGAATAATCTTAGTCAGGAGCCTACTATCAATCAAAATTCTGCATCTCCAGATCCTATCATTCCAGAAGATGTACCATCTCCGGTGGGGGTCGCGGTACATCCAGCAACTATTTAATCGAATGTGCTTCCTCAAACTAGCGAAGCTATTCAAGCAGTGCGAGAGCTAAAAGTACAGTTTGAAGTTCTGAAGCACAAGGATCAACTCCAGAGGTTAGGAATTAAGCAACCTTATCCTCCTCATTGGAATGATGTACCGTTTCCTCCAAAATTCAAGCCACAATCCATGGTGTTATTTGATGGAAAGGCTTCTCCCAGTCAATATATCAATTATTTTGATATTATGACTGTACATTTGCAGAAGAATGATGCTCTTCTTACCCGAGTTTTCATCGGGTGCTTAACGGGTTCAGCTTATGACTGGTATCACAGTCTACCCGAAAATTGTATATCGTCTTTTGACGAATTTAAAGTAATGTTTCTCTCCCGTTTCTATGAGGGAGGAATGGACATAAATATGTCCTCCCTAATAGAAATCAAGCAAAAGAAGAAAGAAGATACTCGGACGTTTATCGAAAGTTTTCGACATGCAACTTTGAAGATGCCTCCGGGTATGCCAGATTCAGCATTGATCGATACATGCAAGATGAATCTACGACCATCCATTACTGTCTTTACAGGTTCCCAATTCACAGATTAGGCCTCGTTTATCATAGCAGCAGTTTCAGCCGAGACCAATGGTAGGTTGGCTCGTAAACACGGGATAATCTTTGCCTCAGAGGACAAAGGGAAGAAAAACTCTTCAGGTAATAATTTCGGCAATCGTAACGGGAAAGGGAAGAAAACCTTAGTGGTTAATCTTTTAAAACCCAAAATGAAACCGAATAATTAGGAGTCTTCTAAGCCAAAAGAAGAATACTCTTTTGATGACAGTGATATCCCAGGGATATTCCAATATCTGGTAAAGAGTGGCAAACTCCAGATTCCAGAACCAAAAAGACCTAATGAGGTGAATCTGACCGACAATCCCAAGTATTGTATCTATCACAGATACATAAATCATCCTACCAAGGTTTGCTATGTCTTGAAGAAGAAAATCCAGGAGATGATAAATGCTAATGCCATCGCTTTAACCAACGATGAGCATACAGTTACAACCAATATAATTTCTCTTCAATTTGGAGGTTTTCCTCCACAGCAAGTCTCAGATAGAATTGTCCCAATTCCAAAGGTGATGATGAAGATTATGAATATCCCGCCTACAAGAGAGCAAAATGAAAGACTTTTGCCTCTTATACTAAAAAATGGTGAAATCATGTGGGTACACCCTGATTTAGTGCCTGAAATGGAGAATGAAGGTAAAACTTCAAAATCTAAGAAAGGTAAAAAAAGTCAAAACCTATAACATGATTTCTCATGTTTTAACCCCAGATCATGATGATTTGGATCATTTATGGGGTGGCATTCCTTTGGAGGATAGATTGAGGGATTTGAATATATGCCCTCAAAGTCTGGCTCCTCCTACCAAGCTCAAGCTTACTCATCGGCAATGGTTAGCAATGAATAGTGTCCCCTTATACAGGGCACAACAGGTCTTTGCTGCTTATGAGAAAGATTCTACAGGGATTTTTCCCTCTATTCCGAGTATTCCTCCTTCTCCTGTGGCTGTAGAGGTTTCTATTCCTCCTTCTACAGAAGTCTCTATTCCTTCTTCTTCCTCTGTTAAACCATCTATTGAAAGTCCGCTACCCACTCATTTGTATAGTCAGCAATCAGTCCATCTCATGAAAAAGATGGGCTATGACTTTCAAAAGGCGGAAGGCTTGAATTATGATACAGGAATGTGAATTCTTTTACAACTTCAAAGTCAAAAATCCACTGTTGGATTGGGTTTTGAGGTTCCTCATAAAAATTCTCGCAAGAAGAAGAATAAGGAAAAGAAGACTAAATCCTGCAATATGGTACTTCATTCTCCTGAGTCTGAAGAAGAAACCTTTGCTGGTACGAGATCTGGGAAAGAGTACCATAAAGATTATGAGGGATCTTCCAAAGCAGAAGACGTTGTTGAAACAGTTCCAGCTTAACCATCTCCTGTTCCTGTTAAACCATCTATGGTTGAGAAGGAAAAACAGAAAGCAGTACGCTTTGACGTCCCATTGAAATCTGTTTCAAATCAAGGGGTGGTGATGAAACCCTACAAGTTCTATATTCTAGCCCAGTTAGCCAATACTTCGGCTAGACTCTCTATCTTTGAGCTGCTTCGTCTTTCTAAAGAAAGCCGAGAAACTCTGAGTGAAGCTTTTCTACAAGCAGACTCATGCTTAGCTCAACTCAAGACTCCTGACAATATACCGGTGTCGTGTCCACAATATCATAGTGTGATGGAAGCAATTCCTAATATTACCTTCACACAAGAAGATATGCTGCTGAAGCATAACAAGCATGACAGACCTCTTTGCAACACCGGGTATATTGATTCTACTGAAATTGATAGGATTTACATTGATCCTGGGTCTTCTATTAGCATTTTCTTCAGAGTATGCTAAGACCTTTGAGGATCCCTACTAGTGATTTGACTTACACTAGTACCACAATAGTTGGTTTCAACTCTGGAAAGAGTAAACCACTGGGAAAGATTCGTCTGAAGATTCAAATTGGTGATCTTCGAACTATCGCGACTTTTTATGTTATTAACTCAGATGTATCTTACAACATCCTCCTTGGAAGACCGTGGATACATGAGCATAATATTATGCCTTCAACTCTCTACCAATGCTTCAAGTACGTAGATTCTCAAGGGATTGTGAAGACTGAATTTGCAGATATCAATCCCTTTAAGGGTGTTAAAGCCTACTTCTCTGATTCAATACTCTACAAGCAGGAGCATGTGAAGGAGATATCGGATATGCCCGAAGATCGATTACCTGCCGAAGATCAATCTGTCAATGAAGATCCTCCGAAAGAGAAACCTTTGAAGATTAAAATCAAAGGCCGAATCCAACCCCAACCTGTCAATGACCAACCTTTGGTGATCAAGGTTAAAGGAAGAACTCGGGCTTCATCTGAGGAATCAGTGAGTATTCCAGCCAAGATCCAAGTTCAACCTCTTATGATCAAGGTCAAGGGACGTACTTCTCGTACGAATGATCCAGAACCACTACTGATCATCAACCTTGGCAAGTCTACGCAGAAGACGGATGAAGATTCGTTACTGATCAATCAGAAGCGTAGTAGTCAAATTGTAAATGATGTATATATTGATTATTCTGTACTTTCGAATATCAATGAAGATTTCCTTTTGGAGTACATGGCTGTCAAATTTATTGAAAGAATGACTTTATCTGATGATAATCAAAGTCATCAACATAAAAATGACATAAACACAGAGGAAACCTTATATATTGATCATAGGGAAAATTCTTTTCCTCCTCATGTCGATGTTGGACCTTATGCTCAAAAGTTCCTAACATCTTCTCACTATCTTCTTCCTGTAGCCTCATCATCACAAGCTTGTGTAACTTATAGACGTCACAGAGAATCTTATTTTGTGATTCCGTCTAATAAGAAAAATAAGCGCCAAATTGTGTTCATCTTGGCTAGAAATATCCCTGTTGTTTAGACAGATGATCTTAGAGATAAAGATAAAGGAAGAGTCTAAATTGACAAATATAGTCAACAATCTCTCAAGATTATCCAGAATATGGGATATGATTTGAAGACTATGCAAGGTCTCAATCAAGGCAAAGGTAGACGGTTACCATTATGTGGTGATCCATTTTACCAGAAAACTCGGCACGGGTTGGGATACGATCCATCCCACATGTTTAACGAAGATATACAAGAAGAATTCTCTTCCAGTTCTTCACAATCCTCAGATTCTGAAGAAATCCAATTCATCGAATCAGATACATCCCACATGTGCAAGGAAAATATGGAAGAAGAATATTCTTCCAGTTTTTTACAATCCTCATATTCTGAGGAAGACTATTATGATGAATCTGAGTGTATATTCTTAGTCAACATGGTTCAAACTGATGGTGAATCAGAACCATTTGAGAATGACCCTTGGGCACAATAAATGGACACTCAATGGGAGCTTTATTTTGAACAACGACAGCCACCTACAGAAGATGAAATTGTCCAGATTGACGTCGGAGACGGAACTACATCCAAGCCGATATTCATCAGTAAAAATCTTTTTGAAGATGAAAAGAAAGAGTTGATACAACTGATTAAAGAATATATTGATATTTTTGTATGGAGTTATGAGGATATGCCGGAACTAGATCCTAAAGTAGCTACTCATGAACTCAATATTCTTCCTAATGCCAAGCCTGTAAAATAACAACAGCGACATTTTCGACCAGATATGATGGACACAATCAAAGCAGAAGTCAAAAAGCTGATCACATGTGGCTTTGTTCGTAAAAAACAACACCCAGATTGGGTTGCCAACATTGTTCCTGTTATGAAGAAGAATGGAAAAGTCCGAGTTTGCATAGATTTTCGAGATCTTAATGCAGCTTCTCCAAAAGACGAATTTCTACTTCCGATTACCGATGTCATGATACACAACACATGTGGTTTTGAACGCATGTCTTTTATGGACAGATTTTTAGGATACAATCAAATTAAGATGCACCCAGGAGATAAAAGCATACTGCTTTCCGTACACCACTTGGGGTTTATTGCTATACGGTTATGTCGTTCGGTCTGAAAAATGCCGGTGCTACGTATCAACGGGCTATGAGCAACATTTTTTAAGAATATTTACGGAAAACAGTTGAATGTTATGTAGATGATATTGTTGTCAAAAGTCGATCAAAAGATGATCATATTCAAGACTTGAAGACAGTATTTGATTTGATGCGCCAACATCAACTGAAGATGAATCCTACTAAGTCTTTCTTAGGGGTTTCCAGTGGCAAGTTTTTGGGATTTGTCATCACTTCTCAAGGTATTCATGTTGATCCTGACAAAATCAAAGTAATTCTTGAAATGCGTTCTCCATGTAATCTAAAAGAACTTTGTGGTTTCCAAGGTCGGGAGGTTTATTTCCAATCTTTCTGGGAGATGTCAACCTTTTTTCCCGTCTATTAAAAAAAGGTGTATCGTTTGTCTGGGATGAAGCATATCAGAAAGCCTTCAATGACATCAAACAATATCTTACAAATCCACCTGTTTTGGTACCCCCAGTGGTGGGAAGACCATTTTTGATATATGTTCGAGCCTTAGATCATTCCCTTGGTGCTCTTCTTGCACAGAAAAGTGATATGGGACATAAATAGGCAATTTATTATCTTAGCCTAATGATGGTCGAAGCTGAACACAGATACACTCCTGTGGAAAAAGAATGTCTGGCCGTAGTTTTTGCTATTCAAAAGACACGATATTATGTGTCAGGACAGACTATTCATGTCATCTCCAGAATAAATCCTATTCAGGTATTGATGAGAAAACCGAGCATTCTTAACTCCAGGTTAGCCACCTGGGCGATGTTGCTTACTCCTTATGACATGGTCTATGTTCCTCAAAAATCAGTAAAGGGCCAAGCATTAGCTGATTTCTTAGCAGCTCACCTTATACCTGAAACATCGAAACTATATGAGGACATTCTAGATGAAGTCGTGGATTGTAACATGACTCTGAAGGATGACATTTGGCAACTATAATTTGATGGAGCATCGCGGGTTGGACCTAAAGGCAATATTGTATCCGGAGTAGGCATTGTCCTAGTCTCTCCTGACAAAATGGTCATATACCGTACTTATTCTCTTAATGAACCATGCTCCAACAATGTGGCAGAGTATAATGCACTGCTAATTGGTCTTCAAGTAGCAAATAATTGGACATTGAATTCCTGGAAGCTTATGGAGACTCTCAACTAATTGTTAATCAAGTCGGAGGGACATATAATGTCAGAAATCCTGACCTCATTTTTTATCATCAAGTGGTAATCGAATTGGTCCTTTCATTCAAAGGATTCTTCATCGAGTTCGTACCACGTTCTCAAAATTTGGAAACTAATGCTCTTGCTAGCTTAGCTGCAGACCTAGCTGTTCCAATTAGAAGACAAAATACTATTACTTTGTTGGATCGAGACTTATTTTGTGTCAAGAATAATTTGCATAATGAGCATAGTTATACTACAGAATCAAGTTCTCAACAAAGGGATTGGAGAAGTCTATTCATTGATTATGCAGTTCATGGGATTTTACCTGAAGATCCAAAAGAAGCTGCATCAGTCAAAAGACGATCATTTCGATTCTACTATGATTCTTCCTTACATATGTTATATCATCGCTCTTATGACAGACTTTGATGCGTTGTCTCTCGGAGAGTGAGGCTAAGCAAACACTCCGTGAAGCTCATGATGGTGTTTGCGGTGCTCATCAACCAGGTCCGTAATTACAGGACTGCATTCGAAGAATGGGGTATTATTGGCCTTCCATGATAGCGGATACTGTGGATTATGCCAGACGGTGTAAAGCCTGTCAGATTCACGCTAATTTTATTCACCAACCATCTGAATTCTTACATCCTACAGCAGCTTCTTGGCCTTTTGAAGCTTAGGGCATGGATATTATTGGTCTGATTAACCCTCATTATGTCAAGGGACATCGGTTTATACTGGCTATAACCGATTACTTTTCTAAATGGGCGAAAGCAGTTCCCCTTACCGAAGTGAAAACATCTAATGTGGTTAGCTTCATTAAACACCATGTTATTTATCGTTTTGGGATTCCCCGAAGGATAATCCATGACAATGGACCACAATTTGCCAGTCAGGCATTTTATCAATTCTGTGATAGAAATCGGATCCAAAATCTAGCTTCTACGGCTTATAATCCAGCTGCTAATGGTTTAGCCGAAGCTTTTAACAAGACAATCATTAAACTTCTCAAAAAGTTCGTCTCTTCTAATAAACGTGATTGGAATGAGAAACTTGGAGAATGTTTATGGGCTTACCGAACAACAGTCCGAACTCCTACTGGTTTTACACCATTTTTACTGGCTTACGGATGTGAGGTTGTTCTTCCCTTGGAAATCCAGATTCCATCTCTTAGAATAGCCATTGCTAATGAGCTAACTATAGAGAACAATGATCGCTTACGACTCCAAAAACTTGAAGGATTGGACGAGAAGCGTCTTCAAGCGCAACAACACATTGAGCTATATCAAGCCCGCATATCTCGAACTTTCAATCGTAAAGTTAAAGAGAGGGTATTCAAAGTCGGTGAGCTAGTTCTAGCTGTTCGAAGACCGATGGTGATGACTCATAAAAGCAAAGGGAAATTCCAAGCAAAATGGGAAGGTCCCTATATAATCGAGTCGGTATTCTCCAATGGTGCTTATAGGTTGTCTAAACCTAATGGAGATTTGCTTATGATGCCGATCAATGGCAAATTCTTGAAGAAATATTATGTTTGAATTTCTTCTTTATTCCCCAGCTACCAATGTTTGGTTAAGCTGATTACTTGTCTCCTAAAAGAGAATTTTTGATCTTCTGCCTTACCAGTTAATTAAAAAGAGAGAAGAGGATTTATTATTTATCATGTTCTCATGACCTCTGAATAAATATTGAGTCTACTTTTTTCCTATCTATCATGTCCATTTGGCCTATGAATAGATATTAATCTATTTTTCTTTGAGTTGTTACGATCTGTCATGTTCATATTACCTCTGATAGTATCGTATGCTCTAAACAGAAAATGAGATTCATTATCTATCATGTCCACATTACCTCTGGATAGATATAAATTTTTGAACCGAGAAGACTTGTCATGTCCCTATTACCTCTGATAAGTGTTTTCCATCTCATACCTATTGTTTATTTTCAAAATAAATGATAGAATCATAAAATAAATATTTTATTCATTTCTTGTAAACAGTACAGAATGAAAAAATAGAAGATTACAAAAATTCTTTATTTGCCTAAGGTGGAGCAGAGACATCTTCAAGAAGTTTTTGTAGCTCAGCTAGACGCTTTTTACGAGAGCTCAATACATTATTAGTAGCTACGGAGCGTCGAGCTTCGGGAGTACAGATGTGAGAAAGTCTAGCAAAAGTGACTATTATCTTGTCTTTGGCTTCGTCAAGGGTTTTGATGGTAGCCTCAGCTCCGAAGACTTGTTCCTCCAAAATTGAGCTTTGTGTCAGCTGCTGGTCTCGAGCTATTATTAATTGCTCCCTCTCCGCCTTCAAGTGAGCCAGCTCAGCTTCGACTTCGCGAATTCTATCATTCTGTTGATGAATTCTTATATTTGAAGTTTCATAGGCTTCTCTCTGGATATCCAGTTGGGACTTCGCTTCAGTCAAAAAAGCCTTTTCTTTGGCCACCTTGATGCTGTACTCATGGAGGGCTTCATTGAAAGTCGTCTCCCAAGCGAGGTATTCAGCTGATAAAGCGTCATACTCCTCTTGGATGAGACTTTCAGTGGTTTCACTTGACAGCTTTAAATATTCTTTGATCGGCTGTTCAAGTCCCTCCACGACTTTCTCCAATGCCGCTGCTCTTTCTGCATCATTAAACATGGCGACATTTCTGATAGTAAGAGCAACCGCCGCCTTCAGACTTTCATAACTGAGGCCCTTATTCAGGACCATTTTGATTAGAGCCGCCAGAGTTTTGTAAAAAGTATTAGTATGAATCTCAACTAAGAGATTCATTTCTGCACTTGAGCTCGGCGTTGCGGCGATGTCTACCAGATATCTTCTCTGAAGACTAGGAGCAGATGTTGTTGCTTTAGTAGCAGACTGAGATGAAGCCGTTGTTGTCGTTGCTACTATGGCCAACTGATTCCCAGGAGCTTCAGGGACAGTGTCTTTAGCATTTATTACTCCAACCAGTTCTGAAGTCGATACTACTTGAGTTTCGGTGGCGGTGATTGGTGCGGGTGGAATGGTAGTTATGGCAGCTGACTCTGGTTCGGGCATTGTCTCTTCAAGAACTTTTTCTGAAGTAGCAATAGCAGAGGATGCTATTTCAACGTCCCCAGCTTATGTGGATGATTTGACTATGCCTTCATCACCTTCTTCAGCA